>RDPX01000022.1:2268771-2394683 GCA_003991215.1 Morbakka virulenta
GAAGAAGAAGAAGAAGAAGATAATAGTATCAGCAGACAATTATTAAAGAGCAGCTTCGGGTATCAGAGATGTAACCTTTCCACCGCAAACTGACAAATTACATCTCTTTGGTACCAAAGGCATCTGTGTTGTGGCAAAAAATGTCAAGTTGAATGCGAGGAGTATTGTTTTTGAATAACTGAGATCATTAAATCGATGCTTGCATAGGATCTTATTTTATATTCGTCTTTTTTGTAGAACCCTTGGAAGCAACTTACTAAAGAATATTACAAAGGGTGCTTTCCTGAAATTACCTTGGATGGAAGAGCTGTACGTTCAAAGCACATTTGTTCATTTTTTATTTTGTTATGTGTGTCCCAATCGTAAAATTCAATAAATATTTCCATTAGCCCTTGGTAAAATGGGCTTAGTTTGAAGAAAATAACAGTTGGCCAATTGTTGCCTTTTCGAGATGGATACATAGATAGGTAGATGAATGGATAGATAGATAGATGGATAGATAGATAGATAGATAGATAGATAGATAGATAGATAGATAGATAGATAGATAAATAGATAGATAGATAGATAGATAGATAGATAGATAGATAGATAGATAGATAGATAGATAGATAGGTAGATGGATGGATGGATGGATGGATGGATGGATGGATGGATGGATGGATGGATGGATGGATTATAGATAATTTTGAATTCAGTAAAGACTTTCAAGATCGGGGTTTTATATAATTTGGTTACATACATAATTATACACTAATCAAGTCAGGCCTTCATGTTAAATATTTATGCTCAGATTGCTAGTTCTAAACTTTGCCCCATCCATGAAATATTACAGTATATCTTTATATATACAGTATACCTTTTTCGTTGTACTGGGTGAAAATTCCAGCATCAATTCTATGTTACCATATCCAGAAAAGACGTTCTGATGATATGAAAACTATGTCTTTATGTTGTGTCAAATTTCCATAGGATTCGCGACATTGCGAAAGGAAGAGTTTAGCAAAATCAATAGACAATTTTCAACCAGATATTTATTGGATTTTTTTCATATATTTACGTCGTCTTTTTCGTCGATGTTATTGCTAAATATCTTACAAATAAAAGTAAGTGATAGGAATTCATTTGAGCGTGGAAGTGCGCTATTTTCCAATACATACTAGGATATTTTAAATCCTTATCATTTTATCCCGAAATGTCTTCTTATCATCATTAGCAGCAGTTTTATCCACTTTTATGACATTATTAGAGTAATGAACTGATACATTTTAGTGTTTTAATTTATTTTAAAAGTTACAGAGAAGCCGTCACAATCGTCAAAAAATACGATTTGCTTATTATTGTCTTTTAAAAATATTTTAACGGGAGAAATAGAAGCTTTATCACGTCATAAGCAGTAACCTTTTCTGAGGTGCGTTTTGACAGATATTTCCCCATGGAAGCCTGACGATGGAAGCAGTATATCTGGTAACGTAGCTCAAAAATTCGTACGACTTATGGGGTAATAAAAATCCTATATATTTTGCTTGAGTCCATAAAGTCAAGGATCTTCAACCATAAAAGTGCTACACCTTATCACTGAAGTAGCCTGAAGATGGGAGATATATTTCTCGAAATTCAGTTTTACAAGCTTACAACTCATGACGTGATAAAGATCCATTATCTTTGGCTTCCGCAGAGTCCATAAAATCAAGGATCTTTAAGTACAAAAGTGCTGCACCTTCTCACTTCTGTAACCTGACGATGGGATAAATATTTCTTTAAACGAAGCTCAAGAGAATACGACTCGTGACATGACAAAGATCCTATATCTTTGGCTTCCGCTGACTCCATAAAATCAAGAATTTTTAAGTGTAAAAGAACTGAACTTGATCACTTCAGTTGTCTGACGATATCAGAAATATTTCTGGAAAAGGCTTTTGACTCGTGACATGGTGAGATCCTATATCTAGATCCTATATCTGAACCTATAAGGTCAAGAGGTTTGAGGGTTATTTGAAAGGTTTCAGATTTGTTGCCGTGGACTTCAGATTTGTACCCGATTTACACACTCTTATCCACTGACAGGCATTACATAGCCGAACCTCATAGGTTAAACGACATGGTTTTCATTTGCAATTTATGGGTTTCTTTTGTATCGTTACATTGTGCTCTTATATTTGCGTCTTCGCGTTTTGAAATAGAAGTAAAACTTTTACTAACTTAGTGACACGCAGGTTCAGTAAGCTAAGTTCCAGCCTAGCAGTTAAGAAGGTTAAACTATGAGGAATAATATTGGGAACCAGCTTTGTGGCACAATAGTGAAGAGAAAATTATTAACTAAAAACAATTTTTGCTACTAGTCACAGTTTAAAGAGTGAAGAATTAATTAGAATAAAGCTGACGACCAGCACAGAATATTTTTTGTAAGTTGTACTTTAGTTAGTAATAAGGACTGCAAATACGAAGATTAGAAAAGCGACAGAAAGACAGAGATAAATGGAGAAAGAATATACGATCACGAAGTAAAGAAGAACACTTCCTTGGAATCGCGCTGGACATGACAAACCGGGGACGAGTGTCGGTCAAGTTTAGTCAACGGGAAACGTATTTACTGACAAAGTCACTATTACATGTTAACGAATGCTGATTTACAAAGCCGGGAATGCCAACTCTAGGTATATGCCTTTAAAGAAATAATGCATATCGTTTGTCTCTTTCAAGCAGACGTAAGAAAACATATTTTGAGACCAGAGTTACTGATTCTTGTTATCAAATACTCGAACCCTAGATGAAGGCATTTGGGAAGCACCTGTTACAATACTTAAAAGAAATAGAACTAATTTTTTCTCTTAACGTAGGTATCAGGTACCTGTACAGGTTAACAAAAATATATGAAGTCGATATTTATTTTAACATAGGTATCGTGTACATGTTAACATGAATATTTTTTTTTTAGTTTTGACGTCATTTTTTCCCAGCAATTGGGGCTCAGACGGTGCCCTTCGCAGGGACTTTGATTTGGCAGTGAGGAATTTTTTTGGCCGGATGCCCTTCCTGACGCCAACCAATGGCTTTTTCTTTTCGCAAAGTTCTAAATTCTCCTCGACAGCTCGGGGAATCGAACCCGGAATTCTTGGTTACTGTGCAGTGCACTAACCATTAAGCCACGGCTTATTTATTTTAACCTAGTTATATTGTACATGTTAACAAGAATATATGATGTCGAATTACAGTATATTGGAGAGACTGATTTGACCTGCATTGACTATTTTACATTTAATTTCCGTTTTTGTTTAGATACTTGGACAAGAACAGAATTACGAGCTTAGAAGATGGCACCTTTGTAGGAATGTTTGGAATTAGAAAACTGTAAGGTCATACTGATAGCATACTCTTTGTATATATATCATATACTTATATAAAGAATAAACTACTGAAAGTTTAGGAGAGTCATCAGGGGTAAATATTTCGTCGGTGCGAAGATACCTGTTTAATTACATTTTAGCAAAAGGTCCTGCCACCCCTGTATCTTACATCTCAGTAAACGATTAACGTTTGTCATCAAAAGTATTTGACGTAAGAAAAATAGAAGAGATTCGGGTGTACTGTATACCTTAACTCATTCATGGAAGCCTGAGTTCTCTGTGCCGGTGAACGTGCTTCAATATCCTTCCTATTCATAGTCTATTACTTTATGCTTCAGTGTTGTTCTTGTTCCTGATTTTGTATCATAAAACATTATAGATTTGTATACATTGTTTGAAAAGGACCAACGTACATGAGAATTCCCATTCTTGCTTCCTGTGAGGCCAATATCACCCTGGGAGGTAATTAATGCTGTATAATACTATACCTCTTCTTTCCACTTTTCATTCCCTTTCAATGATTAGCTATTTACTGTCAACGCTGCAGTATGCTATCTTAAACCCGTATGGAGTTATTGCCTGCTTTAGCCATAACGCCTGGGTTTCTTTTGTTACTTTAAGGTTTTTGAAATAAACAATTTTAAATCAGGGGACAAGAAATTAGGAGATAAGGCAATATTTTCTGATGCGTCTTTACAATGTGGGAGAATATCGGAATCTATTTTATGTAGGCGACACTGTTATAGAACACACACACACACACACACATATATATATATATATATATATATATATTGTACGCATATGATATGCAATATATGAATATAAGGTATAAACTAATTCAATTTATACTTTGTAACTAAATTATATGATATCAATATATAACTATCATATATTCCGAAGAAATATTATAAATAGTATTTATATTATCATATTATTATTTTTATTATTATTATTATTATTATTATTATTATTATTAATATTATTAATATTATAAATTTATATCTTTGTTATTCTGTTAGTGAAGATAAAATTTATACATTTAATAACTATATTACTGTTTTACTTTGTATCATTTGCCGGGAAAACTAAGACTGTACATTAAATGTGGAGACATTGCCCCCTTGGTACCGCATGAGAATTTTTAAAACATGCAATGTATGTATGTATTTATTCGCCACTAACAAAAAAATACAAATGTTCAAAGGTAAATGTTAAAAACCTAATACATGATGTTATCCGAAATAGTTAAAAAATAAGAGTAAACAGAAACAAAAAAGAACAAAACAAACAGGCGGGACGGTAATCTAGAGAAACGGTGGCAGGGGTAGCATAATACAGATCATGAAGACCTTATTTTCATTATGGCCCCTAACAGCTTCATCCCAAAGCTTAAAAAAGAAGGTGAAACACAATTTTTTGGTTGCATGACGTTTTCTGTTAGGTATTTTGTTGCCTTTGTTTCAGTTTATCTTTAAATCCAGTTTTCTTTACATAGGAGCAGATTTTTTTTTTTATGACTTGGAATGGGTATTGGGCGGGTCGAATGGTTGTTATTCATCGCTGAAAAGGAGCGCTGATTGTTTCCTAAAAAACATTCAGGTCAGTTCCTATGAAGAATGTAAACCTGGAATTAATTTTCACTAAAAACTCAGCACTGACTTATGTGAAATATTTTTTTTAATTAACCTACGGTTACTCCAGGTGAACGTTTTCATGTGAATATTTTATTCCAGAGCTGAAAGGGATAGTAAGGCGAAGATTGCTGGCCAATTATTGGATTTTAAAATTTGATATTATAGATAAATTTTACCCAGTCGAGCAGACCTGTGGTTTCCTATATAATCACTTGCGTTTTATGGATTCATTTTTTAATTCAAAATAATTCGGTTTTTTCTCATTTATTTATTTATAGTGCACTTCAAACCAACCGCATCTCCACGATAAAAACTAGTGCTTTTACCGGTCTCCGTGGGCTGTTAACACTGTAAGTGAAGCAAAACTAAATGGTTACCCGTTTTCCTATTTCTGTTCAATTTCATTCATTCGTTTAAATATTTATTTTATTTTATTAAATTATAATAAATATTCAACCCAAATACCTGTGTGCGCATCTACTCGCTTTTCTTAGTCTCAGCGCCTCGTTTTTTGTATTTTCAAATAGTTCTTTGTTGAAAGGATCTAAGTTGTGTTTTTCGTAACAATAATATCATTTTGTTTGTCATTTTTTTTGTCAATAATTGTCAAAGATTACGACAAATGAAATAAACAAACACTTCGCCGTATTGGCTTTTGGTTCATTTAATATTTTGATCGCCGTAAAACTGGGTTTTGGTTGTTCACGCATAATCTTCTGCCGAAATTTTTACTGCCCTTTTCGGGAAAGCATTGAAACTCCATTTTAACCAGTTGTTATTCCTCTTTTTCATCTAGTAAGCCTAAATTATTAATTAGTTGATAAAAATTATTACTTTTGATGGGAATAGCAGAAATGCCCGCTTTATGAAATTCGGATTTTTGCTGTCTCGTGGGGAGTAAACTGCACCAAAAGCATTTATCAGCAATCTGAAAGAGAATACAGTATGTAGTTTAGAAGAACTAACAATTGTGATGAATAATAAAGACTACTGGAGGAAATGTACTTCAAGAAGATGAGTTAGCTCGCTATGATGATAAATAATGGTGATAGTCAGTTGTCTACGACAGACGTGCCCAAAATATTATTAACAGTGCAAGTGTGTAAAATGCCGCAAGGCAATGGTTTATTGCGAGTTTCTGCGGGGCTTTATTTCGAAACATCTATTTGTGACAAACTAACAAAATTCTTAACCACCGATTATTTTGTTTGTTACTATGTCATGAATCACGTGATATCAAGAAAGTTTTTTTTCCCCATTCGACTCATGCTGAAAAAATATTGACGTGCAAACGTATCGGAATTGGTAAAGAGGTTTGGAATTGATTTTTCCTATTGTTTGTATCAAGTACTTGTTTGTCTAATGAAAAAAGCACAACCGTAAACTAAAAGCAAACCTTTAATCAAAAACTATTACTTTACAGCTCCTCTGGACGTTTTCACCCCCTGCTTCACTCTTTGGCTGACTGTATTTCTCTACACTTGTTTGGTCGGCTTTCATGCCAGAAGCTTTACAGAAAGAATTTCCATATGTAATGAAATAACTCTTAGACCTTGTTGCTGCTTATTAAGTGGAACACAAATAATACGACCATCTATCTCCATGATATTCAGGGCAAGTTTCGGTGGACAAGATGGTACTATTAGAGACGTTGGACACCAGCTTTATACCCGTATTTGTTTATTTCAGCACTTTATTTTTTACCGGGTTGTTAATAGCTTGCCGCTGGCGAATTCGCCGGTTCTACGTCTTCTTTTGTGATGCGCAGTTACCTTGTAGTCAGATTATCTTATTTCTTAGTGGTATGGGACAGTAATTGCAATTGAAACAGGAAAACTATTGGTCACGTCCTGAGTCAGAGTTACGTCGCTTTAGCAAGGATTTTAAAACGGAAGTTTATGCGAAATCATTTCAAGGCATGCAGAAATTAAGTTCTTTGCAGATTGATTGCGACATTGTCGCGATGGCCAACCTTGGATTCACTATACGTAATTGGTTTTGTAATTTTTGAATTAGAGGGACTCTAAATCTTTGACTAGTAAATTCTTCACGCCTGACCTTTTCCTTTCCCAAAGGAGTTATCCGGATAGGCAAAGCACCCTCCCAGGTTACAATAATAAAATCTCAATATACCCAATGTATTCTGAGACTGTTACTGTCTTGGCTAACGGGAAAGCCATGCTCAAGGCCAGTAATCTTTGTTTAAAAGGAAGAAGTATCTCTGGTAGCCCTTTCGGGCTCTTATTGGAAAAATACATTTTTAAAGCTACAAACTACACGTAATTTCTACGTATTTCTGTGTTTTTATTTATTCTTTTTTATTGTAAGCTCCCTTGCTGCTAACGAACTTCGGTTGATTGAAGATGGGATGTTTAATGGCTTGAAGTATCTTCGCCAACTGTAAGTGTTCAGTGCAGATGTGTTTTTCTTATTGTGAATTTCGATGTAATTAGATAAATAAAAGATAAAGTTGCAGAACTTATCTGGTTGAGAACCTTACTCTCTTATTTCAGCTGGTATAGCAGAAGGCCTGCTTCCAATTTAATACAACATATTTTCTTTATGTTTCTGTTAATATTTTTTTTTTCTTATTCTTTTCCAATATTTTCACCAAGTTACATGCCCTCCTTCCCTGCTTGTTTTAATGTGCTTTTCTTTTCTTGCAAGGAAAGTTGTTGTTCCGAAGAAGCTAGTTGTGGCCTTTTATGTATTAGAGAAGGTGTACAGTGATGTCTGGAATAAAATTTAACACTGGTAAAAGAATGAGATGTAAAACTGACCAGATTATGAACATTATTCCGACAGTGGATCTGGTAGAACTGATTGCTATGAATACCACGAGGGCAAGGTCGAATCCAGTGCAGAGCAACAAATGTTCAACTTATTTCTCTTTTATATGTTTTTATTGCTTTCTGATAATATTTAAAGAATATGCAGACCTTTAAAACGTAGAATTCAGATTTCCTAAACGTGATTGCTTTACCTGAAAACGATTACAGAACCATATGCGCGGCGGACACCACCTTTGACTGTTTTACTGTTACACCCACTGTTGAATAAAATTGTCAAGGGGAAGGAGGATTGTCTTAGTATTACCTTAAAATAATTCTTTTTGTATTTGTCTTTATTTTTTATGATCGCTTTTTTCAGTATTACAACTTTCGATGGGTCTGCACGTTAAATGAATGGACAGTCTGCTTGAAACATTTCGTTGCTTGTGCACGGATGCCATAAACTGTCATTGATAGACCTGACAATATATGCCCCCCATCTGTAAGGAAAACAGCCGGTCAAGCAATTATGTTTCCAACCCAACTATAAAGAAGCCCAGCCGTGTATATCCCCACCCATCTATATTAAGATGTGGCAGGTATGAAAGTTGTAACATACATTCGAATGGCGATCAAATAGGTTCTTGGCACTGCTCAGATAATGGATGACTGATTTTTGTTTAGGAATAAGACCGCTGCTTACTTTTTCTGACTAGTGTTGGTGAGGAAAAAACTATTGTTTTAGAGATAGATTTTTGTTACCCTTTACTCTTTTTACTAAGGCAACAGAATACCGATGTGACCGCGCACTTTTATGTTAGACTGTTGTAAAGGCATACCACCGTAGGTAATCGCAGACCTTATGGCAGTGACTTTACTTTTGCTATTTTTTCACTGTTCAAAAGAGGGTGTTAATTCGTATAATTATAATGGTAATGGTAATAATAGTAATAATAATGATAATAAGAATAAGAATAAGAATAGTAATAATAATAATAATAATAGTAACAGTAATAATAAATGTCCTTTGGCATATATTACAGTATGGCATTTTGTCCTTATTTATTGTTTTTGACACCAAACAGTGGAATAACAAATATTCAGTCTAAATTTAATGTTGCAATACCAGACTTCCTGGTGGCACTAAGAAATTTTTCCATGCACTGTCAGTTATCAGGGTAGAAGTGGAGGATGCTGTAGTCATGAGTTGTAATACAACAACAACTACTTAGGCAACATGCCTTTCCTCACTGATTGTTAGGCGGCACTTGAAGTAATGTTGCCATGGTTTTTTTGGCTTACTATTATTTCACTCTTGTGGCTACAGTACAGGTGCCTGCGTACCAAACAACGGTGTTGATAAGAATGGAACCACTGCAAAAATACACTCCTCTGGCAGGAATTTCGTGACTCAGGATCACAAATGCGGTGGTTCTCATCAAGCTACTGCTAGAAAAATCAGAAGAAAGATGTGACAGGATGGAAACAAAGTTGTTATAGAGTGCTATCATAGTTGCGAGCCAGACCGCAATGGCTACAGGGAAAGAATGCAATGTGTGTGGATTAGTAGAGGTATGTTCCCGGTTTCTGAACAAAGATTAGTAGATCAGAAGAATCAAATCACAAAGAAGCAGTGGGTATTGAATCTGGAGCTTGAAAAGATAAAACGATCGATCAAAGATGTATTGTCTGGACAGGTGGAGCAGAGAATCTGACGTGGGAGTAGAATTAGGGACGTTGTTGATTTGTTGTCCAACATTGCTGGTGGGGGAGCTGATAGGAATAGTTATTTCTCAACCTTTGAGGAAGTAACTGATGAAGAGAAGACTTGATTGGACAATGAAATGTGAGAGGTAAGAGGGATGGAAACAGATTATCTTCACGGAGAGGCGTTGAGAAAGGAAAGATATATGCTGTAGTCCAAAAGGTGAACATTGTAATGGGTAAGAACAAGGTGAACAACATTACTGAGACTAGTGATCTGGTACATTGTGGAGCGATAATTGTAACAGAAATGCCAGACATGAAGAGCAAAAAGAAAGAGAAAATAAAATTGTTGAAAGTTGGGCTTGAAGTGAAGTTTGAAGATATGAACAGAGATCTAAGTCGAGTGAATACCGTAATTGACAGAAAAGCAATAAAGAAGACAGATTTAGATGTATTGCAAAGAAAGTATAGCTTCAAGCGGCAAGGATTTCAGCCTGTGAATGACGTGGGAAGACAAAGGATTAAAGGCAAAAGTGAAAAAATTACAAGATTTAACCAAAGCAACAAGCAATACTAACAGAATAGGTAGTACAAGAACGACAAAGATGGATTGTATAAACAGCTGCACAGTGAAGGGAAGCAGGGTGAAAGTGAAATGCCACCTGCAGATGAAGCAAGGCTGTTCTGGTTAGACATGCTGAGTACAGAGATCGAAGACAGTAAGGATGCAAAGTGAAGGCTGGACCAAGAAAAGCACAGAAGATAATGTAAAGAAGATTCATGAAAAAGTACTACCAGGAAGGGACCTACATTAGAGAGTGTACAAGGATTTCGGCTAAAAACTTAACTGGAATGCATTAATTTTTAGAGATATACTTCATTGAATGCTTCGAGAGACAAAAACCAGCGTGGATGACAAAGAGGCCAACCTCCCTATTTCAGAAATACAATTCAAGTGAAAAAATGGAACTACTTATCGGCCCATCACCTGTTTACCTCTTTGCTTTAAGTTGCTAACAGCATCAACGTTTAATGAAATTTACTTCGAAAATTTTGGAAAGAAACCAGCTTCTGTCTGAGGAACAAAAAGGGTGCAAAAGGAAGAGCAGAGGAACAACAGATCAAAGTGTAATTGTAGGTCCTTTACTGCTGTTTCATCTTCATCACGCACTCGTTAAGTTATTTCATTTAAATTCTGGTGATAATCATTGTAAAATTTTCTTTAAATTTACCGAAGAAGTGAGGTTTTGGTCTATTAACCCCCTTTTCCCCCTCAAACTCAGTCTCTCTCTTTGGTAAATCGTCTACTTTGTTATAATTACATATAAAATGGCGTTGCTCGTGTTTTTAATAGATTGAAGGACATGGTCACAAAAAATGTTGATCAACCGCTTTCCTTCAATATACCCTGAAGTGCCCTTTGCTACAATAACTATGACAATGGCATGTTTGATGATTTTCGAACGTTTCGATTACTGCACAGTTTACGTGAAAAAGAAATTGGAAGAAATGAGGATTCAAGGATGAAGCACTGAGCAACACCTGTGAAGATGGCTAAACAAGTTTAGTTTTTTCAGTTTTTCATCTTTCACACCCACCTTTATCATTAGTGATCAGTTTTTCACCATCTATTGGTGACCAACTTTATGAACTGGAGCCATTTTGCTATTTTTCAGTGGGTACTCCTTACTATCCTGTTAAATATGCTTAGCTTTCGATGTAAGAGCTAGACCAGCAGATAGATGAATCAGCACACTCCTAACACTTGCTTAATTAATTCGTTTTGTTTGATAATTTTAAGATCTTTGGTTAATGAAGGTGTGATCATACGTACTTCATTAACGTAATTGATGATTGTGATGAAAAAAGGGATTGATTTGCATTTTGTTATTTTTATAAAACCATCCCATGATAGCACTAGCACTCTTTCTTTTTTTTATTCACTAAAAAGTGACAGGATTGATAAAAAGGTGATCAACTGTAATATTACTATTTAGTGTTTTTTTACAGGTAATGGCTTAAATAAAAATCTTGAACGCGTCAGATTTTTAGGAAAGAGGTAAAACGTTATGGAAAAAGAGTTCTTTCCTATCCAGGGAAAAAGCAGTTTGTTTTGTAGTTTCTATTTTCTATTGGTACACTCATAGCAAACTCATAATACCGCAGCTTGCCTTCCCAATCGAGAGAGAAACCATAGTGCATAGATTACAATAATACACAATTCATTTTCATATTATAAATGAACAAAGAATTAATTATACTTCTTCAGATAGAAAGGTTTTGTAACGCAATAAGGCTTGAATCTTTCTGTAGACAAACGCAGGAATGTCAGTCAAATATGATCCCAATTTTAGCTTGGAGGTGCACTAGACACCTTGTCTTTTAAGTAGTCTGTCCTCAGACAGGTTTAGCGCCATACACGCCATACACGCCATCCATCTCTATCCTCGGCTCTCCGTTTGATATCTGAATAATTTTCCATTCTTGCATTAACTTGCTTTTTGAACTGGTCTAATAAGAGCGGTTCAAAAAGCAAGTTAGACACCAATAAGTCTGATTTGAAGCTACTTCCTTTAAAGCTGCCTATTTATACTGAGGAGAATATTCATAGGGTCTCGAGGTCTGTCTGAGGGCTTAAGTTGCATTTACCTAGCAATGGAAGTTGCAAGATATTTTCGTCTCTGCTCAAAATAGTTTTTAAGGATTTTTTTTTCTTAAGCCACTTTTTCTTCGAAGAGCATATAAATTGTCCGATCAGAACTGGAAGCTAAAATAGTGTCAACAAAATAACAAATAAGCTTGCATAATAAAGATTCATGAAGATTATTGCGTGAAAAAAGAACGTTTGGGGGCCAGGATAGAAGCTTGCGCCACTGCAGTATTGACAAGACGTTATCAGACGACTTAAAACCCAGGACAGATTTTAAGCTACATGGACTCGAGAATGATAAATTGATGCCAGATATGTCCACACACTAGGCATAAGATTTTTTTCAAGTGATCAGTGTGCCAAACCTTGTCAAATGTTTTGGAAATGTCGGTCTTTGCACCTTAGACCAAACAATTTGTTCAGGCTTAAATGCACATTCACCTTCATAATTTTTAGGAGATGAGCAGTCGATAGCGAAGAACCCAATGCATACGGAACATCAAGTTCTAAATTGATTAATTTCTTAGACAGTCAACTCAGCCTCGAAATTTTGTTATTAAAAAGGGTTCTTTTCCACTACCCAAATGTTGATGCTTCCATTCAAATGCGTAAGTCTTTTTGATATGAAGAATAGTCTCATACAATATTTTGCAAGTGCTGATCTTTTTGCATGTTTACTATCGCGAGACTTCAAAACGTACCTGATTTTCACAAACAAGGACAAGAACAACAGGAGTGACGTGCAGGGGCTCACGATGGAGAAACAAGTAAAAAAAGAACAAAAGTTGATAATTTTGAATGTCACAAATGTCTGACCAAGAAATATACTGATCGAAAGTGTGCGTTTGCTACACACCTTGCATGACAGGGTGCTACCGAATGCTGATGCAATAAACATGATCATTTATAAAAATCCAAACCAAGCAAATATTGAGCTCCTTTTTACCACTAATTTTTATACCTTTTGGGCAATGTTATAGTTCAGATTAGTTATGAGGTAAATCTTCGTTTAGGTAGAGGGTTCTTTTACTGATGATTTCAATCTTTTATACGCTACCGATTGTTTGTTTGAGTGTCAATTCCTGATTTTCATTATATTTTCAAATTTTGCTTTCAGCTTCCTTCATGACAATAAGATTACAGATATAAGACCTGGCAGCCTTAAAGATTTGTCAAGATTAATCCAGTTGTAAGTCATTTCTATTTCTTGTATGTTGTTTCATTTTATACATCGCATTCCTTAAGAATTTTCTCATATGGTTGAATTTGAAAACAAATTTAAATAACGGGGAAATGCTGTTGCTCTATTTTGGTATAAATTTTCTGTTATTTCGTTATAAATGCTTTACGTATGTTTTGGAGATGAAGAGGAACAAATTAGTGAAGACAGATAAGATTGCCATGAAAATGGCAAAAGCTTTAGACGATTTTGAGATCTAATCTGCTAAAGTGTTCCTGGGAATATCGTTAGTGAAGTGGCAGCGATGTTAGACAGGGTTTTTTTATATTCATGAAAATCTGATGGCTTGCACTGCGACCAGCGCTCCAGTAAATACTTTAAGAATGCACAGCAGAAATACAAGAAGACTTAGTCTGGTGTTTGTTTAACATATAGCCATTCGACAGAGCTCTAATAAAAAAATGATTCTGCATGCTACGACAGCATGATATATATTGTAATGCATTTACAAGTTTTTATTGGGAACAAATAATTTGTATGGTAATGGAGGAATGGTATAAACATGTACAAAGTGTTGGAGAGCTGTGATCGCTCATTTTTGAATGGACATGACATCTGGTCGGACATGGCATGGGGAGAGCAAATTTAAGATTTCACTCTACCAGTTCATCAGTTTTTGAAAACGAAATCATCTTTATTTAGCTCGTTGGGGTTTCCACACCAGAGGTGGTGATGGGGGATACAAAGACCTTTATGAAAGGAACTGTGGAAGTCACAATCGAAGGAAGACCACCGTGGTTTCCAGTTTAAACGGGCTATCAGGTAATAAGATAGCACATTCTTGCCCTTTTGGACGTATCGGTAACTGTGGAAGCGGATGGCTACAAATGTTTGCACCACACATCTTACCTGATGAAGATACACGCAAATCAGTAACGATAAAAAGTTTTCTGTTGTTTATTTCACTGTTCAGTAATTGCCTACAATGATCACCTGTATAAAAAAGATGGCTTCTTTCATTTTGTAAAAATTAGAGTTAAAAAGGTAATGAAATGTGAAAGTAGCTCGGTACATTTTGCTGCATAATTTTGACCGACCAGTCTACAGCGACTTGCGACATTATACCTTAAAGGATGCATAATTATCATAATTTATGCATAAATAATTGTAAGATTTATTTATCAGAATTTTGCTCTTTTTTAGGTACCTTTACAGAAATAATCTTCAAGTTCTTGAAAAAGGAACGTTTGAAGGATTATCCAGTTTACTTGAGTTGTAAGTTGAAAGAAATTCTACTTTGCATTGTAGAAAGGCGTTTTTCAGACTGTTTGCCGGAAAATACATTTAAGGAAGCTAGAAAACAAACAGATATTCAACCATTCTAATGCAATATTATATATAGGGTAAAATGTGTTTCTCTTTTTGAAATACCCAATACTTAAAGATACAGAGGTATAGGAAAAAATTCAAAAATTTAGATGAGAAGCTATGATGATTACGAAATAAAAATTTATCTAAATAAATGTTCAAGAATTAGAACTAATAATTTTTTATCGTGTTATATTACATCTTATTACTCTAATTACATAACATTGTCCGAGATTTTCCACATGAATAGGCTAACACCAAGAATTGCTACTTAAACGCATTTATACTTTTTTAAGCGCGAGCAAGTTTTGCCGCTCTTCTACATCTTTGTATTTTCCTTGTTCTTGTTCTTGGACGATTTATCTTTTCTTTATAGACACTTCTATGCATAAAGTACTTTATAGACACTTGTTTGCTCAGTAATGGTCAGTCAATTTTATAGAAACTTCTTTGCTCAGTAATGCTCAGTTATTTTTATAGACATTTTTGCTCAGTAATGCTCAGTTATTTTTATAGACACTTCTTTTTGTGACAAAACAATGTAGGATGCCTCTTATGGTAGCGGCAAAAGATGTTGTGTCTTAGTACCAAATGGAACAGTTTTGATTGGAACTGAATCACAAGATTCATTCGAAGCTGTGTCATTTGTTTACAAAAAAAATCAAGTTATTTCTTGTGTATTTGTCTCAAGATGCTAACTAACAACAAGTAGTGGATTACTTGAAACACATTTACAGACCTACTATGGAGAAATTGATGATTGGTGACTTTAATTTTCATGCCAAAGAGCAGAACATTTTGTCAAAAATCCTGAATGATTGTCAATTAGAACAGAGTTTGGATGAATTCTACTAGTCTGAGTGAAACCATAGAAGTTAAAGTTGTGTTCAAATATTACAGTGATCATGCAGCAATGCAAATAAAAATTGAATTTTGATAAAAATGTTGCACAATGAGTTGATTTGCACTTCATTATACATTTCTTTCTAAAAATTGATCTTCCTTGACATTTTTGCATGCACAAATAAAATACTAGGCTCGCGCTTATAGACTGAAGATTTTTCAGTCTTGTTTCTCTTCAAATAATGAAAGGTTCTATTGTAATCAGCGCTCGAAATAACAAGTGAAATTTGAGATGACCTAATGACATATTTTATATTAGAATTATATTTTTATTATTTTTATTATTATATTATATCATTTCTTTATTATTTATTATATTCTAATATTGTATTATTATTATTTTTATATTTTGTTTTAGGATTTGGGCATTTATATTAAATTTTCACCAATGATCAATGCAATACTTGAGCAATCGTATTTCTTATAGGTCCCATTTGTCACCTGTTACCTGAAATAGAGCTTTAAGACAGGATTATTACCAGTCAGTCCCTTAGATTTGTTGTGGGTATTTTTATGCTCTTTGCCTTTCCCCTTCCTGTCTCTATTTGGAAAATAACAAAAACAAAAATAAAGACAATTAAGAAACGGGGACTTTCGTGGTACCCCCTTTACAAGCCCCTTAATAGTTTACCATGGAAATATTGTTGCTGTTGTTCGTTTGGAAATCAAATAAGTACATTTTCTCTTGAACTTTGTGCCCGTTTTTTTTCGTGGTAATTGTAATAGCTACTGAAATCTATTTGTAATTCTGTTTACAAATAATCAAAGTTGTCTTATAATAAGCACTTGAATAATACGTGAAATTTGAGCTGACCTAATGTTTGCATATTTTAGGATTCAGGCGATCATATTAAATTTTTACTGATGGTCAATGCATTCCTTGAGCAATCATAGTACATATCCCATTGATCGCCCGTTATTTGAAAAGCAATCAGCAGCCACACCCATATATTTTTTGGTAATGTAACAGTCCCAATACCAAATGAATATGATGAGCTAGAATTTACCGTTAAATCGAAAAGGGAAAAAGAGGGGTAACAAGACATACTTCCGAAATTGCATAGAAGAACTGTATCTAAATGAAAACCAAGGTGAAACTGTCCAATACATTACGGGAAATACAATTTTAAAGAGTTTTAATGGCTCGGAAGCATACAAGGTATACAGCCACTAAGTCTATTGAACTGTGAAAAAAAGACAGAAAAAAGTTAGAATTTATTAAAAATGCCTCAAAATGAATGTTCTCTCAAAAGTAAAAAGCATCCAGTAATAGCACCAGTTAGTAAAAACTCTTTGAGTTACGCTCTAAAAATGTCGACTGGTGTTGTTCAACCCGTTTAATTACAAATATGTAACGGGTACGCACTATGTCAAAGGCTAATCGAGGTCTGCAGTATAATATACATCTTTTTCAGCTTATTACATTTTCCATCCTTTGCAAGGATTGGAAATGTAAATTAACTAGAAAAGAGGGGCTTTTCTTCAAAAAGCAACTTTTTATTTGCTCTCTCTCTTATTACTCTTGAGATTCTTAGTATGACCGCTTGTTGAAAGAACCAACCAACGCAATAATAAGCATCCTTGGATGCCATTGATATCCAAGTTAACGTGACCGTTATTGCGCTTTTACAATTCATAAATCCTCAAATTAACTTTAAAGTAACTTTAATTAAAAGATCGCAGAAATATTGATAAAGCAAAATTCCTTGCTTTTTGTTACTGGTCAATTTCTTTTTACTCTTTGCAGGAATCTTGGCGTAAACAATATTTCAGCTATTGATGGTGGAGCTTTCAATGGTTTGCGAAACCTACAAATGCTGTGAGTTTAGTTTGCACGGTATATGTATGAAATAGGTAGATCAATACGTTTTCTACCCCAATCATTAGAGGAAAAAGTTAATTTACTTTGATTAATATTTTCATTTTTAGCATGATATGACGAACTCCAGTGAATTTCACTTTTTTCACTTTAAACCCATACTCTTAATGAGAAAATACAACAAGAAGTGAGAAGGAAAAGGAGAAAAAGAAACAATTTGGACTGAACCAATTCCTGGGAAGCCAAGTGTATCGCAACGTAGGTGCTTTAAACACGTTTTCTAACAGGATAAAGAGGGAAAAGATAGGATAAAAAGCAAGCACAGAAATGAAACAAAATGAAGGGAAGTGATGAAAATTAGCTGACAGAACCAAAGGAGAAAGGAAGATGTGATATATATTTATATAGGATATATATATATATAGGGGAGAGAGAGACAGACAGAGGCAGTCAGACAGAGAGGACAACAGAGAGAGAGAGAGAGAGAGAGAGAGAGAGAGAGAGAGAGAGAGAGAGAGAGAGAGAGAGAGAGAGAGAACAGCAGTGGAGGTACTAAGGAGAAATGTTCTTTCAAGAGAAGAAGAAGGGCAAGCTTGATAGCAAATCAAGCATATAGAGATTTTATTTTCGAGAATTATAATTCTGGTCAAAACAACTTCAACCTTAATCTTCTGTCAAGGTATTCTTACCGTAGTTTATTTTGCTGAGTTGAAATATTCAGTCATTTTTTCCCCATTGCATTTTAATTACAAGTTGAGATGGTTTGTGTTTTTGCGAGAAACACCTAATGATATGTGACATGTAAATTTATGTTTCCTGTCCATTAAAATATATTTTACATGAAATTATTAATTACGTTATTAAAATAAAAATGTACTTCTAGTTACATAGTTCTTTTAAGAATATTTATCATCTCAAGTAGTATAATTATTACCAAGTTTTTGGACTGAAAACCAGCCAGGAAAAATTAACTCCGCAACGAAAAACGCCGAGTAAACATCCATCCATGTCAGAATTAGTAAGAATAACACAACTCTTTTTAACTTTTGCTTTTCTTCTTTGCAATAAAGAAACCGTCTGCTCGATATCATACTAAACTAATCATTAGCATCTAATTATCATACGCCACGCACTTGAATCTCAATCTGAGCCTCGTTTTCAGTATCTGAGTTAAATAACAATACAACAGTAACAGTGATAGTAATAGTGATAGTGATATTGATAGTGATAGTGATAGTGATAGTGATAGTAATAGTAATATTGGTAGTAATAGTAATAGTAATATTGATAGTAATAGTAATAGTAATGGTAATAGTAATGGTTACGGTAATGGTAACAGTAATGGTATTGGTAATCGTGATAGTAATAGTGATAGTAATAGTAATAGTAGTAGGAAATTATGGGGCACATCTTTGTTCCAAACCCAGTAGTAATACTGGGTTCGGAACAAAGATGTGCGCCATATTTTCCTGTCAGAGACACAACTGAAAGTGATAAAAAGAACTGCGAGTCATTCGATTTTATGAGACGGTAGATGAGATGATCCGCTGTGATTTACCTGGTGTGAAAGACTAAAATGGACCAACTGTTTACCAGGGGTGTTATCAATGAAAGACCCAGTCTAGCTGGTGTTGACGCAACAATTTGGTTTGCTCAATGAATATTTTACCAATTTTGCTGGTTTTCATGTCAAATTTTTGTTTTGTTTTGGGATTTTTCTAACGTTTTCTTAGCATTAAGGATCCCTTAGCTTTTTCAAAGGATTGAATTCAAAGCATGCCCAATGTTTCCAACAATTTTTAATGTTTCTTAATGTTATTATTAGCAAGAAATGATAAATCAAATATCCATTTTCGTTTTATTAACAAAAATGAATATTTTCGTTTTATTTAAGGCTGTTGAATTCAAACAGGTTACGGATTATACCAGCGGAAGCATTTGAAGGATTGAGGCTGCTAAGGAAGCTGTACGTTACCCTTTAACTGTGTTTTTTCCTCAATTTTTCAATTTACTTTTACAAACTCCATTCAGTTGGTTTCTTTCTTTAAAGTTTTAGTTTTCTTTAAAGGTCCAGCAGAGTACAAAAATTACATGTTCCAGGATTATAATTTTGCATATCGTTTGTCGTTTGCCATTGTTAACGTTTTTTCAGTTCTGTCTTAAAGGAGATATGCAAACACCTTAGGCACTCAAAAAATGGGTACTGTACCTTTAACATTGTAGCAGCTTTAAGCCTAGGACCTCTCGCGTATAAATATATATATTAAATTTGGAAAGCACATGTGAGTACATGCAGAAAAGACGTCTTTGTTGGTTTAGTCATGTGGAGAGAAAAGATGACGATGATTGGGTGAAGAAATGCGTATCAATGAAAATGGAAGGTGCTGTTATGAAAGGGAGACCAAAGAAAACATGGTAGGAAGTAATCAAATCGGATTCGAAGCGAAATGGTGTCACCAAAGATCTAGTAAAGGACAAACTGGCCTGGACGTCCATTTTTTTTGAAGCGTCCAACACATGCCAGCATGTAAAACGGACGTAAAACCGAATATGATGATGATGATGATGATGATGATGATGATGATGATGATGATGATGATGATGATGATATATAATATATGTATATGGTGCTTCTGTTAAATCTAACTACAAGGCTCACCACTGGTATCTGTGTTTTTCAGATCTCACCACTGGTATCTGTAATTTCAAATCTCACCACTAGTACCTGTGTTATCAAATCTCACCAATGGTTCCTGTGTTTTTCAAATCTCACCACTAGTACCTGTGTTTTCATGTCTCACCATTGGTACCTGTGTTTTCAAGTCTCACCATTGGTACCTGTGTTTTCAAATCTCACCACTAGTACCTGTGTTTTCAAGTCTCACCATTGGTACCTGTGTTTTCAAGTCTCACCGTTGGTACCTGTGTTTTCAAATCTCAGCACTGGTTCCTATGTTTTTCAAATCTTACCACTGGTATCTCTAATTTCAAATCTCACCACTAGTACCTGCTTTTTCAAATCTCACCAATGGTTCCAGTCTTTTTCAAATCTTACCACTAGTACCTGTGTTTTCAAATCTTACCACTAGTACCTGTGTTTTCAAGTCTCACCATTGGTACCTGTGTTTTCAAATCTCACAACTGGTTCCTGTGTTTTTCAAATCTTACCACTGGTATCTCTAATTTCAAATCTCACCACTAGTACCTGTGTTTTCAAATCTCACCACTGGTATCTGCGTTCTCAAATCTCACCACTGATATCTGTGTTTTCAAATCTCATCACTGGTACCTGTGTTTTCAAGTGGTATATGGTATATGTAAATATTACCACTGTATGTATTGAGCTGACAGTAGAATTTTTTTTACCACTTATAGAAAGAAGCTGATGATTGGCCCGCTTTACAGTTCAAAAGTGTTCAAATAGAACACGTTTTGGTAAAAGTATACCTCCTTCGTGTACCTAATGGCCTTAATATTTTCACAAACATAAACTGTCGAAATAGTAGATTTTTTTATTCAACATATATCCAGCTATTGGTATTGTATCCTTCTATTGCTGAAGTATTTTGAATTGAATAAAAATCAGTATGGAATTGCAACTTTTCAATTGACCTTTGCTTCTATTATGTGGTAACACAGTATTGTGCATAAAAGGGTTCTGTCTTGACTCGTCGTTATCATCATCATTGGTTTTGCGTGTCATGTTCCCCACATGGGGGGTTGCACCTGTTGATAACATGCCATAAGATTCTTTCACCATAACATTTTGTTCAATGAATCCACATTGGTCGTTTTCCATGCTTTCCTGACCTGACAAACCAAATCGTTCCAAGTTTTCCTTGGTCTTCCACGACTGCGTTTCCCAACAACTTCCATATCGTAGGCTTGCTTGATGCTACCTTTATTAAGTGAAACATGCCCGTACCAACGTACCCTGTTGACTGATAGTTTGAAATTCAGCATTCACACACCGCGGAATCATAAGTTGTAAAAATGTCTCCTGAAAGTTGCTCATAATTATTTGAACAGCAAACGGGTTCATTGAGGACAAAAGGACATTTAAATATGTAGACTGTTGGTATTGTACCCATCTATTGCTAAAGAGTTTTGAACGTAACTAAATCAATATGCCATTTGCTTTACCGTTACCAACAAATTATACCATTCCCCTTGTGCATTATCGCACTTTAGATTAGAAATGAACGTGAGAAAGTTCTCCAGGACCTGATTGCAGTAAATGTAATTAACACAAGTCATTAGTAAAAGGTGTAAACATGTATGTTATTAAGCTTCTCAGTGCTACTTAAATAATAAACAGGCCCGATAAGAAAAAGTAGGCAGTGGATAATTTTATACTGCAATAAAGAAAAAGTCAAGAAATTAAAATATTTAATTCGGACCACATGTCCACAATTAAGTGAAAACCACTAAATATAAAGAAAGAACCGAGATGGATCAGATTGTACGAATTCTGACCTGCATTATCCAGCGCATACAATTTGTAGTTTTCAAACAGATTGCCCATTCTATTTTCAGTGCAGAAACCTCTTTGTGTACTGCGTCTTTCATTATGGGACGTTTTAATGTTATAAACAATGGTGCCACAGAATTCTATGTATTAAAGAGCTGAGCAGAGGAGATAGAAGCAAGTAAGTATAGATAGAAAGCGCGCAATACACCTAGGACAGTAGGTGTATTGCGCGCTTTCATTCCTCCTTCATACTGTGCAAAGCCAGTATGAAGAAGAATGTCATCCCGAGCATTTTTTCTAGTAGGGATCCCACCCCTGCTGGTTGATCAAGAATCAGTGTCCATGCCAGATCATCCAGTCATACGGGTAAGGATGAAAAACTCAATGTTTGAACAAAGAGGGGAAAGGGCCGTACTATCGTTCTTTATCAAAAGGCCAAGAAACGTATTTTTACACTTTTTTCATGTCAAAACCTATCTATGCAATAAAGGAAAAAGATTTAGTTCACGATAGGGTTTATTCTCTTTCATCCATAAAATGAGAACATCCAGCACTGCACAACACACCGAAAAAAACCCCTGCAGATGATATAGTTTACTTCCCTTCCTCCCCAGAGTTGCCATAAACTGCGGGCTTGCTGATTCCTCGAGAGCCGTTTAGACGTCTACTAGCCTGATTTTCTTACCCAGTGATAAACCAATGCCGCATAATACCAGATTACTTTACACATGGCTTCTGTGCTTTAAATCATGCAAATCCTGTAGTGTTCTAAAGGGTCAACTAAAAACCCATGCTCCTTAACATGCTGAAATTAATTTCAACAGAGGTATTATGAAATATAAATCATCTGTAATGATGACACAATCATCATTTACGTATGAATATTTTTTCGCATATTTGTGTATAATATTTTGTTTTTGACATAACGGACACATATTTCTCCTTCCAGCAGTGAGTCTCGCATAGCCGCAAGTACACTGTCACAAACCACACTACTTGAAGAGGAGTGAGTCTCACATATTCGCAAGTACACGGTCACAAACCACACTACTTTAAGAGCAGTGAGTCCCACATAGCCGCAAGTACACCGTCACAAACGACACTACTTTAAGAGCAGTACGTCTCACATAGCCACAAGTACACCGTCACAAACGACACTACTTTAAGAGCAGTAAGTCTCACATAGCCGCAAGTACACCATCACAAACCACACAGGGTGCTTAACAGGACAAAGTAAAAGAGCGAGTATAATTAACCTATGTATAAAGAAATATTTGCCACCTAATGTAAAAAACAAAACTTTTAAAGTAATTCATATTACTTTTTTCATGGTTAAGAACCATTCAAAACATAATTGCTGTAAGTGTATTGAACTGTTAAGATATGTTTGATAGAAAAAGTAACAAGAATAAAACGCTAAGCCAATAGATAAGAGTTAATCGTAAAACATTCAAGTCATATTATGTAGGAAAGTACTCGGGTCTCAAAGAGTTCCACAACCTTGGAGTCTGGGGAGAAAATACTATCGTGGAAAGATACGAGGGACTACAACTGCATAAAGATGAAGAGGTTGAGAGAAACAGGTTACATTAGGTGCAACAAAATAAGCCGGTAACAAGGAAACCTCTTCAGAACACTTCCCATGGTAACACCTATAGAAAAAACTAAGATAAGCTACATTCAGTCGATGAAACAAAGGTTGAAGAGTAGTAGCAAGATTAAGACCTATCAAATTACAAATACCTCTACATCAACGATCAAGAACATCAAGAAAAAATGACAAAGCACTCCAACAGCACTCCATACACAGTAGATTTATAAAGATGCAAGGTGGCCTCTGGTGTAAGGTAATTTCTAGCACAATACAAAGAATCAACCCTTCCAGAAGCAGACTTGCCAAAAGATAGAATATAAGAAGTCCAAGAAAAGTCTGAAGAATTGAACTGCCCAAATATCCTCATTGATGAATATTCCTCCAGAGGAAAGACAGCCTCACAAGGGATATCATCGGAATGATATTCCATGGGTATTGAAGGGAGATAAGAGCTCAGCTTTTTATTGGATAACATCAGTTTCTTTTTATCCCTTTTGAAGGAAACCAGCTATTTCCTTCTCCATTCTCTTGACACCTCAAAGGTCAGATTCGAAAGCTTACGCAAGTTTGACTTGCTCCTGCTGAGTTGCCTTGTGGTCAATGCTAGAGTACAGGGTAGCGTCATCAGCATTGATGTTGATAAACAAATTACCAGAAAGACCGTTGATGTAAAGGTGGAAGAGAGTGGGACCAAGAATAGAGTCTTAAGAACGTTAGCGTCAATGGAATTCCCTTCAGATGTAATTCCATCCAATGTGACATGCATTTTACGATCTGAGAAAGGGCTGACTTATTTCAAAGACACTCACAAATACTATTACAAGAAAGCATATTAACTAATCCAGCTTGCCGCGCCTTATCGTATGCCACAGAAATATCAAGCTTTATAGCTCGTCTTTCACCAGATTTGCCCATAAACGTATAGATACTTTCCGTAATTACAGTCAAAAGGTCATCAGGGGGGCAAGATCTGACGCCTAAGCTCTGCAAGAATTTCACTATTGCATTGTTAATAAGTCGTTCAAAGACCTTACTAATGTCAGAAAGAAGACTTACAGGTCAATATTTGGGAAAATTAGATGAGTCATCTACATTTTGGAAGACAGGAACAACAAAAGGCACTTTCAAGGATGGTGGAAAACAAGATCCCGACAGGCAAAGATGGACAGCAAGGAAGATAGCTTGGATTTATGATGAAAGAGCCCAAAATATGTTAAGTTTGCGGAGGGAAATCTGGCAAAGAAACACCAGTGTCATTTAGAGGGGGGAGGGAATTGGTGGAAAATAATCCAGATAAAAGATAAGGCTTTTCTCCATTGGATAGACGAAGTCGAACACCATCTAAGAGTGGAGAAATAACCGACTTACTACAATTCAAAATACTACTTTTTTAGAAATTTTGATTACCAAGTGTGAGTTGAAATAGATTCCCGAACTTGCTCAGCGAGGTAAAATTGAGCATCAGAAATTGCCCTTTTACAAACGTTTCTAGCCGTTTTGAAAGAAACCCAAGATGCAACGGTTGCATCGGGTTAAAACTAAAGATAGAAACGATTGCCATGAGCAATGACGAATGAACAATGAGCAATAAACCACGGAGGAGAATAAGGTTTGACTTTGTAACTACGACTAGGTACAATACCAACTTAAACCCATTCTGTGGATTCAGTTGCAGCTTCAGGAGCTGATTTGATAGAGACCGAACCCATGGAATATCATCAAGAAACTGAGGAAATCTATCCCACTCGCCCTGGCCAAATTTGAAAGTCTTACGATGACATGGCTTGTCAACAAGACTTGAACCTGTTACCTTAGCCTCAAGAGTGACAACAACGTGATCGAAAGCACCCAAATTTGGTAAAGCTGGAGCTGTATAATAATCAGGAGCTGAAGTCGAAAAGAGATCTAAAAAGAAGGTTCTCATGAGTCTGAATCAGGAAATCATGTTGGAAAATCAACAAAGTGTACATGATATTGGCAAGATCAAAGTTGTAAGTAAATTCTTCAGACCTGTCAGTCCTATTAGAATGACTCAACCGGGACATGCGATGAGCATCAAACCCACCAAAGACAAAAATGTTAGCAGTGTGATGTTTTTCCAAGTCTTTTTAATAGAGTCTGATACTCTTTCAATAACTAAACAACAGTCAGAAGAGGGAGAACGATACAAGAAAATTAGGTAACAAATGGCCTGTAGAAGAGACAATTTAGAGCACACAAAAGAATTATTTTTACATTCCAGTTCTTTTACTCCAGCAGCTGGAAGATCCCGTCGCGCAAAGGTAACAAGACAATGAAGATGAGGTATAGAGTCTGTTCGACATAAAGGTGTATAGCAGCCGACATGAATTTCCCTATTAGTAACACTGTCATCGAGGCTTGTCTCACAATGTGCAGGAGTATGAGGAAAGTGAGAATAAAGGAAAATTTCACGAACGAAAAGTTGGAACTAAGACCTCTGACATTACTGAGAGCTAAAGAGAGAGTATTTTGTAAAGATAACAGGCTATTTCGGGTCTACGTGGATCCGATTCTACCATGCCTCGAGGTTGCACTCTCGGATATGGAGTCAGTCTTGGGTCCGAATCATCACACCCTCTTAGCACTGAAGTTCTGCGGTGTACTGATTGCTATTTGCTTGATTGACATAGGGAAAAAATTACCAGATGTCCGAAACCACCACCAGGACGTAGACTAGCAGCAGTTGACTAGCTGAGCCCTTCGGTGATGGTGACGATAAACTATCTGTAAACTGTACAGGGTAAACTGTAAACTTGTAATTGAGATTATTTCTTGGTCGTGTTCCCACCGTTAATTAGAAATTGGTTATTTTGCAAATATGCTTTATGCTATTAACATTTATGTATGGAATTTTGTTTCTTTCCCGGCTGGTGTGATCCTATATAAATGGTGGTTCTCATCTTTGTTGCTAAGTTCACTGAGAAAGAGGTGTAAATTTATGTAAATCCTAGGACCTGGGGTTTTCAAAAAGGCATAGGTTTTTCCCACACAGTCAGAGATTTTAGAAAAAAGGATGCTTTATAGAAAAAAATGTTGGAAATAACTTATATAGCTAACAGCATAAAACTTGTAGATAACAGTTGTCCTTATAAAAAGTGGAGTTTCAGCGAAAAGGGGTGAATTTGAACTACTATATCATTGAAAGGAAACTTTAATCCAGTACTCTGAATTAAGATAAGTACCATTTTTTATGTAGGAATGCACCAATCGGGTTTTCCATTTTTCGTCGAGTTCTTTCTTTCATACTTCGTTTCCCCCCTTTTTTTCTTACGCATCTGTACTATTTGTTGTACTGTGTATTACAGTATAAACTCACGCTTACTTTAATCACAATTTAAAGGAAAACATGACAATTGGTAAATGTGAAAGTTAAGGTTTTTTATTTATAGGTGAGAATTATTCCCAGTTTGTCTTCACTGTTTATTTTTAGTTAAATTTGAAGGAGGCAACAAGGGCTTTATTATCTTTATTTTTAATGAGTTTTTTTGTGAAGTGGTCATACCGCTTGAGAATTGAACAATTTTGACATGAAGAAAGAGGAGCTGTTCCTTTTTTATGTTCATTATCCCATCAAATGTTCAAATTTTATGAAGCAATGTATATTTTTTGGTTTTGGTTTTTTTTTGTTTTTACGTCATTTTCCCCCAATAACTGGGGCTCAGACGGTGCCCTTCACAGGGATTGGATTTGGCAGTGAGGAATTTCTTATCCGGATACCCTTCCAGACGCCAACCAATGGCTTTTGTGAATTTCCAAAGTCGCCCGCTTGGGGAATCGAACCCTGAATTCTTGGTTACAGTACAGTTGCAATAACCATTAAGCCACGGCTTAATTATATTTAATAATATTTGTTTCATGTTACAAAATGTACCCTGAAAAATTAACAAAGTTTATTTTTCTCTTAGGTACATCTACTTTAATGAAATATCATACATAGAAGAAGGTGCATTCAAACCGTTGCGTGAGATTGACGAATTGTATGTTTTTCGTTTTATTTCTGCTGCTAGTATTTCTAGAGGAAGTTGTAGAGTCATATTGTTATCTTTTTCTGCTTGGCCATCAAGAAATTGGTTTGTGGATAATGTAATTTTATGCGATTACTTTAAATTTGGCTTAACTTTGAGAGACATTGGATTACCAGAAGGAAATGCCACAGTTTTAAGACGTTAAAATATAATTACTTTTGGTGTAATTTACGATTGTAATATGTACGCTTACCAGGAGAAACTGTAACGTGATAATGGCTTAAAAGGGATATTCTCTACTGTGGTTTCTTATTCTCTACTGTGGTTTCTGGTGTTCTCTTTCATTACATACTTTAAGGCAACATACAGGTGCATTGCCATTCTGTCAGTAATAGTCTTTTAAATAATGCAGGATTGACAGATGGAAAGACACATACACCCTGTATATTTTATGCCAGTTTATGTGGAAGTGATAAAGCTGGAAACTTAATAAAGCAAGAGAAAATAATAGAAAAGTGTGCTTCTTCATTATTTTCTCTTGCTTTATCAAATGTTCTTTCTTTAAGGCATTGGTGAAAATAGAAATAACTGTTATTATAGAAAATTTTGACAGCCTTGTTCACACCGGAGAAATAGGTATTGCTTTACAAGTTGTCTTTAGCATAAATGCACACAAGGTGTAAAGCAGAAAGAGGGCTCGTATAGATTCTGCAAATGGTTAGGAGCTCATCACCTATCATAACTGCAGTACCAAATAAAGCATATGGATATGATTTTTTAAAATCCCTAACGGACTGGTAATAATGTAAACAGATAAGAAAATACCCTCGTCGTATTTTATCTCTAACTTAATGAAAACATAGCAAGTCAACACATCATACCTTGTCTTTTCAAGAGGCAAAGATGAGCAGTAAAGCAGTTCTGAACTCACTGTTATTGATGCTCGTCTGGCATTGTTGTTATCCAGACTCATTTATGAACGTGTGGCTATTGTTTTATTTCCCTGTTCGTACAACACTTACTGTTTGATACGCACTGAAACTGCAAGTCAAATAAATTATATAGCGTCAAAATATGATTCCTTAAAAAAAAGGCCTGATGCAAAAACCAATGAGCAGTATCATTGGAGGAAGTTATTGTTTCTATTTAATTGCAGTTTATTATCTTGTTGCAATGAGTGTTAGCAGACATTGCCATTAAGAAAATTAAGATTCATGATTTTCTTTTTTTTCTTTTAGGGCTTGGTACCCACCAAAGCAATTATTAAAAGCGCGACCACAATTGGCAAAGATATTAAGTAACCGCCTAAAATGTGACTGCAATGCATTGTGGTTGAGAAAATGGCTAGCTAATAATGTCCGTATTCGAACTTACATACTGTGCTACGAGCCACAACAGAAGAATCATTTGATGAATGTTACAGATGTCGATTATGGAAACTTTACTTGTGGTGAGTACTGTGTCGATAAATAGAATTTTTAGGATATTGACGAATTTTTATTATCCAAAACCGTCTGCAGCCAGGCACAGCAATTGTTTTGCTTTATGTTAGTATAGGATCATTTGGAGACTTTAAGTTATGCATGTGTTGAGATTGCCTAAACTCTCCTTCTGTTTCTCTCTCTCTCTCTCTCTCTCTTTCTTTCTCTCTTTCTGCCCCTCCATTCCCCTACTTATCACTGTTTACCTGTATATGGCTCTACCTTTTTAACTGTCTTTGTTCTTCTCACTGGGAATAGCTATAACTTATTTTCTTCAATATCCAGGTGAGAGACTTGTAAACGAGACTTGTGTAGAGATATTAAAAAACGTCTGTTGTTTTAATTTATTTTTTCTTATATTCATTTATTTATTGGTATATTTATTTATCTATCTTTATTTTTTATATATTTATATATTTACAAATTTATATATTTATATTTTTATATTTTGATATACTTGATAGCAATGTATTTGTTTTTTAGGCTCACCATCAAGAAAGCAAAAACTACTTGGATGCATATGATTGCGTGTTAGACTTCGCCACATACTTTTCATATTTTCGTTTCGTACTTTTAACCCTAACCAAATGATCCTCCGGAAACATGTAAATATAGTCAGCCACTTGTAATGGAGAGAAAAAATGGGACACACTAATCCGGATGTGGCCAAGGTTCTTGCTATTTATCACTTACTTGAAAAGCTGGGTGACTTCTGCCTAGAACTTTTTAATTTTTCTGACACTTTAACAAAAAATGTTTCCCAAAACCTAAAAATGACCACCCTATGGTATTTATCATTGGGCTGGCAGAGAAGGGGTGCCGAATACCTAAGGCTGTCGAAGACATAAACGATATTAGTGGAGGGAGTTGTAGTTTGCATATGTTTGTATTTTTTTGCTACAGTAGATTGAATTAACAGTAACAATTTCGACCATACTTACCAGTTTGTCACGACTTATTTTAGGTAAGCCATCAAAGATCGTAATTTCTCCCGAAGCTGCTGTTGTTGAATCAGGCAAGCATGTACAGTTTACTTGTTTTATGGAGCCTGGAGGCCACATTAAATGGATGCGAAATGGATCTGTTATAGAAACAAACAAAACGCGAGGTATTCGAGTTGCTTCTAATGGGTTGCTAGAGATTAATAATGTACAAAAAGGAGACCGTGGAGAATATGTCTGCATGGTTGCAAACAAAGCTGGCGTTCTTGCATCTTCAGTGAAGTTGCAACTAGGAGGTAAGGTTTTCACGCTTTGGTATCTATTAAGATTATATTAAATTTGAACCCAATATTGCCATGATAACTAACAAGTTAATTTTCAACAAAAAGGCTTAAACTAGTAGCCAGTAGTCAAGTTTACAATTATGGATGTAAGTTACGTTAATTTTTGAAAAGCTGGGACACAAAGATCCAGAGAAGAATTAAACCTGTTGTGTCCGTTTTCTGGTGTGTTCCTTCAAATACTACCAGTATTAAAAACTGTGAGCACAAATACCCCAGGTTATCTGACCCCTTCCTCCAACATACATATTTCAAGGGCATTATGCATTAAAAGAATCATCTGCGGCGAATGGTGTATTGGTTGGAAGGGTGGGCTGTCCACCTAGGACTCATTGACTGGGTAAAGATCACTTCTGTGTAAGAGGCCTGAAACTAACCCATTCAATATTATTCATCAAACCTTAATAACATTTCCCACTAAATGTGGTAAAGTTCACAATCAATCAGTGTTTTTATTAATACCGTCTCCAGATCATAGCAACTATAACTGAAGGAGATCTTAGTTGCTTGTACTACATAATCTTTATCCCCTATTGACCTCATCAAACCATCCCTTATTTTGCTATTGCATTAAATAATTCTGTTGTTTTTACCGTTTATTTTCATGTGTATTTGGGAAATTATAAACATAAAAGCGGCTGAAGTTTTTACAGTCACGATGAGTTTTTTTACAGAAGAGAAATAATTAGGCATTGTAAGGAAATTATTTAAACCTATTTTTCTTCATTGCGTTCAAGTAAATTCACCTGTTGTTTTTCTTTTGTTTTTTTTTTCTTGTTCGTTTTTTCACATGATTTTACTTGCTTCATCTATAGTAAGGTCAGATTACACATCTGTTTAAAGAATTTTTAAAATTTTGCCAATTAACGTCAAACTAGACTTCTAAAATTTTGTGTCTGCGTTCCAAGAAAGGGCCCTTTAAAACCCGATGCGAAGAGAAAAATAAGCTTTTGAAGCAATAAAAAAACCCAGTATTTCTCGAATCACAAGAAAAGGAGCTTTAAACTTTTTTGTGATATAAGGTTGGGGACTTGATGAGAAAAAGTAGCTTTGGAGCAATACGGAGTCCAAATATTTCCCGAATCGCAAGAAGGACCATTCAGAATTCGAGTTTTTGTGTGGTGGGATAGGGGATGTGAAGAAGAGAAATATTTTTGAATTTATGTTTCAAAAACATTTTATTTTTCAAAAACATTTTATTTTTGTGCTAGAACATATTTATGTGGGCAATATCCTAATTTTTAAAAGTAATACTAAATAGAACACTGTTTCTACTTTTATACCGATCCCAATCGAGTAATATAAGTAAACGAGATATTTATTGGAGATATTTGATTTACTTTTTCGTTATTTGTCAAAATGTAGTTTTATCCTAGGTGCATTTGGAAATATACGAGAAAATTGCCGGAGGAAAAAACTGTAGCTAGCTAATCAGTGTGTAACGAAGAATAATTTCGTTATTGACACCCATGACAAGATGAATGAACCAACCCCTCGTCATTAGAGGTTGGCGGATTATTTTTAACAATATGAAATCAGATCATGTGTATTCAGAATACCCTGCTCCAAATATTTCTTAATCCATTTAAATCGTAATATTTTAGTTTAGCGGTAATCGAGATAGTAATGGTGGAAATGTTTAACTTTACACACAGGGAGGCAATTATACATGAAAAAATTATTCCAGACTTATTTTTATGAGAAGAGATGTATCAAGAGAACAAGAACATGATTCTTAGTTTTGCGACAAGTCTGTCAGCAACTGAACTGTGGCTTTGATTTCACAAAGGTTGGTTGTTACTTTAAGATAAACGAAGGGGGTGTAAGATGGTATATAAAAAACCTATTTCATAACAATATGCCGTGATTGACTGACACCTATTTCATAATATGCCAATCCAGACCGAAGTCTGGATTGGCATATTATGAAAAAGCTGGAGAGAGAAGCAAAATCTTTTTAAAACCTACCAGTACGAAACAATGCTGAAAGAGGAATTGAGGTAAATACAGCAATTCAAGTCCTACCCTGAAATAAGTATTTGCAGCACAGTTGAGAGTAAATAAGAACTAAATCAGAGATCATGCAGTTGACAAGGTTCAGGTATTTGAAGAAAGGTACTTTAATGTAAAAAATATATTAGGAGCTGCTTTTCTGTTTCATGTTTTCAACCTCTGCTTCAATCGTACATTTAGATCAGCTTCTTCCCTTCCTTATGTGCTAGGCCTGATGCAGATACCGGCTACCATAGTTCTTCATTCATCCCCATTATAAACCAGTTGAAAGAGCTCCGTAGTGTTAATTTTGGTGTTTATGCTGCCTTAAGCTGCTCACAAAGGCTTTTCTTTGTCGACTTTGACTTCTCTTTCCATCAGAGGCGGCCTCCTCGTCCTCCTCCTCCTGGTGTCTTATCCGATGCGGACGTTGCCGATCATGGTCTTCCATCATTCTGTATTACTTTTTGCCCTGATTAACTGGGTCTCGGTGATGTCCAACCATTCAGAAAGGCGTCCTGTGAACGTGAGTGACGGTCTTCCTCTTGAATGTTAACCATCCAATTTCCCCGTTATGACAATGTTGAGGCGGCCTCAACTGACAAATTTAAGCTGTAAACAGGTGCGAAGAGAGTGAAAAATATGAGTATCGTAAATTTTTAAAGGCCATTTTCTCTAGAATGTCGGAAAATGGCAGCATAATGGCAGCAAAGGAATTTTTCTCGGTTGATAAATCTAATGCAATAGCGGTATGGAAAAAAGAGTTTTTCGACTACATCAAAGAGAAGGAACGAGCTGACAAAGAGAAAGCAGAAAAGAAGCCACGAATAATGCTGTGCCTTCCGACGCTGTTAAAGGTCTTTGGTGATATTTGGCTGCACAACCTTCATCCAAACATCATCCAAGTTTTGAGAATAGTTGCTACTCTTCCACTCACAGTTGCATCTTTTGAAAGGACAGACAGCAAAGTAAAGATAATTAATAATTATCTTTGAGCTTTAATGTTTGATGAAAGAGTGGAAAGTTTTGTCCAAATAAGCATTAAGCAAGCATTAAGCAAGAACTATCAAGTCAGGTGGATAAATTTCAAGCAACTTTCACTCTGTAGGACATTGGACCACAGTTTATTATCTAAAAAAACGACAATTAACATTTTCTGATTGCTTGATGTCAATTGGGTTTTAGTTAATGGTTAAGATAACTTGAAAGCCGTTTTAAATCAGCACTCTACAATGATATATTTCCTCACATACTATGCAGAGTTTTTATCACAGTTTCATTTCTTAGCTCTTAAGAAGAATATACTTCCTAAGACGAGAAAAATTTATTTGAGGTGTTAAATTCAACGTTATTTAGCTTTCTCATTTGTAGTTTGAAGTGAATTAGGGCATGCAAAAATAGTCGAAAAGATTAAATCAACGACGAACACAATTTTTAGCCAATCTTTTATCCTAATGTAATATAATGTAATATAATATAATATAATATAATATAATATAACATAATATGATATAATATAATGTACTATAATGTAATGTAATATAATGCTCATATGCTACAACGTGACGCGGCGAAAGTAGATGCGCTAAAAAGCGATGCGCTGAATCATGACACAACCCTTCTGTCCCCTCAATTCGGGTCTTTGATTGATTGAATTCTGTAAAAGACAGCATGGCCCCACTGTTTATCATAATTTCCAATAATGAGAGACCAAGTATGCGATCAGATTGGACAGTGCGGTAATAAAATTTATTATCATGTCTTAGTTAAGCATCTTATACTTTGATTAAATTTTTAATTCCTATCTTGTTTTAGTACCGCCTCGAATCATACGACAACCGGAAAAAATTGTAACAATTGAAGCCCCCGGTAAACCTGTTGTTCTTGAATGCGAAGCAATTGGATCCCCAGCTCCTATAATAACCTGGAACCTCGGAGGATTTCCTGTTCGTGATGGGAATGAAAAATTTATTTCTCACCGTGGAGACTTGATTATTTTAAGTATGAAAGTCCAAGATCAGGGAATCTATGAGTGTGAAGTGTCAAATGAACTTGGAAGGAAAACTGTAGCAACCCAATTGTATTTAGGCCAAGGTAAAGTTATACGATCATTTGTTTTGAAACATTTCTTTGTTTGAGAATTTTTGTTGTTCCTTGAGAAGAAAAACCTTTTTGTACATATATTTGATGGGCAGGATTACGTCTGGGTCTTTCATTGACGGTACCTCTGGTAAACAGTGGGCCCTTTTTGTCTTTCACAAATTTCCATCTATGAAAGACCCGAAAGAAAGCAACAGCTCAAGAAAAGGTGTGGTAAAAAATTAGCAAGACACCATAAAATGCAAGACATACGGATCGTCTCTCTAGGACCCTCCGTGGTAAGGCCCTTCCTGTTGGGCTGGTTTTCAGCCAGTGCTCAAGCATGTCGAGATTACCTTTTCCGCATGGTTGGGCCCTATAGTTGAAGACTCGACCAAGGAGAGACCAGAGCTCTACACGTGATCTTAGCCAAAAGGCCGAAAAGCGATCTGGTCAGGTATTTCTTAATCAGGGTTAGTTCTGACAGTTAGGCGGAGACTTCGTGGTTCAAATATGACCACCACTTGCTATCCAAGATCTTTTAGATCAATGCGCACGCATGAGACCACTTTCTGGACATGCTTAAAGTTTTGATCAACACTAAGATTTTATTGAACGACTTGGAGTGCGCAAATTTGCTTTTGATCCGTTCATCCAAATGACGACAACTGGGACAATGATTCTAGCCTATGATTAATCAAATATAACATCGGTTTTTTATCAAAAGCAACATTTTATTTAGTGGCTTTTAATAGAAGGATTTTCTTTGTGATTTTTCAATTTTGATGACAACGGCAGCGACGAATACAACGACAACAATCACGGCCCATTATCACTTAAATGATAAAGGATTCTTTGATGTACTCAGGAATACTACTAACGCAAACACGGCAAACATCTTAAGCTTTGTTGCATGTGGATGCGGACAGACAAGAACACGTTTCCATTGGAGTGGGATGCTAGTATACGACTGTTGAATGATATCACCTCAGCTAATGCTGCTGACGAGAATCTTTTAATCAACAATACAAGTCCTCAAATCGCTACATTGTTTGCATTCCTGACTGGACATGCTGTTATGAATGTAGCATTTTCTTTTTTATGATATTTCACTGGATGCTCGTGAATGGTGTTAAGATTTACAATACTGAGTATGTCAATTCTATTTTTGTTATTCAGAACTGATGATAGTGGTTTTTGTAGTAGATGTGGTTCAGCAATTCATACGAATTTGAACAAACCAATATACCTTTATGCTAGTCATTTCTTTAACCATATGTCATAACATTTATTCAACATTCTTAGATGCTTCTGTGCAATTTGCATCAAAAAGTGTATGGCCATATGGTCAGTAGTTTAATTAAAAGTAAATAGCAAATAGTTTTTATATACATATATATATATTTATATATTTTATATATACTGCGCGTGCGTAGTTTGAGCACTCTGGCAGGATCCCACAATAACTCTTTAAGCTGTGTTTGCTCCGGCAACATGGCCAGAGAGTTATTTCTCAGAAGCTCTGTGCTGCACTGATGAGCCCACAAAGGGCGAAACAGTTCTGTCTGCAGATTGAGTATATATTTATATATATATTTATATTTATATATATTTATATATATATATTTTATATATTTTTATATATTTATATTTATATATATTTATATATATATTTATTTTTATATATATTTATATATATTTATATTTATATATATTTTTATATATATTTATATTTATATATATTTATATATATTTTTTTTATATATTGATTTTTATATGGTTATAACTGAGGAACTTTCATTTATGAGTATTTCTTAAGAATGATGATAATGACGGTGATTGGAATTACAATAAAAATAGTAAAAGTAACGATTTCCAGGTTTAATTAGTGAAAAGAGAAATTAATTGATACTGGCCACCCACTACTTGTTAATCATATTTGAATCTTAACGGGCCCAAAGGTGTTTATTATTTTTATTCTTATTGTTCAAAATGTCAATGTGGAATGTACATTTCAGTGTAAGACACATTGGTGTTAGCATATACCCTGTCAAATAAAAGTGTTAAGAACTTAAAGTATGAATAAGATAAAAGTATTAGAGATAATTTTAGGGAAACAAAAATTGTTTTATTAACACCTGAAAATATTCGAAGGTGTATAAATGCCGAGAAGCTATCAGCTTGACGATGTTCAATTGCAAGGCATTCTAGAGTTTTACACCCGTTGATCCAAAACTAGAATTCACCTGGGAGTTTTTATAACCATATTTTACCTACCAGTAGATTACTCATTCCTGAAATCTGGATGAGGATTTTCTGAAAATTGATAACACAGGAACGTGTGGTTTTGCATAGTTCATTTTGAGACGGTAAATATACAAAGAGGTGTCATCTGAACCCATTTTTTATTATTAGGTACTAAGTGCTTACCTTCCTGCTTGTATGGTGGCTTCTGCATTGCCAAGTACATATGTCAGTGCCTTCCAACATTTACTGGAGAATATTGCGAAAGCCGCGTTAATGATGGTAAGTATACACAATATGTTTAATTTTAGAAAAACTTGTTGCATTTTATTGTAAATTTTATTTCTGTTTCGATCCACAGCTTTTCACCTTTAGCTATTATGTACAGTATATTACTACAACTAAAGCTGACATTCTACGATCAGCCATTTAATCTTCACTCTAAATGTATTCTTTTTAGATTGTATCAACAAGCTACCATTGAGCAATCTTGAAACAGCTACAATAATTCATAATGATTTAGCCAATAACGCTCTTGGTTTGATGCTTCATATGGGAACCTAAGTATTTATTTCATTTCGTGGATAAAGAGGTTAATTAACTTTTTTTCAATGAGTAGCTTCTGTTTTCAGTCAACGTGGCGTGTTGAACTTAAGTGAATGGAAATTGCTGCCTGTGGCTTAGAGTGCAAGATTGTGCAATTCCAGGCAGAAACAAATGTAACCATGACAACTGGACAAGACTATGTTGAAATAATAATGACAAGTTTTTAAAAAAACTTCGTGAACTGGTAGCTAGGCAACCAAGTTTATATTCATTAATTACGTATGACACAATGTTGTTAAAAATGCTATTTTTATCAAGTTCTCTGAAATTCTAAATATTGTGTTAATCCAATAAGCAATGTTGTGATATTCGAATACGTTGGGTTGTTGTAAAAGGGGGAAGTCAAGATATTCCAACAGTTGCCTGCTGTGTTATTTTGTTTGTTTGTTTTTGTAAAGGTATTCAGTTGTTGTAAAACAATGAGAACAATGACTAATAAAATTTGATATTGTTTTGAATTTATACTGCAAATAAAACAAAAACAGAATATTACAAGATAAAATACAATAACATCGGTTGTCAGTCGTCAGTGCTAACTTCTTTTCAATCAAACTCTTATCGCCAATATTCTTCTTCCTGGCATGCTGTATCAAATTTTGACGTTGGTAACCACTTATTGAAACCTTTGTCTGTCAAACACATTATACCGAAGTCCACTGACTGTCAGATATCATTGATTCAAAATAATCCATGTACTTTATCCTTTGCAAGGGTCTGGCTCACTTTCCTCTAATTCTTCCTTCCATCACCGATTTGTCAATGATTTCTTCATACATATGTACCCAACAAACCAACTGTTTTTCTAACCAATAATACATCTGTGACATTTGTACATTTTTTACGCCATATTATTTGAGAAATTATGCCATATTTCCATTTTCTCTTGGGTTTTTTCCATCTATTTACTGATTTTTCAACTTTCACATTTAAATAAAAGAATGGACCATACAAAGCATTTGAAAAATCCATTCTTAACTTGTATACTTTGCCCTATATTTCTTGACTTCGTTTTTAAATCTAGGGGATTTCTTTTTATAGAGGTGATAAATTGATAAAGATCTTATTGACTTTAAATACTGATACTAATAGCAGTAATTTTTACCTTTTCTCTGTATTCTCGCTATTAAGCACTTGTTCCATCTCGTGGAAACTCAACGGCTGGCGACGAGGATTCAACAAATGACGATCAGACCACTGGGTGGTTAGACTCTTTCACAGCTTCAATTGGATCAGGAGATGAGGAAAACAAGAAAAAAAATACAGATAAGGCCTATCCACTTGACGTAGGTAGGTATACGTTATTGTTAGTGCTAAACAGCTTTATATTTTCCATGAAATCTAATTTTTGGTTATCTTCCCAGTTAGCATTGTGGGAATTGAGTTTGTTGGCATTGGTATTTGTCATTGCCAGGAAATGAAAACAGTAGTGTGTCGACCCGTTTTGGACTTGAAAGTATTTTCAACATATTTTTATGGTCATGCTTTAAGTACGTAAATCATAGCATATCATAGTACAGTGTGACAATGATCTCAAGTTTTTCTCTCGAATACACATTGAGGTCTACACATTGACACCGAATCAAATCAATAAACATTTTACCCTGGCCACAGATAGAATAACTATAATACTATCAGTAGCAACCATCTGTCAGGAAAGACCATTTGGAACCTTCCCAACTATCCCGTATTATTAATGCCCATATACAAGGTTTACTTGCTGTCTTATCTTGCTGTCTTTTCTTGCTGTGACCACTGAACTGCAATTTTGAAATTTTACCTGTGTCCAAACAACTTCCGAACAGCGCCCAAACAGCGCTCGAACAGCGTCCACACATCAGCCATTGATCCCGTTTGTGACTGTCAAATGATAACGATCGTTGTCATACTTTGCTGACCTTCGTGCCTTGATGTTCAAAACTATTACGTGTTTGCTTGCATTTTTTTTACCAAAATATATAGATAATTTATTACATCTAATTGTTGAGTAAAGAACACAACACGGTTTATTCTATGGTGTACACATGGCATTGTAAACAAATTCCAACTGTTATGATTATAAAACTCATCTGATTATAAAATTAAATATCCAGATCTACCCGATTATGTGAGATTCTTTGTGAGGTTCTTTTAATGTTTTATAAAGTAAAGGATCATCTCTATTCTTGTTCTTTTCCTTTTAACCAAAACTTACGAGTAGCATATGGAGAAGAATCGTAGAGGAAGATTTGCCTCGATATCTCATTTTACAGAGCCCATGTGTTGCCTTCACTGCTGCACGCATGACCCTCCTAAGTACACCTTCCAGTTGCTGCGTTCTTACTTGTGTGCTTTCTAGCCTTTAATTTTTTCCCATAATTTGCACCGTCGTTAAAACTGTACATTCTTTTATAAAACTATTGAATTCGTATGTAGCAGCCTTTAGAGAAGACTGCTTGTTGCCAGGCAAATGGTATATCACTCAAGCTTTTTTATATGTTGTACTATTTTGTCTGATGCCTGTGCTGTGTATTGCTTTATATGGTTTTCCAGTAAATAATTTCTCTTCTTTTTCCGGAATTACTATCGTAAAAAAACGTAGAAATGAAATGTCAGGGATGCTAAACAATTTTATCATTTAGTCAATAGGAGTCAAACTCTCCAAAAATAACTTGCTTATAGAAGCGTTAGAGGAGAGACTTGAATTATAATTCTTTTGCGGCAGGGAATATCCCTGCGGTGAACCAGCGTCCAAAATGATGTCAATAACAGTCTAACCATGCACAAACTTGACCCTTTCTAAGAGCAAATACTGAATCCAGATTTAATTCTGTCTAGTATTTTGCAAGTACTACGTTTTTTAAGAGTTATGGGTGCAGCGTCATGAACGGAGAGCTGCAGTTGGTAAAGAGAGCCTATGCAGTGGCTGAAGACTAACCATAGAGATTTTCACTTAGAAGATGTAACAGTGTTGAAGCTGCATAGGATCCAAGTGATTATCAGTGTAGGATTTGAATCTAGTGAGACCAACAGGTTTTAAACGTTTACCTAAGACATGTAGTTACTAGCAGTAAATCAGTCCCCTTTTCGGTAGATCCTTTTCGTCACCAGATTGAATTTTCCTTTTGTGCATGGGAAAATGGTGAGTGTTTTTCTTTTTTGTACTCCAAAGACCCTTCTTTATCTAGATAAGTACAAAGCCCTTATGTACACGAGTAGCTTTATTTTCTGGCGTCCCTAAAACTGTGTTTGTGCGATGACAGCTGTCTTTCGTACCCCCTGAAAAAGCTAAACTAAAAATATATTCAAGATTTGCAATAGAATGTGTCTACACAGTTTTATCAGTATACCTGTTATATCATCAGGTCGTGCTGTTATTTTTACTTTGATCTTACCCAGGATCTTGTAAACAACTGTTTCAGGTAGAGCAACAGTCTTTGACTCCAATAGTAGCCAACTTTGTTTTAATATTGAGGTGTTGCTGTTTAAATTCTTTCTCATTTAATCAAGAGTTTGGCATGACAAAATAGCGTTGTTCTCACAATATTGCTGGTTCTGTGTTCTTACTTTCCATTCCTGTTAAGGTCATAAATTCTTTCAATGCATCGTTCATACTCTTGGCCCTAATTATTGTCTATGTTTTGTTTGTCCAGAGCTTAGCATGCGAGATCTAGCAGTTTAATTTTTGTCTGTACTCCGTGATATTCTTGCTTGCTATACGCTCTGTGCTTTTGAACACCATATTTTGTCAGCTCAAAAGTCATCAATGGCTTATTATTGTTATAAATTTTGGTGTTTTGCCGTTTTAGGCACAGATCTCTGCAAAATGTTACGTACAAAGTCACAACGTCGGTTAGTCTGTTGACATCAGTCACACACTCACCAAGAAACAAATCCCACTCAGTAATCTCTTAACAAGCGTTCAATGTTTAAAAATTTGTCTCAGCTGCTATCAGCTCATCGGTGCTTGTTCGCTTTCTCTGTTTTAGTTTAGACCTGTATCTCGTTATTTTCTGGGCCGTACTTTGCTTACTGAATCTGATGGACAACAACTTTGCTTACATTTAAGTGAGTCCGCAGCATTGTAGAAAAACACAAATGTGCTGTTTGGTCTCTTGTATGAGAAGTGACAAACTTGTGAAATCCACATAGTGAGGTCTTGAAGTCTTTATAAGTGGTTCTTATCAAGTTCATACTAAGCAAGTATTTTAGTAACATCTTGTACAATTTGAACTGCAAACACCATGGCACCTCCAGGCAAAGGTTATGTCATACAGAAGTTGTGAATTTTCTTAGCATACAAAAAAGCGTATAGATGTTGCCAGCAGCTCGACATATTCAGTACACAGAAATTCCTTGACACTAGTATTGTTACTCGAGCTTTCGTTTATATGAAATGACGCCTGCACCCTTCCCCCCCCCCGCCCGCCTTTTTTTTGACTGAAAAGTGCTATAATTTGTGACCATACAATATTATGATATTCCTTAATATTGTCCTGTCGTAGACTTTTAAATCAAGTTTCGCCGAAGCCAAATAAACAAGCTTAACTGTACTGATAGAGATATTGGAAGTCTACTGTCAGTTTATCATCCAGTTTACAACACAACTGGCATTTTCAAAAGTTACACTGGGTGAAAAAGGTCTGCATCTCCATCTTCTGGCTTTAATTCTCACTCTGACGCGGTTCTCGCATCTTCTTATGACTCATACTCGTAGTATGTGGTATTTATTATCGTCTTTAAGGCACAATCATGCCCCGTATCAAGCAGTAAATTTCTTGTGTACTTGTAAGCAGAAAGACCGCAATGATGTTGTTCAGTAGTGCCGGACCAACCTTAAATTTTATCGAAATTTGCCGTAGGAACAATCCAACAGAGGACTTTTGCAGTTCAAAAGGCCCCAGACATAGCTGTATACAGTGGGATGGCTACATATAAAACGGTCATGTCAAAAACTATTTGCTAAAGACTACTGTCTCTTCCTAGTTGTACTTGTGGTAGTAGTAGTATATTATCAATTCGAATTAATGATAATTTTGCATGTCCATTTTCCCTTTAGAAAATACAGTTGGCTCTTGGAATGAAAACACCGATAAGGTAGATAGACAAGGCTTGGGTTTGAAACATGCAAAAGACAAAATACCACTGCATGAAGAGCATGGATATCCTGGTCGTACGAAGTCAAAAGTTGTAGTTGGTAAGTAATGAATCAAACATATATGCTTTTTGAACTGGACACAAGACATTACCGGAATAACGTTGTTTGCGCGTTTGCTGTTCCCCAGTTCTTCATAATGGAGTAGTAAGATTGAATTCCAAATCGGCATTTGTGAAAGATCACAATACAGATGTAAAAATGATAAAATTAGTACCGCTGGACAAAAGGTCAGTCCTCCTTCAACCAGCCAGACATATTTGCGTATTAATCAGAATAAACTACTAATGTTTAACAAAATATATCAGCCGCATTCTTAGTACTTTAACAACACCAATCTTAAGTGTATAACGAAGATATTTCTTCGATTAAAAGTAGTTGGAAATACCTCTGTCAACTTCGAGTGGGCCTTCAAAAGAAATAGTACATTTGACGAGAGTGATGCATTAAATTTTGAAAACAAAATTCTGATGTAGTTAAAATGAACATATGTAATATATCTCTTTTATGTACTTATATTCAGTCTGTCAGTAAGTTTGCTTTTAGAGAGCTTCTCTGTATCATGCTAGAGAGTACGTTACACTTGAGACCATTTTGAATGGTTATAAATCTACCACTCGCCAGGGCATGAAGTACCGTTGTCGATTCTGGACAGGTTTTGCCTCATCTCCTGTTGATGTTCTTGGTCAAGTTCAGAGACATCTTTGTAATTTTATAGATTCAGCTCGTGGTACTATTTTAACCTTTGTCTTTTTCATAAAATGTGGCTAGTCTTAGTCTCTTCTATAGATATTATCATTGAACGTGTTCTAATGAGCTTTACTTGATGATATTAGGTCGTTTGTTGTATCTCGTATGCCGTGTTTCTCTCAACATTTTCATCATTATGTGTATGTTTCTCACCTTCTTTTCAAAATCATCTCCTTTTTCTTCTTATTTTCTTCTTCCAAATGCTCCTTTTTGCCTCTAGAGTTCAGAGTCGGCTGCCCCTGTCCTTTCACACTAGAAAAGACCAATCATTAACATCCTTTGGCCCTTCTTGTACGTGTTTTATATCCTATTTTGTATTGTATAATTGTATTTTTATCCTTGACATGGCCTCCACAGGGCCCTTCTTTCTTCTATGTTTTCACCACTTTTATAAAGTGGCTTTCTTCATAGTCACTTCTTTCTTTCTCATTATTTTCTTGATTCTTCTCAACATCCTTATTCGTGTAGTCTGTAAGGTCTTTTGTACCTTTTCCCAACTGTCCAAACCCCTTTGTCATGCAGCACGACCCGTCATTTGATGGTGTTTTTAATTTTAAAAACGCATCTTTTAACAAAATACAAACCAATTGTATTTTTGAAAACTAATTTAATTGGGTGCTCATGATCAGACTTAAAACCCAGGAGAAAAACTGACTGTACTATATGGTATAAAACTCCAATTTTATGCAATAACCCATGTGACATCATCAAACAGCAATCCTCATAGGAAAGAAATCTTGTTTGAATTTCCTTGTATTTACAAAACCAAACATAACCTCAAACCAAGAAATAGTTTTTAACATGATGACAAACCGACAATGTTTAGCCAAACTGTTTATTATTATTACATTCCACAAATGATATAACTAAATTTGAACTTTTTAATTTTTAGAACGTAAAGGTAAAACAAACGAAACCAAGGTAATATCAACAACAAAGATACCAGACACAAAACATGCCCCCAATAAATCTTCTGTACTAAAAGTGAAAGGCAAAGAAACCACGGCTGCAAAAGAGTCACGGAAACCATCGCCAACGGTCAGTACACTGCTGCAAGCATCTAGCCAAATGAAAACCATAGCTACGTCAGCACCTTTGACAGAACCATTGGTTACCAAGGTTCCTGAATCAAGGAGAGCCATTGACAAAACAAAAGAGACATCAAAAGCTGCAAGGTCCAAAGACTGAAGGCGCTTCTCATTTTCACGAGTACATTGTGACAGTTGTCAAGCTACAGTGTAACTGACTCGCGCTGCTTTCAGATGTGGAAGGTTGATGTAAGCAGGCTAAATGTACGACAGTATGAAGCATTCAAAGACATTTTAACATAACCAGCAAAGTATTATTAAGAAAAAAGTATTCCGCAAATATTTACTTTATTTAAATGGCGAGAAAGAGCCAGTTTTACAATAATTTAATGCAGAAGATCAAATGATTAGACTTGGAGGTAAAATTTAAGGTAAAACCCGTAAAAAACATTGTGCGACACAAGGTCTAGCATTTTAAATTATTAATTGACCAATTGACATTTGAATATATCATAACTTGCCGTTTAAGACTTCGAAGTTGTTTTTTCGAAATTTGTATCATCAAGTTAAAAAGCATGGGAAGGTATATTACCTTATCAACTTAGTTTTTCTTGTAAATCAAACAGTCAGTTTCTGGAAGTTAAGGGACGCTTAAGAATTAATATATTCTTCGTGGTAAAAAAAACCGTTACGTTGACAAATTTAACGACTGAGGCAACTTTTTCTACCCAAAAAGTCCAGAATGTCTTTTTTCAGGTCTTTCACTATAAGCACATCTTTGAAACTCGCATTAGCGACAAGGGTTACCTTTTTTATGTGAGTCTTTCTTTGCAATTTTTATTCTTTTTCGTTTATTGTTTTTCCCTTTCCCTACTCTACCCCCGAAACATGTACAGACTCGTTAGTATGCCACTCAAAACTGAGAAACAAGTTGGGCACAAAACGTCCAGGAACATGGCAAGGGTTCGAACCGTGAACTTCCAGATTCCACTTGGCCAGTACTGCACTGAGCCTTGTTTAGTTCCCTCGGGCGCTGACTCTTCGTTGTATCTTTCGTAAAACAAACAATAAAACTTCCTTCTTCATAACCAGAAAAAAAGAGTTCTCTTAGCGAAGTTAGGAATTAAGATTATAAAAGCACCTATCTTAATGGTTTGTATTGAGACCCCGTCATTTAACTTTAGTTTAACAGCCCATAGTAAAAATTACTAAAGGAAACATTAGAAACATGACTGGCATTTCATTCTTTGATTAACCACCTAAGATATCAGGTTTCTGTAGAATATATTCCGATATTTATGATCTATTTCCCTCTTCCACTCACCCTTGTTATACTCTATAAAATGATTTTACGGATGTCTACCAGGCAAACATGACTTAGAGGGAGAGGTTCTAAGGTCTTATTTTAGCCTTTAGTTAAACTAAAATACCACAAGCACCCATACAAATTGGCACTGTTATTGCAAATACATACAATATGGGTAGTACAAACGAGGTACTACTTGACATACACAACCGAAATACACAAATGTTGTTAGTGTCATAAATCAAGTGAAATACGAAATAGCATTTCGTCTTGAATATAATTATTAGCAATTATTTTCTTAAGATGTTTTAGCCCTTCAACAGCAGTATTTTGTTCAAGGTTTTAGCTTTTTCCTTTCACCAAAAAGATGCCTTTTTAGCGGAATAAGTTTCACCCCTCAATGTACTTGAGTGTCTTTCTTTTCTTTCCTCCAAAATTCAGTCTGTTTTTCAGCTGAATGAGTACAAACCTTTAATGTCCACGATTGTCTTCCTTTTCTGCCCTTCCAAAAACTTTTTTTCAGCTGGATAAATACGAATCTGTAATGTCCACGACTTCCAAAACTGTCTTTTTTCAGGTGGATAAGTACGGAGCTTTGATGTCCACAAGTGTCTTTCTTTTCAGTATTTCCAAAACTGTCCTTTTTCAGGTGGGTAAGTACAGACCTTCAATGCCCACAAGTGTCTTTCTTTTCAGTATTTCCAAAACTGTCCTTTTTCAGGTGGGTAAGTACAGACCTTCAATGCCCACAAGTGTCTTTCTTTTCAGTATTTCCAAAACTGTCCTTTTTCAGGTGGGTAAGTACAGACCTTCAATGTCCACAAGTGTCTTTCTTTTCAGTATTTCCAAAACTGTCCTTTTTCAGGTGGGTAAGTACAGACCTTCAATGCCCACAAGTGTCTTTCTTTTCTTTCCTTTCAAACTCTGTCTGTTTTTCAGCTGAATGAATACAAACCTTTAATGTCCACGATTGTCTTCCTTTTTTGCCCTTCCAAAAACTTTTTTTAAGCTGGATAAATACGAATCTGTAGTGTCCACGACTTCCAAAACTGTCTTTTTCAGGTGGATCTTTCTTTTCTTCCCTCCCAAAAACTGCCTTTTCACTTGGCTGAAAAAAGAGCATTTGCTTATTTTTGGTTCAAGGTTTATTCAAGAGTTGCTGCCAATGCACGTGCACTTTTCAATGATGGGGAGTGAAAACAGAACCATTCCCCCATTCAGGTCTATTATTACTCTTACTTTCAATCACGTTCCACTATGTTTGAAAACTTGCTTTTGGATGACTAAAACATATTTATCATCATAATAGTAAAGTTCGATTCATGGGAATATTAAGTTTTATAACCGAGTTTAGGTGAAGTGTTAACTGAAGTAAACTTCATTAGAGCTGAAACGTTATTCAGTAAAATCCAATATGTATCTTGTTAGTAGAATTTTATGGTGTAAGGACAAATATTTAAACAGATCTGTTTTACAAAACTGACGGTTGTCTTTTACAAATTGCAACTTTGTTCGTTCTGTCGTGTCAGTCACGCAGCTAGTCACGTATGTAAACAGCATTGTTATGGTTTTCACGTTCCTCCTCGCTCCGATTATGCATAATCGTGAGCATGCCGTTGTACCAATACCATCTTGGACACGGAGATTTTTTAACAGGATGTCCTTAGCAACGTTAAGCTGTGATATCTACATGGGAATTATTTTTTTTTTCCCGTAGAGGAAACGATTTCTGAAAGGTTTTAATTATTAAGCCCACCAAGGGGATTATTTTTTGCCTGCGTGTGTCCGTTTGTCTGTTTATCTATTAGTCTACAAAATTATTCTAAAAGTTCTGAACGACCTTGAATAAAATTGTCAGAAAATGTTGATAGTAGAACAAGGAAAAACGTATTAATTTTCGTGTTATACCCACCCATATTTAGTGTAGTACCACCCATGCGCAAACCAATTCTGCCGTTTTTATCCTGCAAATTGTCTCGCGCATTTGTAAACTATGGTAATTTTAGGTTTTCAAATATCCTTTTTCCATTTACCAATATTGGAAAGCCTAAAGAAAATTTATTTGAAACGATAAGTATTAACTTTAAAGTTTATTTTACCTGTTATTCTTTTAAAGGGTATGGTTAATAGGAATGCAAATGAAATGTATCCTCTTGCACCATATTTTAATGAAGTTTTATCTCTGATTAATGTTCTCTCTGCTATGAAGAATAGTATTTAAAAAATATTAATTGGTTGTTGGAATCAAAAATTGATAGATATTTGACTGATTTTTCCATACTTGAACACTCCAGCTTCGAAGGAATCAACTAAAGAAGCCTCACAGGAAGCAAATACTAAATCGAAAATAGATAGTGTAGCAATTGGACCATTTACACCAGGGATTCTGAACCGGTAGGGAATGACCGTGGCCTGTGATGACTCTGATTATACCATATTTTATGCGGGTTTTTTCGCGTAGGACACAAATCTAGAGCGTGGCATGTGTTGTTAACATTCATTAATCATTTTTTATCTGTTTCACGTCCAAGGAAGTCTAATAATCGTTCAAGTTCAAATACCTTTGTAGCTGTCATAAACGTAATTCCCTAGTCTCATGCAGTGACTAATGAATTTTTATTTTTCTTCTCCCTTTTACCTTTTAAGACATCAAAAGTAGGCTATGCCAAAACGAAAACATGACGAAAATTACATGACATTTAGGTTTACATTTGTGAAGAGAAGTGGAGAGCAGCTTCCTCAATGCGTTATTTGCCAAAAACCTCTGTCCAATGACTCTGTGAAACCCCATCAGTTGAGACAACATCTCATGAGGGTTCATTCCGAATGGGCTAGTAAAAGCAAAGAATTCTTCGAAATGAAACCCATAAATGTGAAGAGCATGAGAATAGACACAGCCGGGAGCTTCCAAGTACAATCAAAAGCAATCATTCAGGCGTCTTACGCCGCTGCCCTGCTTGTGACTAAAGCTAAAAAGCCACACGACATCGCAAAGAAACTGTTAAAACCCTGCCTTGTGACATGCACGAAGCTTGTATTAGGTGATTCTGCAGCTTCGAAAATGAAGCTGGTCTCTCTGTCCAACGACACGGTAAAGAGTCGTATTTTTGACATGTCGAATGACCTCCAAGGCCAACTGATTGAAAAGGTCAAAGCATCACCAATGTTTGTGATTCAACTTGATGAATCAGTAGATGCTGCCAATCTTTCACAGTTACTGGTGTTTATCCGGTATATTGGAGATGACTGCATCAAAGAAGATCTTCTGTTTTGCCAATCGCTACAAAGGACCACTACTACTGGCGATGTGATGGCAGTCGTGGAATCTTGTTTTGCAACACATTCATTGGAGTGGGAAAAGCTGGTCAGTGTTTGCACAGACGGTGCACCTGCTATGCTGGGAGCCAGGTCTGGATTCATTCAGCTTGTGAAAAGGAATAATCCAAACGTTGTCGGGATACACTGCATCCTTCATCGAGAAGCATTGGCCAGCAGAACCATGCCACCGTCATTGAAGAGCGTACTGGACACTGCGATAAAGCTGGTAAATTATGTGAACTCCAGTGCTTTGAACAGTCGACTGTTTCGTCAAATGTGCGAAGATTTATACTCTAAATACTCCTCACTTCTTTTCCAAACTGCAGTCCGATGGCTGTGGAAAGGATAAATGCTTGATTGATTGTTAAAGCTACTAACAGAAGTCCTGAAGTTTTTGGAGTCACAGAGACAAGAAAAACCGCATTTTGCTGCTTCAAATCAAGAGTTTCAAATAAGATTGAGTTACCTAACAGACTTATTTTCTCATCTAAATGAATTGAATCGCAAGCTGCAAGGGCTGAACTGTGACATCCTTGGGCACAGAGACAAAGTAAATGCATTCATCGCAAAACTCGAGATGTGGCGACACAAATTTCAAAGGAAATTGAATGTTCCTACTAGTTTTCCGTTCTTAAAAGGGCGTGGTGAAATTACTGATAGCTTTTGAGTCAGTTCAGGCGGTACTTTCCGAACTTTGAAATCGAAACTCTTATGATGAAAATGACAAGGAATCCTTTCCGGGTCAAGCTGGGGGACCTTGTGTTTTGAGATGCAAGATGTGGGAGAACAGCTAATAGAGTTGGCAAACGACTCGAGCACTGAAGACATTTTCCTGGATCAACCTCTGACTACGTTTTGGGTGACTGTTCGAAAAGCAAACCCCGAGATTGCTCTGAAAGCGCCAACGTTGCTGGTTGGTTTCCCCTCCATCTATCTATTCGAGTCGGCATTTTCAGCTGTTTTTATCATCAAACCCAAAGCAAGAAATCGCTTATTAGACCTCGATTCTGATTTGCGCTGTGCGATCAGCAAGTTTGAACCAAACATAGAAAAACTAGTCACCAAGAAGCAGTCTTAAGTTTCCCATTGAATTATTATGATCTTACGGGATTGGCGATTTGGCACAGAAGAGTGTGAGAGTTATATAATTTGCTTGCTTTTTAGCAACAACTGATTGTTAGTCAGGTACTTCATATATGTTATGATTATTTACACGGAATAAAGAATGCTTGAACATTGCAAAAATTGTCAAAGAACAGTTTCCCATCGATTTCGGTGTCAACCAACGTAAAGATATTCTCAAGAAATACAATATCCCTGGGAACTAGTCCTTCCATATGGTTCCATTTATGAAAGATCCGAACACAGGGGACAGCAATAGACAACAAGACATGCGAGTCGCTTTCCAAAGTCCCTCCGTTGGAGGGCACCTCCTTTTGGTTGGTCAAGAATCGGTGCCCCAGCATGCCAAGACCACAGATCTTACAGGCAAGGACCAAAAACTCCAGATCCGACCAAGGAAAGACAAGAGCCCTACACTTAATCTCAGACAAAAGGCTAAAAAGCAATCCATGGAAACTGGTAATATTTTGGTTTTGTTAAAAAAAGAGTTGATATGGAACAACATTTAAGATTTTCATATACTGCGTGGCCTAAGAATTACTAAGTTAGGAAGTCCAAAAGTTTGAGTTTCTGCTACATTATCTTTAACAATCAAAGTTTTTGAAATCTTGAAAGTAAAAATACCATTTAATTGTCATGTTATTGCAACACGATTTTTTTATGCCATTGGAATTCTGGCGTGTGATAATTTGGCGTCAATCAGATTGGTGAGTACGCTCATTTTTAAATGTAAACTGTTCATAATGCCTTACCCCTGCTTACAGTGGATTACTGGAGGGTTTCCATTACTCTCAGAGATCCTTATTGTAGTGTAAAAGTACACGATGCTTTCCAGAATTAACATTTTTTTTAATATTAACGGACATGGCATTTCAGGTGTATGAAAATTTAACATTTTCATACAATTGAAATTTTAACATTTTCATACAATTGAAATTTTAAATTTATACAGTTCACTCAAATGGACTTTTTATTTTCCCCCGAAAATTTTTATTTATTTATTTATTTATTATTTATTTATTTATTTATTATTAAATTTATTTATTTCTTGAAACCTGTGCTGTTTACTTATAGAAAGACAGGAAATATTTCGTATGATTTTATTGATACTATTCGAATATTTTAGAAGCAATTTGTTTGCTTTATTATTGGGGTTTGAAGTGGTCCTCGTAAAATCAGTATTTTTCCGGAAAAGAACAAATAACCCTTTTAGGATTTGATATTAATGCCATCCTTATAAGTGTAATCTTGACAAATGAGAAAATTGGCAAAATGAGATATTGCATTTCGGGTTTGCTTAAATTCTCTGAGCCAACAATATGGAAAGTTTCACGAGTTAAAGGATACAGGGCTCCTAACTTTGCAGCTGTCAGAATAAGGAAAATTCCATTATCGAATAATAGAATATGATAAAATATAGGCTCGTGATGTTTCCTATATTATTTGCTTTGGTAGTTCAACTTGACCGCATATTCGGAGAAAAGTAGCTAATCACGGAGCAGCTGAGCATGGTATTTTCTGAATAATACAGTGAAATCAGCCGATTCAAGGAAGCTTTTTTTAAGAGAGAGAGAATACTAAAGACGTTCTTCAATGGAACGCTGTGGAACAAAGTTTTATAACCTAGGTAGTGGGTAAATAACCTAGAACATGATAAATAGAAAAATCTAAATTAAAACGAAATGTACGACAATATCCAAGAACAAGAACTCAATGAAATGATTAACCAGGTAGAGAGTGCCGACAACCAAAGAAATCACAGAGAGAGTTGGCAACTAATCAACAACATAACCGGGCGAAACTCAGCCAAGCAAGGAATAATAAAAGGCAACTCAAAAGAAGACCGCATAAATAAATGGTTCGAACACTTCAGCAACCTCCTTGGCAACGAACCAGTCCTACTAGAACTTCCGCCTGAAGGAGACCTAACAAAAGTTCTAAATGATTGCCATATAAACGACAACGAATTCACACTCGACGAATTGAGACAAGCCAAATGCACCTTACGTGAAGGTAAAGCATCTGGACCCGATAACATTCCCCCAGAAGTTCTAAAACGATGCGACCTAGACGAAATACTCCTCGATTTTGCCAATAAACTATTTAATAATAACGTTAAGCCAGAACAGTGGTCAGAAATCGACATGCTTCCTCTACCCAAATCCGGAGATCTGAGTATAACACCCAACTATAGAGGTATCAGCCTCTCCTCACTTGTCGCTAAACTTGTCAATAAGATGATTTTAAACAGAATACAACCAAAAATCGACAAACATCTTCGTCCCAATCAAAACGGTTTCCGACCTGGCCGATCAACTACTACCCACATACTCGCACTACGCCGACTCATCGAGGGAGTTAAAGCCCGAAACAAAAAAGCGATTATATTATACGTTGACTTCCGCAAAGCATTTGATTCTATACATAGAGGCATGATGATAAAAATTTTAAAAGCATACGATGTTCCACCAAAATTACTAGCCGCCATCCACAAGCTGTATGAAAACACTAGAGCAAAAGTGATCACACCAGATGGTGAAACAAAATTCTTTCAAATTGTTGCCGGGGTACTGCAAGGGGACACACTAGCTCCATACCTTTTCGCAATCGTCCTCGATTACGTCATGAGAAATACATTCCAGGGTAGGGAAGAAGAACTCGGTTTTACAATAAAGCAACGACAGAGTCGCCGCAGCCACCCAACAATAGTAACGGACCTTGATTTCGCAGACGACATCGCCCTAATAACCGAAGAAATTAACCAAGCGCAAGACGTTTTAACAATCCTTGAACGCGAAGCAGGAAGAGTTGGCCTACACTGCAATGCAAAGAAAACTGAAATACAAGCTTTTAACCACAACACACCAATAAACATAAAATCACATGATGGAACAATTTTAAAAATCGTAAACAATTTTAAATATCTAGGAGCATGGATGGAGAGCACAGACAAAGACTTCAAAGTGAGAAAAGCTTTAGCTTGGAGCGCATGTCATAAGTTAAGAAAGATATGGACATCAACACTCTCCAGGAAAATTAAAATTAGACTATTTATCGCTACAGTCGAATCAGTGTTACTTTATGGTGCAGAAACCTGGACCCTAACAAAGACAATGAAAAAACAGCTTGACGGATGTTACACCAGAATGCTACGAATGGCCCTCAATATTTCATGGAAACAGCATATCCCCAATAGTCACCTATATGGAGAACTACCTCCAGTATCCATCAAAGTCCAACAGAGAAGAATGCGGCTAGCCGGACATTGTGTCAGACACGAAGAAGAAGTAGTCAACAAACTTGTCCTATGGCAACCAATGGATGGGCATGGAAATCGAGGAAGGCAAAAATTTACATATGTAGACAACATATTGCAAGACGCGGGGCTGGACAATACAGCTGAGTTAAAAACAATCATGATGGATAGAGAGTGCTGGAAGGATTGTGTCTCCATACTTGGGCGATGTGAAAATCGACAAAGATAGATAGATAGATAGATGGTCGAGAGACATTTTTTGTGATGGGTGTAATCGTAGTAATGACGAATAGAGACGGTTTACGGTTGAAAGTACCTGTGGGATTACAGTGGACCAAGTACATAAGGATCAATGATCTTGTTAAAACGAAAGTTAGGCACATTGTACCTTATGGTTTTGCATCTGAAAGAGGACTGCGTAAAATATTTTAAACCCTGCGAAAGCATTATTAGTAGTTTTATAAAATCTGTATCTCTAGCTATCGGTATACACTGTGGCATTTGGCTGGGTTGTTTACGTCAGCAAATAATCCATCAAAACCTAAACAGTTGAGTATTAAATTTTCATATGTTACATTTATTTTGCATGTTTAACTCTAAACCCTTAGAATCATCACTGCAAAACAGTTGAGAGTCCTACCACTGCTCGGGAGGTCCCATTAGACTGAAGTCATTTTATGGATTAATAGGAATATATATCAGGCTCTGGTCTTGACGAATTTTCGAAAGTGTATGTGGGGAAAATGCTATCAAGCATACTTTCACGGCTAAAGCAATGTCCAGAGAAAATAGAGATCATTCACGCACAGAAAATTCTTTTATCATAAGGCCACTCCAGCACACCTTGAAAAAGATAGCAAAGTTGATTTCGATGAGATACGCGAGTTATGTGGGAAAGGAACCGCAGCAATGATGTTGCAATAGAAATTATCTGTAAAGAGACTTTATTCCTTGGTTGAAGAGAACAAGAACAAATAAAAACACCAGATACGTACGGCGCTTTTAATACATGTCGTCAATCCATTTGTGCAGCTACGACTGCCGACTGGGAATCACACCTTTTCCCGACAAGTGAAATAATTGACTTATTTGCCGCAGCTGCTCATGTGAATTGTGCAAAATCTTCAAGAATTTATCTCCCGCTGATGGTGATCGACATTTTGCAGTTGAAGGCTTGTTTGCTGCCAGATCGATTTAGAGCTTTTGGGGAGGTCTCTGTCCAGATTTATCTATTGAACAGGTGATAATGAAAGCACTCAAAAGTTATGGAGGCTTACCTTGTGGAATTGGATTTACAAAAGTGTTTACACGCTATGGATCTATTGCATGCATGTGATAGCAGGCTACCACAAGGCTCTCAGTGATTTAACTCATACATTTTACACAACGATTAATCAACATAAAGAATTTGGCAATAGTCGAAAATCAAAAAAATACCTTTGCAAAGCTGATGACATGGTTTTGGTACGAGAGTATAATCCTTTTTAGTCACACCGCCATCATCTTCAAGCAATGGACTCAGAATTAATAGCAGATAAGACAGTCAATTGTGAAGATGCAGGGTCTGTTGATAAAGCCATACAAGACGTTCTGGAAAGGATGTCACTGCAAGCTGCAATGGTAAACCACTTACTCTAAACATTCTTAAACTCTTTTCAAAATTAGAAGTAAGGCAATAGTTATAGATTTTATGGTTCATTTTTCTCACTTTAGTATATTGTTGGAAAGGCATAAAAAATTACAATTCTTTGCCTTTAGCTTGCTGTTATACCAACGTCTCTGTTGTAAGGAAAATATAATCGGTAAACTTTCAAAATCTGTCTTGACGAAAGGTCCAAAGTAGCGATACATCAAGTTCTCATCAGGTATGCAGAGTAACGATGTGAGTGACATCGAGGAAGATTCATGGAGAACTTTGGTCCGATATCGAAGATGAAGAAAGTCTTGGTATCGATTTATTTGATGCAATTACCTTCTCTTGAAGCAGGAGTAAACATGTTATTGGTGGCTATGTTTTGTATTGAGTGGTATGGGTAAAAACATCGTAATTTATAGAACGTATTGCTAAATATGTTATGTAAATTCGCGTTGTGAAAAATGCACCGTAGTATTTGATGCTTACTCATCTACAAGTTTTACATAAGATAAAGAACATTGCATATACAGGAAATAATGTTCAACTGATTCCAGCAGGTACAGATTTGTTGAATTTGCTTTTTCATATTTGGACCGGTGAAATGGGGCATATCAGTTTCAATTCGCAAGCATCTAAGAAGGAACGAAGCAACTGTACGTCATGTCGACGACATTGAACAGTGCAATTTCAATGTTAGAAAATATTTGCCTTTCTGCATAGTTTTGGTGGCTTTGGCACTACTTCAGCGAGTTATGAACTTGGGAAGTTACCCATATTGAAACTTATGGAGAACTCTAAAGCTGCGAGAGAAACTGCCTTCAAGCTTCTGAAAAATAATAGTTAAAACGGAGATATTATTAAAGGCTGAAGCTGGGTTTAAGTTATTTGTATTGGTTTACGATGGTGATCAACAAATCAATTCCATAACTGGTTTAAGATATGTGTATTACATGAAAACTGCTTCATTATCAACATAAAATCTGTGAGTTTGCCTCCAAAAGATAGTGCAGCTGTATTTCACGCCTTTCTTCTGTAGGTTCAAGAGTGAAACACACCCATGGAGAGAAATTCGGATCCTCACGATTGGGTTTGGAACTTAGAAGATTACACTTTGATACCAATAATGCCAGAAGAAGAGTCTGCTCAAGAAGAGTTACTCACAGTAACAAAATGTAATTGCCAAGTGTCTTCAAAAAACCTTTTGGTAAAGTAACTGTTCTTGTTACTTTACCAAAGTAACTATCTTGTCTAACGGACATAAATATGTGGCTGCTTGTGAATACTGTACGGGGTCAGATTGTACAAATTGAATAATAGGCGACGTAATGGAAGATTAATATTATGGTTTAAAAGAAAATTGATTTTATAACATTTTTGACTATCTTTTTAGTTCATAAGTCCTTCTCAAAAATCATCGTCCTAGTGATCTTTATGTTCTTATATTATAACTAACTACCTCCCAAATTGGTTCAGGAATTCCGGTTTTTTGCGTGTCATTTCGTTGTTTTGGCATACCTATGCTAAATTCAAGTTTATAGGAAATTCCTTAAAACCACTAGTAGGGATAATTTCTTAAAAATAAACAAAAATAGAAAAACATCTTAAACACAATGATCACATAATGCTTCTATAGAGGGTTTACTCGTTTGCATACAAACCACTAAACCCAAACGAACTTTCAACTCAAATGCTAAGTGTTTTAACTTTAATCTACTTTAAAATGGCGATTTCTTAGCGGGGAGAAACGTCCTATTACAACCTTTCATTGCAGAGTTATGACAATTTAGAGTTTAGCAAACAGAAACACAGAAAAATGCTGATATCTAGAAAAATCAACATGGACTAAACTGGCAATGGCTAAAATAAGATTATTCTATAAAGGGGCAAAACATCCTCCTCGTTTTTTTTTACCCTCAAGTTGTGAGGAATTTTAGATTTTGGTCATATGAGCTTAATTTGATGCTAATGAGAAACGTTTGCCAAGGAGGGCAAGAGCGGACTCTTCAAAAAATTGATTATAGGGACCTTCCTCAGTGTGTGTACAAAAAATTAGTCAGTGCTTATTTTCTCAGAGTCGCCCTTGGTTTATGGCTCATTTGATTGGACTAAGTCAGGTGAGCATCATCATCATCATCATCAGTCACACTATTCGTCTTTGGTCGACATGGCACCCGCTGTCACACGTGTAATGTCTCTCCCGCGTTTTCTATCTCTTGCTATTTCTTCTATTTCCTCTGTTCCTATTTTCAAGTTTGCTTCTTTTAAGTTGTTGTTCGTCATAGCGATCGATGTTATCTTAGGTTCGCTACGTGGTTTTATCTGTGGCTTGAAACTCTCTTTCACTGCAATTTTTGCTGGACTTTTTTCTGGGAGTCTCAATGGATGTCCCAGCCATTAAATGCTTCTCATTTTTATTCTTTTTGACCATCTTTTTTTGCTTTGTCCTCTCGTGCATGAAAGCACTGGTAACAAAAAACAGTCCCTGTGAAAACACAATGAAACTTGAACCCACAGCCTCATTTTGAAGAAGCGAGGCTGAGGACGAATAAACATATTGCGTTTGCTCATTGGGTCCCGAAATTTTCTTTTTTTTTTTCTTGAATGGTCGCTTTGTATTTGTTTTTTCCGAAGCAGACAGCTTTTGTGCTCGAAGTCGTTGTTTTGACTTAAAGATCACGACAACCATGGCTACTGTCAAGTTTCCAGCATTATGTCGCTGCCTTTTTGCAAGAACAAGAAATATATATTTGAAGAAAACTTTCCTGTTTTCGTCTGGAGAGTACCTTCCACGCAACATTGTTTATCGTAATTTATTTCGAGCTGGTACCAGGTTTAGAAATTCTTCATATTTGAGGCATTGGAGAGCATTACCACTTATTGGTGGTGGTATTTCAGGGGCAATTATTGCCTATTATTTTCAGAGTTTTACTGTCGATAGTAAATCACAGAGTTTTGATACCGAATTTACTTTGGATGAGGTCAGTAAGCATAAGAATAAGGAATTTGGAATATGGGTTACATACGATGGTAATGTTTACGATATTACAGATTTTGTTGACCACCACCCTGGGGGAAGCAGCAAAATTTTGCTGGCTGCAGGCGGTGCGCTTGAGCCTTTTTGGGATATGTACGCTATTCACAAGAAAGATGAAGTCATTGAAATTCTCACAGAGTTTAAAATTGGAAAGCTTACCCCAGAGGATAGAGCCAAGACAGCCACGAAAGGTGAAGGCCCATTCGCGAAAGACCCACAAAGACATCCTGCCTTAATTGCTAATTCAAAAGAACCATTTAATGGTGAAACGCCACCTCAGCTTGCCTTGGACGATTTAATCACGCCAAGTGCACTTTTTTTTGTCCGAAATCACTTACCAGTCCCAGTCGTTAACTTATCATCATACAAACTTCATGTTTCGAGTGTTGGCGCGAAGCCTATTAGTTTGTCTCTTGATGACCTGAAGAAAAATTTCAAAGAAGTTAGTGTGATTTCGACCATACAATGTGCAGGAAACAGGCGAAGTGAAATGAATGAAATCAAAAAAGTTAAAGGATTAAGCTGGAGTTCTAACGCAATCAGCAATGCTGAGTGGACAGGTGTATTACTACGTGATGTTCTTTTACATGCTGGTATTGACCTAAATTCAGAAGATTCAAAACATGTTCATTTTGAAGGACTGGACATTGACCCAACAAAAGCCCCTTATGGAGCATCCATACCTATACAGCAGGTATTGGATCCTAGATCAGAAGTATTACTTGCTTATAAGATGAATGGTGAACCATTACCAAGGGATCACGGCTATCCACTGCGTGTTGTTGTGCCAGGAGTCGTTGGTGCAAGAAATGTAAAATGGTTGGCTTCCATAAAAGTCAGCCCAGATGAGAGCCCTAGCCACTGGCAGCAAAATGATTACAAAGGGTTTTCACCAAATATAGATTGGCATAATGTTGACTTCAAATCTGCTCCTGCTATCCAAGATTCTCCAGTAACATCAGCAATATGTTCTCCTCTGGAGGGGTTTGTTGTTGATGAGGAAGAGGAGACAGTTACTGTAAAAGGGTATGCTTATAGTGGAGGAGGAAGAGGTGTGATAAGAGTTGATGTCTCTTCTGATGGTGGAAAGGAGTGGCATACAGCTTCACTTAAGCAAGTGGATCAAAAACTGGATAGAATGTGGGCATGGACACATTGGGAGGTAGAAGTACCAATTCCAGAAAATCACAATGGAAAAATTGACATATGTTGTAAGGCAGTTGACAGCTCATACAACACTCAGCCAGGTAGTGTAAGTGCAATTTGGAATTTAAGGGGTGTGTTGAATAATTCATGGTTCCATGTCAATGGAAATGTCATATCTGAAGATTAAATTGTGAAAGAACTTATTAGTGCCTTATATACATGTGCATGGTACATTCTAGCTGTGCAAGTTTCACAAAAACACTTGGAATGCTTTGTCCTGACATTAAATGTTACTCAAATGGTGACCTATTTATCAAAGTGTTTTCCTCAAACTTCCTTAGTCATGTTTTTGTTATCTTATCATTTAGCTCAGATGCAAGCCATATAAAATGGAAAGGATTCTGATACAGTATTTCATTTGGAAGTTCATTTTGGTTTTGGATTTTTTAGATTGATTTCATGAGTAGATATTAATAATTCTTATTCTGTGTTTGTATCTTGTATCTTTCAGTTTAATGGAAACTTTTCCTTTATTGGTTTTTGGTGAATTGTATTACTTGGGGGGTAGTTGTCATGATCTAAAATTCTATGAGGCAAGCTTATTCAGCAAGACAGGTAACAGACATACTGAAATATTGTTTGACCACAGGCTGTGAATTCATACTACTCTCCATTTACAGTTTTCTTGCTTTCCACATTAGACCAAAAAGGAATGTTTTCCACAAATAAAAACAGTTGTATAAAGTATGAACTAAAACAAATTTATTTCATGGACAAAAAGTTAAGCAGCTCTTTTTGAAACTGCTCATAATGAAATATCCTTGAGCCTAAAAGAACTATGCATGAGCTCCAGATATAGGCTTCAATTAAATGTATCATTTTTTGTGAAAATTTGGTTAGCTTTCCTTTAATTCTTGAAAAATATGTTATGCTAATAATGGCTTTTACAAAGAATGGGGTTATTTATTTCAGCTTCAACAGAGGCACATGGCAAGGCTCCTCAAATTTAGCAGAAAATTTGACTCATTTGTATCCATTGCAAAAGTAGTTACTTTGTTGTATGCAGTTTAAATCAGAAATGGAATGTTTCCAGTCACATGTGCTGGTTTGTTTCATAGTATTTCTTATTGAAAGTTGTGTCTGATAAAGTCATGTGGATTTGGACTGATAACAACAAAGTTACAGCTACTTAGTTGGAAAGTTTCCCAAGTTAAGTTGGTGCTAATTTTTGGCCTCTACATGCTTGATTGTCTTACTAAGTGTTTGTTTGTTGTGCCAATGTTATTACATAGCATATCTCCTCCCCATGAGATGTTTCAAAAAAAGTATCTTCCTGTTATTATTTCCTATTGATAATCCATTTTCTTGATGTATTAAGTTAAGCATGTTTTTTGTGATTTTTGTATTGGTTGGTTGGATGGCTGGTGAGGTGCAATCCTGATACAGGGATCAGCAATCATTCAGACATAGGTGAGTTATAACAGCTCAGACTGTTGTTTGAAGGCCAATTATTTAGAGACTAAAGATGTCTTTATTTGCCTTCCTCTGACTCTCCTGCCCTTGATCTTTCCTAACAAAGCAAGGCATTCCAGGTTAGTATGTCTCATAATGTGCCCAAGGAATTGTATCTGCCTTTGCAACATTGTACGATCTTCCTCCTCATTGCACTTCTGCTAAGCTACAATAATATTTGATGCAATAAAGTGTAAAATGCAACTTTAAATGATCAGGTAATAATTCTCATGTAAACGATTAGTCTGGGCTATCAAAACAATACCGAAACACAATTTTACTTTCTACAAAACTTGCTTTATGGACTTTCTTTTATTCAAAAGTATTGTCAGTGCCATATAACGTTTAACACAGAAACATTTTAAGTGTATCATGTAAACATAAAGCATTATAAACATTAAACCACCCCATAGATACCATATAAACAAATGTTCATATTCCTCTTTATAGAGCATGCATTTGCTCATTTACAGTATTCCATCGGATTATCTTTTCAGGGGAAGTCAACAGTTTCAATTTTTAACTGATTGGTAAGGCATAATTGTATATGTGTGCCATCAAAGACCTTTCTTATTTCTTAGGTGGCAAAAAATAGCAAGGTTCTGATAAAATCTGAGGTTCTTTTTGCCAATCACATTAATGATTTTGTTTGATCCAGAGAGAAATCTCAATTTTTTTGTTTGAAAGTATTCCATAAGTTGTACATTATTGCCCAATACTATGCCAATAAAACAAAGATTACCACTCTAACCAATTTTTAGGGAATGATAATAGATACATACATAAATTGAAACCAATTTGGTTATCTGAGGTCTCCTTTATGTGTACTGTAAGGATATATTTCTATTTGGTTTTAGGTTAGTGATATATAGCTAATGAACTTCAGAAATTGAAAAGCCTTTCGTTCTGTTTATTTTGTAAAGAAATCAACCGATACTGAGAAAATGATTGTCACTTTTTGTTGTTATCCAAAAACAGTTGCTTGATATTGGTGTTTTTGAAAAATAAATCCTTCAAGACCAAAATTTTGAAATTTGTTACAATCTAGCCAGCTATAAAACCAGACTGCTGTGGGGTGTATAGTTGATATTTTAGGAATTGCTTTTACTGTTAATGTAAACAAATAATTAAATTTTAGGACAATTTGATGGCCTTTTGAATAGCCACCAGTTCAGTTTAGGATAAATAGCCCTATGCTCTGTAAGAGCCATTTTTAGTAAAATTTATTTTTCAAAGGAATAAAGAAAATTTGAAGTCCTGACAAAGATAATACACAATTTATGCAAGACCTATATCTGGGTACAGATTTCCTTTAGGTCTAAGAATACTTCAAATATTTCAAGCACTTCCCACAAAAGTTGCTCAACTTTTTGTCCCCCAAAAATTTTTGATCTCAATTTTTATTTTTCTGTTGTCCAAAATCTCCACATTTCCAGGAATTTTTAAAATCAGACTCCAAAAAAAACATGATTTGCCATCTGAATCATTTTCATATACCCCACTTCATTCTCTCCCCCCCCCCTCTCTCTTGCACACACACACAAAGCTGAAAAGAGCACAGACAAAATACTGAGGTAACATATTCCCCAATTTTTTTCTTTTAAGTTTATGTTAAATTGTTTTTTTCATTTATTTGCATCTGAGAATATATTTTACCCACCATTGTTATATGCTTAAGCAGGTATTTTGTAGTTTAGGGAATATTGAATCAGTCTTTCTGATTTAAAAAGGTTGTAAAATAGTTTCAAATGGTTTGTGTACCCTACAATACCCTACTTTATTACTAATTTATTGCCCCAAGTTGTAATGTTACAATTCTTCTAACTGATGAGCCCTAATTCTCTGAAGTGTGGCAAGTGTTCTTGCTCTTTAACCTTTGAGAAGACTTATTTATTACTATTTACTTACTCTATCATGCATAGCATATGTCTTTATACTAACAAATAGTTTGTAGTACTAATTTTATGTATGGAGTAGAAATTAGCATGCATAAGATTAGTTTGCATTATGTTGTAACAGTTTAATTTTGATGACATCATCAAATGATTTAATGTAATGGATTAAATAAAATTAATAAAATTAATCACTAATTGAATAAATAGCAATTATGTTCTTCATGATAAAATTGACTTTCAAAGCTTCTTTTGTTTTTTACTTTACTATAAGGAGCTGTGGCTTAATGATTAGTACACTTGAATTGTAACCCAGGGGCTTTGAGTTTGATTCCCTAAGTAGGCAAGAAAACTTTTGAACTTTGCAAAAGAAAAGGCATTGATTGGTTTCTGGAAAGGCACCTGACCAAGAAATTCCTCACTGGCACGACATTTCCTCTCAAGAGCACTATCTGAGCACACAGTTGTTAAATGATATTGAACCATGGCGATCTCTAACTAACAGGCCTAACAGAGATGCGACTGAATGCGCAAGCTGGAGGCGGGTAACTTAAAATGGATATTAAAGGATTTTGAGAGAAGAAAGGCTCAAATCTTACTCTTCCGCCTTCAGCCTCTTCTTGAAAAATAAAAACATGATGATATATACAGTATTTACATAAAAAAGACTTAACACAGATAAATAATAAATAGATTATTTTGTTGTGGTTTACTCTAATGCCAACTTTAGCAATTTCTGTTTTGGTTCTACCGATGACCTTGGTGTAAAAAGTCTACTGGTGTTGTTAAAAAGTATGTTTGAGAAAGTGTTACCATGCTTTCTTTCTACATTTAGTCCATACATATCAGACAATAACATTAAAATGTCTGTAAATGATTTTCTACAAGTTTTGTTTTGAACTTCATGAAATACAACATNTCTAATGCCAACTTTAGCAATTTCTGTTTTGGTTCTACCGATGACCTTGGTGTAAAAAGTCTACTGGTGTTGTTAAAAAGTATGTTTGAGAAAGTGTTACCATGCTTTCTTTCTACATTTAGTCCATACATATCAGACAATAACATTAAAATGTCTGTAAATGATTTTCTACAAGTTTTGTTTTGAACTTCATGAAATACAACATACCCAAATAAACATAACTGACAATAATTATCTGGGGGTATTTTGAGACCACCATGATTAATTGAATTTGTAAAATCACCATATTTATCATAATAACTATGTATCTGATGGCATTTTTTTAGTATTTCGAGAAACATATCCACTAATATACACAATACTCATTTTCACATCATGAGGTAGTGATTCTTCCATCATATGTATGTTTTAAATTATTTCTGAACAGTTACCATCAGGTCAACAGGAGCATTTATCACAAATGTGTTCAGCATTAGGTACGTTATTAACATCGATACCAAGTTGCAAAAGTAGCTTATCTTTTTGAATTCTCACTTTCTCCAAAACTTGTTGTAGTTATAAAATATGTCCCACCTGAACCTTGACGTAACTTTGAAAACATTTTTTCAAGGGGACCAGTCGTATAAATCCCAAGCATTACAAAAGAATAAGTCGTTGAAAGGAGATATTTTGTCATGTCAACTAAACCTCTACATGTGTGGGAAATTGCTTTTGCAGTGTCTATAGTTAATGATTTCATTCTTTTACTACCAGTTGTTTTCTTCATGGACTCAGCCAAGTCAACTATCTTCAGCAAATAATTTAATTTTTCATCATCGGATTCTCTGACAGCCCGATCATCATCTCTAAACCGAACATCAGCAAGTAAACCTCTTAACATTTAAAATTTTCCACAACTTAAATTTACTGATAAATTTTATGGTTCCATCAGCTTCACAAATATCAGAATGATTTTTCAGTGCATGAACAGTTTCATCGCAAAATACCTTTAAACAAGTTTTATCACTCCATTTTGCAACATATTGAACACCATCATCATCTGTAAAATACAACTCTTGTGTTTTTTCAGTCAACCAGTTATTTCTAATTGATTTCATAAAATGAACAAAGTCGAAAAGCAGGTATATATGATCCACTGTAAGCCATGGTTTAACACAAGAAAACTTTTGGAAAAACGATTGATTAACTCGATTATTGTCACAAATAGTTGCATGTACAATTCCAGAAGAACTCTGAATAATCTCTAATAATGTTTTTTTCTGTTCGAATAAAAAATCAGTATCTAACTTGCTAACTGGAAGCATCTTACATAAAAACTTTGGCCCGCCAAATAGAGAGACAATCATAAATGAAAGTATAGTTGTAGCAAGTCTATCTGGATCATTTACATATCTGCCCAATATGGAACCAGTATGATAAGTTATCGAAGGCTTTACATATACTTCATCAAACGGCAGTGGCCACACCCCGGTACACCGCCTCAGCTGGCGGGCTAAACGACATGAGGGTAGCCAGCAACTTGTTGTTGGTGAATAGTGCACGCCTCGCAATAAGCACATGAAGACAGGGAACGGCAGAGTTGGTGGATGAGTCCCAAAGGACCAACAGCAACAAGGCGTAACCTGCAAGCGCATCGTGGTATGCTGAGGGCACAAAGAGGCATTAGATTTAAGTGGCCATCCACCGGTGGAAGGCAATGGCAAACCACCACCGTAACTTGCCAAGAAAGTCATGCTAATGCACAAGAAAAAGAATAACACGAACAGCGTGAATGGGGTTAGGACAACTAACACCTCGCTCGGTAGGAACCTCCATGTCCGACAGGTGGAGCCCGACCGTAATCCAGATACTGTCAGGAACAACAATTGTCTTCGAATAGGAACGTGGAATGTACGCACATTATATCAAGCAGGAAAACTATCAAATGTGAAGCAAGAAATGGATCGTATGAAGATCAATATACTAGGCTTATGTGAAACGAGATGGACAGGGTCAGGAAGTTTCGATCTGAATGGCAAAAAAGTCATATACTCTAGTGGAAACAAGCATGAAAGAGGAGTAGGAATCATATTTGACCAAGCAGCCAGCAAGTGCATACTCGGCTATTGGACCCTGTCAGACAGAGTAATGCTGGTGAGAATAAAAGGTAGGCCCTTCGACATCAGTCTCATTCAAGTATATGCACCGACAGCAGATAGCAGCGAAGATGATATAGAACTGTTCTACGAGCAACTCGATGAAGCAAAAAGACAATGTAAGTCACAAGACATCATCATTGTTATGGGCGATCTTAATGCAAAAGTAGGTAGTGAAGAAATCGAGCAAGTATCAGGAAAGTATGGGCTAGGAGTGATTAACGAAAGAGGGGAACGATGGGCTGACTGGTGCAAAGCTAACAACCAAGTGATCATGAACACCTGGTTCAAGAACCATAAACGACGTCTATGGACATGGAAACAACCGGGAGACAGAACAAGAAATCAAATCGATTACATCACCATCAATCATAGATTTAAGAACTCAGTTCAGAACGCAAAAGCATACCCTGGAGCAGACTGTGACAGCGACCACAATCCAGTAGTATGCACCACCAAGGTTCGCCTTCGCAAATTGAAACATGCTATACCAGACGCAAAACTGCAGTGGAACTTACTACGAGAGAATGCAGAAATGAAGACACGATATGCTGTGGAAGTGCAAAATAGATTTGCTGCTCTCGAAAGTGACCAAGTCAGCAAATGGGAAGTGCTGAAGGAAGCCCTGGTTGAAACTGCCAAGGAGCTGATCCCACCGATAAAGAGGGACCGGAAAAAAGGATGGATGAAAAAGGAAATCTTGGAAATGATGGAAGAAAGACAGAAAGTGAGAAATAAAGACTCAGATCGGTACCACACTCTGAATCGAAACATCAGAAAGAAGTGTAGAGAAGCAAAAGAAGAATGGCTAAATGTACAGTGCGCGGAAATCGAGAGATGCAGAGTAGAAAGCCCTTCATCATTGCACAAGAAAATCAACACACTTGTCGGTAGGAAAACATGTGTTTCCAGCGAATGTATTCAAGCCAGAGATGGATCTCTGCTGATGGAAAAAGATGAAATCATGGATCGATGGGCAGAATACATTGATGAACTGTTCTTGGATGAAAGAGGAGAAAAACCCAACATCAGAAAACCTGTAGAAGGCCCGAAGATTCTGAAGAGCGAAGTCAAAGCTGCCATTACCAAGATGAAAAGAAACAAAGCTGCAGGACCAGACAACATCTGCATTGAAATGATCCAAGCACTCGAGGAGTTTGGAATTGACAAAGTAACAGAACTTGTCAACGAAATCTATGACAGCGGTGAAATTCCACCAGATATGTCAAAATCAATTTTTATTGCTTTACCTAAAAAGCCGGGAGCAACAGAATGCGAGCTCCATAGAACTATCAGCCTCATAAGTCATGTAACCAAAATCTTTATGCGTGTCATCATGGCAAGAACAAGAAAAGCAACCAAACCAGAAATAGGCAAACAACAATTTGGCTTCGTTCAAGATGCAGGTACCCAGAATGCCATTTTCATTATGAGAATGATATCAGAAAGAGCCATAGAAATGCAGCAAGATCTCTATTTCTGTTTCATCGACTATAGCAAAGCGTTCGACAAAGTGAAACACGAAACACTGCTGGACACATTGCAAGCCCTAGACATAGATGGGAAAGACATAAGAGTTTTAAGAAATCTGTACTGGGAACAAACGGCTGGAGTTAAGATCAAGAACGAGGTTGGAAGATACAGCAACATCAAAAGAGGAGTTAGACAGGGCTGCGTTCTATCTCCAGACCTTTTTAATTTATATAGCGAACAAATAGTGAGAACAATTGAAGAGGAAAGCGGTTTTTCTATAGGAGGATATAACATGAATAATATCAGATACGCTGACGATACGACACTCATTGCAAACTCTCCTCAGAAGTTACAAAAGCTCTTGGATATGGTGAAGGAAGAGAGCTCAAGAAAAGGACTAAGCATTAATCAAAAGAAGACCTTTTGCATGGCGATCAGCAAGAAACAGCAGCAAGTCGAATGCCCTTTGTTAATCGATAATGAAAGGATACAGCAGGTGAATAAGTTCAACTACCTTGGAAGCATGCTTAATTCAGACGGCAGAAGTGTAACGGAAGTAAAGAGAAGAGTAGCTATGGCAAAGGAGGTGTTTGTGCGTATGTCAAAGATTCTGAAATCCCGATCAATCTCCATAGATACCAGGGTGAGAATCCTCAACTGCTATGTCTTACCTGTCCTGACCTACGGCTGTGAAAGTTGGACACTGACGTCAGACCTGGAGAAAAGACTGAACGCTACTGAAATGTGGATGTTGCGCAGAATGTTGAGAATTTCCTGGACGGAACACACTAGTAATGATGAAGTACTAAGACGAGCTAATTATAGCAGGAGACTCCTGAAAACCATCAGAAAGAGACAACTGTCGTTCCTAGGACATGTAATGAGAAAAGAAGGCTTGGAAAATTTGGCTGTTACTGGTAAAATTTGCGGTAAAAGAGGAAGAGGAAGACAAAGAACAACATTCATGAAAAGTTTGTCAACATGGACCCGAGTCAGCGAGAAGGAAATGCTGGAGAAGACCAAGAATAGGATCCTGTGGAGAAGCATGACCGCCTACGTTCTGCAAGGACACGGTACATGAGGAGGAGGACTATCTGGGTACGAATTACTAATTTTTGTCGTGATTTGAGATAACATAGTTAAGCTCGGTAATTCATAACCTTGACGAACTCGGCTATACAAAGATTTTTGATATACTAAAATATTCGAATGCCCGCACGATAGTTTCTGGTTTGTATTTCTTCTCACCGACAAAGGCGCGAGAAGCCATACAGTCCATCTGGTCCAGTATTATTTCTTGTTTATGGCTTAGAATTGAAGATACCATAGTGCTTCTTGAATTTGTGAATATCTTGTCATTTTAACGATACGGTTTGTTGAAAGGGATGATACAGTACATTTTACACCAGCATGAAATGCATGAAAAGAAAAATCCTTCATTATTTTTAATAAAAAATATGGAACTCCAGTCTTTTCTTGAAAGTCCTTTGATTGAATAATCAAGTGGTCCAAATCTTTACCAGTAAACGAAATATAGTCACCAAAATATTCCTTCCTGTCTGATGCCTTGGAACATAGTTCTTCGAATGAGGAGATTACATCACAAGAGAGAAACGACTCAATTTCGTCAGGCTTTTGATTACGTACCTTTGAACATACTTTGCTTGAGAAAGACTCTCTTTGAAGGAGCAGGTGTAGGAATCAACGAAGGTTTCACACATGTAAACACAGAAGGAGGATCACGAGGTCTTTTTTTCCCAAAAACTGTTATACTGGGAAAGTTCTCAGGAAAATGTATCTCACAGACAACTGTGTTACGATTATCAGGTAGATTTGATCGGGGAATAGCTTTGATCCATCTATCACGATCATCCTTCTCTCTGGGTAAACGATAAACTTTGACTTTGTTTTCGTTATCATAATTTCCATTGCAATTAGTGACACAGCATTTATATGGCATCGTAAACAAAAGATAAAGTAAACAAGAATTCATCCAAGATTTCAGTAAATACTTTTATTTCAGTTTCCAGCCAGAACCACAACCAAATATCAAACTATCACAACATGTGCGTGAGCACGACCGCCATTTTGTACCATAACTTCGTAACTCGCTGAGCAAATTTCCCGCCTCCAGCTTATGCCTCCAGGCGCATGTCTGTTAGGCCTGTTAATTAAAGATCGCCGGGTATTGAACGCAATAATTATATGAAACAGCCACTTCATTTTTCTGTAGTATCCCACAAGTGGCCCAAGGTGTTCTTAGTGTAAACTTAGTTGGAAGAGCAATAGAAGGAATTCACTACATCATTATAGAACACAACAAGGATAATTTGTGTTTGGTAGAGAAAGCAGCATATTGCAATATGAAACTTGAAATATGAAGTGGGTGGGAGTAACTAAACATAATTGGATGTGAGTAAAATTTTAGGCATGCTATAAATGCAGAATTCTGTAAGACTTTTTAAAATACTATGAAGAACTAAGCTTGACTAATTTGTTAGCACATAAAAAGACAGTGGCTTGTAGAAGATTCACTTCAAACCCCAACTGACATTTAATTCTGATTTTAACAACTCACCAGTTGCTGCAGTGGTTGGCCTGGAATTCAGCTTGGCCATTTCAAGCGTGCTCCTTTCAGTATTATTAGGGCTATGCAAAGCATTGTGGGTTTGTACTTGTACACCCAAGCAATCTAGTGGTCAATTAATCATGTAAGGAGGCAAAAATTAATATTAATATTTGAATCCTAAATTTTGTTTGTTACCTAAAAATTGTTATAAATAGCTGGTCACAGTGTTTTTTCTTTGTTACCTTTTAATGCTACTGAAAAGATCATGCTGGTATTCAGTGTGAAGCATTTTAACCCCAACTGTCATAATCGTAATGAAAAAAGCAAACTTCAGGGTCTTAACAGAAAAGCCGTAGTCACCCTGTGCATTTGCAGGGATTTACTTACCTTTATATTTGTTCATTTGTTCTTTGGACCTGTATCAATAATTTTTTTGGGCTGGCTTGGAAAAGACACCCTTGAGGGTTGTCCAAAATTTTTCAAGTCATTGCATACACGCCAACCTTTCCGCAAATTGGAGACTCCTGATTTTCAGACTGAAAATATCGCGTGGACCCAAGTTTATGAAATAAACAAAACCTTGAATCTGAAATTTTAACACACTTTTCCGCCTGTGCAAAACAGTCCGAAACTTGCCTGATTACATAGTAATGATAGATTTGTAAAAATCTCGCGCGTCTTCTGACGCACAAAATGCGCAAGAAATAGTATGTGTTTCAGAGCGGAAAAAAGGCTGAAGGCATCAGGGTATATAAAAGTTTATACGCTTGGGAGAATACCCTTGCATTTCATACTGGTCATACTCATATTCAACGTTGAGAAAATGTAAATAAAACATTCTACATTATGTTCAGGCTTTGTAATTCTATTCTCGGACGCGAGGACTGGATACTTTTCAAGATATTAGATTCTTATTCCAATGACAAGATATAATTCACTATAACAATCTACATAAATCAAAGCTTTAAGGTACGTGTCCAAGTTCAATTTCTTAAAGTTCCAGTTCAACGATTTGTAAAAAGCGGTTTCGCATTACATCATGTTAACCTATTATTCTTCCAAATAGGATAACAATTATAAAAGTTTTGTGCCTTCGGGTAAACATCCTTGCACAACTAGTGGTAGGCTCTGATTACTTCATGGGAAATGCAACATGAATGTCTTGGATTAATCTTCAAGCTCTATAATTTTAAGGACTGTATTTTATCTAACAACAATGTAACAATATAATTCTCCAAATAAATTAAAGGTTATATTCCATATGCGTCAGGTTCGTGTTCACAATCGCACAACAATAATTCTAGAGGCGTTTCCCATTACCCCCTCTACATCGTTCTTCAAATGTGGTAAAATGATGTCCATATATGTATCTATAAATAAGGGTGTAATTTCCTATACATAGGGTACTGGCCTTGCTCGCTGTTTTATTTCCTACAAAATGGCAAAGGTAGGGCACGATGGAGAGTGACCAAATGAAAATATGAAGAAGTATCTGATAGAATTCAAGACTATTTGGGAGAAATGGAATGTTCATTTTCCTTTTTAAGGAATCGAAAAGGGGAAAATTAGTTTTTGCACAATCTGCAACACAGACTTTTGTGTTGTGTATGGAGGTGAAAATGATGCAAAGAGATTACTCTGAACAAGCTTGTTCAAATAGTAGCTGCATTGAAGTGTACGTAAAGCCTTTCTACTTTCTTTGCTGGAAGTACCTGCAGGCCGAAAAAAAAATCCATATCATGATTTGGGGAGTACCAGGTGTCGATTGATGGTATGAAGGCACTTTGAATCAATCAAGGTTGAACAAATAGTTTGCGATATAAACGGGTGGAAGTATGATGAAAATTATAAATTTCTACTATCTCATTGCTACGATGCCAGATATTGACAAAATATCAGATCCAGAACCAAGACTTGTGGCTCTCCTTTGAAATAAGTCTTTGCAGTGGGTCTTTTGTTGCATATACTGGTCTAGCAACACTACCTCAATGGATGGGAAGAACAAGAGCTTCTTTAAATTTATAGAGGGTTCACGACGGATACACGTCTATATTGTTGGTTGTCCTTCCCATGTTGCACACATGTGCACAGAAAGGTTAAAAATTGTCATTCCTGGTTGAGGATTTTAATAATTGATTTATTTTGTCGTTTCAAACACGGTGTTAAAAGAAAGGCAAGTATAAGAGTACATGGAATTTACAAACACTGAAGTTGAAAAGGTTTTCAGACATGTTACAACCAGATAATTAAGTTAGGGAAAATTAGTGGACAGAAATTTGATGCATTCATAAATTGGACTTTCTTGATGTGGACAAACGTACGAGGGAGGTTAGGCCAATAAAAAAATGTAAAGATCCATTTCTAAATTTTTTATTTTGTAAAATTAGTTATGCCTGTTTTTGATCATTTTAATATTTTACTGTAATCTAAAAGGCCCCTGGTACATCTACATGAAAGTACTTTGAAGTTATACAAAGTAAAACTGAAGAAAAGGGATGGTGTCACGTTTTATTAAAAGTGAACGGACTGATTACACCGATGATATCTTATAGATAAATAATGAAAGATTCTGAAAACCAAAGAGGATTAAACAATATGCATATCGGGTTTACTAAAAATAGTATGCTGTTACACAAGGTATCTTATATAACCAAAGTATATAAAGTTTTTAAACGAAGTTAGGTAATTTTCATTGCATCCATCACTTACCTATTAAAATGAATGTTAGTTTTGCACGATCCACTGTTATAATGCTTATCAATATTTTAAAAGCCAAATGAAAAGACCAAAATTGAAGAAGAAAAAGTAGCCCTACAAAGATCACGTTTTACTGGAGTTATTTCTATTGAACATTTTGATAACCTACAAACAGAGTTGGTTGGTTGCAAATAGTGATGAACTACCCTCCGGAAGCATATACAAGAGAATTGATCATCCATAACTGGAAATATACAAAATGACAGATTTGGTATATCAGGCATTCAAGCATTCCCAAAACTTTTCAGTTTAACACTTTTCTTATTTTTGATACGTCAAAGCAATTCTCTCTGTGATGGCGTGTTTACTATAGTTAAAACGATCATGACTGGTTCCAGCCATAATTTGGCAAGAATGTTAAAAAAAGGCATCCATATTCAACTGTTTATAAAAACAAACAGGGATACAAAAAGTAATTCAGTTGATTTGCTGATTACTAAGATAGATGTGTTTAAGCAACAGAAAACTACATGTTTTTTGTTGGCTTAATAGGAATAAATAAAAAATGCTACATCAATCACTTATAAAAACGTCTCTGTAAATTCCAAAAGCTCAAAAACTTAATTTTAAAGAAAATATTTGGGTTTTTTTCGTTTATGTTTTTAAGTACTCTATTTGAATTCGTTTGACAATTATATAAAATTAAACCCTGCATTGTAAACATTTAATATTTTTATGAATAGGTAATATCTGAAGCAAGGTATTTGATTATTATACAATGTAAATCAATTTCAATATTTGAATTGCTTAATTGTCTTCTTCAGTTTATGCTTTTTACTTTTTGCTTTTTACTATTTTACTAAGTCGAACACCGTTTATCCGAACACAGTGGGCGGTCCGAAATTTGTTCGGATAAACGATCGTTCGGATAAGTGGTCGCGGAAGGAAATCAAACAAAAACATTAATGGATATTTTTATACAAATGTATTGATGTTTATTTCCACTTTGTCTTAAATATATACGTGTACATCACGAAGGCAAAGAACCATTAAATACTGTATCATAAAATGTTCTAAATTTCACTCGCGAAAAAAGAAAGAGTCTAGCTTTACTTGTTTGGCACAGTCTTGACGTTTTCTCTTGTCAGCTGACAACAGATGACGAAGCTGCAACACTTCACACAGTCAACAGAGTCTTGATTTTCATGCCAGGACAAAAATGTTTCTAAGATTGAAATCGCTTCAGAAACTGTTGGGATGTTCTGTGGTTCTTCGTGAGGATCGTCTTCTGGTTGCTTATGATTTTCAGGGGCTTCGTTTTCTTTGTTGCACTGTGTCATCTCAACAATTTCATCGTCAGTGAGCTCTTCCTCGGCGGTATTTCTGTCACTTTGTAACCACTCATCGAGTTTCAGCTTGTGTTTGCCTGTTGCGTTGACACACCGGAAAACAGTCACCCTATCTTTACGTTTCTTGTGGCCAGACGCACTATCTTCAGACTCGTGAGCAAGTGTCTTATCGGGAAGAAATCGCCAGAAAAGACCAGTCTCGTCAGCATTCTAGATTTGCTCAGGACATAACTGCTTTTCCGTGATGACAGAGTTGAGCTCCTTAATGAATTTATCAATTGACAAATCATCGACGGACAGCTGCTACCCCTGGATGGAAATTTGGCGGATTTCGTGTCTCTCTTTGAAGCGTTTCAAACATCCCATTGAGGGCCTCCAATCACTGTCAGTCGACCCTTGACCTTCGTTTAACCGTTGGTTCAACATCGACGCCTTCTGAATCAACATGGGGTCAGAAATAGCGGTGCCCTTAGTGCGTTGCTGGCTGAACCATACGAAGACTGCTTCGTCGAGCTTTTCATCCTGAGCTGTTCACATCTTCTTCCTCTGGATAGCTTGGAGTGAATCTGACCGGTCTACAAACTTCTCGATTGATGATCGACTGTTTTTTATATCTGTGATGGTTGATCGACCGATGTTGAATATTACAGCTAGCGTTGAAGCTTTCTCACCGCGATCGAGACGACTGATGATTTCTTGCTTCTGTTCGAGTGTCAGGACGATGCGCTTTCTCTTGAAAGGAGGCACTTTTGATTGACGTGTAAAGTAAGTATAGTAGAACAGAACGATATTGTCTGAACTAGAGTCGTAAAACAGAATGAAAACCCCACTGCCAAAGCACGAATTTATACAAGTTTTCGAAGGGAAAAGTTTGGAAATGGAAATGGGGAAATCTTTCCTTTTTTGCCGATCTTCCTTTGTAAGTCCATGCCGAAATGGTAAGTTACGGCACTGTAAAGTTGATTCTTTTAGACATTATTTTTAAACAATCGTACATCATGCACTATTATACTTTATTAGATTTCAGTTAGTATTCTATCATTAAGAAGCTAATGATCTTAGTACGGTGTTAAATTATATCTCTTGGCTTTCTCTGAAGAAAATTAATGTTACTTTTCTGTCACGAGTGTCAATGTAGAAATTTTAATTGATAAAGTTTTGTGTTTAAAATATATATAAGTTAAAATTATATTTCAATATGTCTGATAATAAAATACATAACTCTGAGTTTCTTGCTCACGCATTCATCAGATGTACACATTAAAAACTGCTAAAAATCTATGCACTTATAAAAAGTTGAGAATTTAATTAAAGAGTCATTAAAATTTTCAATGTTCTATTATGACGGATTTGTAGTTCTTTGAAAGTTGTTTGTTGACGTGTCGACATGACATGCAGAGATTACTTCAGATCTTTTGTTTAATAATTTCAATTTGGACGTAATTATGTCTCGTCAGACAGAGGCTCCACGTTTTGCTGCCATTAACATACGGGTGGGCATGATTGACCACTTTCCATTTCAAAATTGGTGTAATGTTCTTGTTTTGTAAATTCCAGACATATTTCGAAAGTTGTGACGATTTAGCTTTATGTTCATACTTGAAGGAATTCTTGTGTAGATACCATCTTTCTTTGAGTGTTTTTTCGGTCAATCCAATGTAGTTCACACCTTCGGCGTTTTCTGATGATTTGACAGTACATTGGTAGATCACGTGCTTATCAAGACGGTTACCATTCAACGGGCAAGAATCCTTGTTGCGACAATTACCCGCATCGATCTTCTTGTTTGTTTCTTCTGCTAGTATTTCTTGTTGTGTGACGTCATGGTGCTGGATACATTTGGTAGACAGCTGTAACTGACCTTCAAATTGTTTCTATTAAACAGTTTGTGCAATCTGTGCTTTTTGGGGTAAGTGTTTATCGACAAGTTTCAGAAATCTTTTGGCAACATTTGTTTTCACGTTCAGGCTGAAAGGTGGGTTGAACCAAACTATTCTCCTTGATCTGGACCTGGCTTTTGATTCTGGTTTTTTGTTGTATTCAATGCTGTCCTTATAGCCACTATTACGTAATGCATTGTTGTAAAACGGTGATGGACGGTCCAATATGCTTTAATTTGAAGAAATGCTGTTGATTCGCTCTGATGTCTTGCCTGGAATACGTTTGCTAATACTTGACGGGTAGTTAGAATGAATATTGAGTTATATGGGTTCGCTGATAGGCTTCGAGTAGGATTGGTATGTACCATTTATATAAATATTTGTGTAGTTTTGTGTATTCGCATAAAAAAGTGCTCAATGTATATAGAAGAGCAATATACAAATATATATATGACACAAAACAAGTAACATTAATTTTTCCAGAAAAAGCCAAGAGATAGATGTTATTTAAAACCATACTAAGATCATTTATATATATATAAATATATATAAATATATATATGTGTGTGTGTGTATGAGAGTGTGTGTGTGTCTCATAATCAAATTTTTCAGAATACCTTCTATAAAAATATTTTTTCTACAACCAGCCCCATAATTTTTTCAAATTTTCCTATATCACTTTTATGGATGTTGGTATGTATTCTACTGTATGTTATTGTATGGAAATGTCCTTTAAAAATCAGTATCTCTTTTACTTTTTTGTTTTGGTTTTTACGTCATATTCCCCCAGTAGTTGGGGCTCAGACGGTGCCCTTCACAGGGTCTTGGATTTGGCAGTGAGAGATTTCTTGTCAGGATGCCCTTCCTGACGCCAACCAATGGCTTTTTCGCCCACTCGGGGAATGGAACCGGAATTCTTGGTTATGGTGCAGTTGCACTCACTAACCATTATGCCACGGCTCAGGTATTGGTGTATTGTTTGTAGGATTTCTTTTACTTATAATTTCGTCAAAAATGTGTTTTAGTAAAAAAGAGGTCCATTATAAGTAAATTGAGTGGAACAGCATCTGCAATTAATGTACATGTCATTGTGTCATGCTGAGATGCTATAACCGATAAAGCTTTTGTGAATGACGACACAGAAATAGAGAATAAGAGTAAGGAAAAAGAGAGAGAAGGGGGGGGAGAGGGAGAGAGAGAAAGACAGACAGAGAGTCAGAAAGACAGATGGACAGACAGAGACAGACAGAAAAGAGAGAAGAAGTGTGTGCTAATGTGTTCGTAGTTTGTACCCAGCAAATTTAGTGTTAGATTTTTGAACAGGTTATATTTTGCGCTACTCGAAGATAATTTAAGTTATTTAAGTCAATGAACATCTTTATTTTCCAATAAATACAAAAAAGTGGAATTAAAAGGTAAGTATTTAGATGGCATCGACAACGTCAAAGGTTTATAGAACGGGTTACGTTGGATTTATCATTTATCTCTTGAAAGATCTGAGGGTAAAATCCCGTCTCAAACATTGGAACTACTTTAGAAAAAGGGATTCGGCTGAGATTATAAGATGGCGGTAGAAGTTCTGAAAAATAAAAGAAGAATTGTCGCTTAATTTTACTGAGACAAGAATTGATAAATTTGTAGCTGAGAGGGAGGGATATTAGAGTTATCTGAAACATGCTTTTCTGCCTTCTGAAACCTTCGACAATGCAACTCATTGGACCTTACAAAATATTGACGTACTTGCTGATAAGGTAGTCATGAAAATAAAAGAAATCGGTAATTTTGCCTAAGTTGGAAAAGACCAGTAGCCAAGACATCACATGTTTGTTATCTCTCCCCCAAAGCCGTCAGTTAAATAAAGTTTAAGCACTCTAAAGGACAGGCTGAAGGACTCTTGTAGCCACAAAAGGGTTGAAGAGGTCCTTTAAATTCCGCTGCTGTTTATGTTTTTGAATGAATTGGCTTACCAAATCTGCAGCTATCGCTAAAGGTAAATAATGGTCGATGCAAACTGGGGAAAAAACACCACAATTCAAGACAAAATATTGGTTTTTACAAGTATATTAAGCGCAGTGGTCACTAAAATTAGGAACATAAATAACGACGACTTTTAGACTTATAATTTTTCAGACCTCATATACAAATTTGTGGACTGAAAACACTGGGGAACAAAGATCTCAAGTAATGAGATATTTACACATTTATTGACTAAATCTGATGCGCTGATGCCAAATATGCCCTTACTTTTTGCACTACACGTCCAGATTTTGCTGTACTACATACCACCAGACAGGAAAAATGCGATTTGTCATGAAAATTCACCTTCAAAAGTTTTCAAAACAATATAGCTCTTAGCGTGCAAAAACAGAATTACAGCAAAACAAACGCTCATAAAACACAGTGCAGACAAGAAGAATTGAAATAAACAAAACTAATTAAGAGATTAATTATGAAAAATTGGGAAAAAACCTAGTCATGAACTTGTTCAAATCAACGTCAGTGTCATGGCAGTAATCTGCTAGCATGTGCGAGTCCCATCGTCCTTGATATCTCTCCTTAATATTACGAAGGTCTTGGTGAAATCTCTCTCCTTCCTCATCGCTCACATCACCCAGGTATTCTGGAAACTGATCGAGATGACTAAATAGGAAGTGTAGCTTTATACTCATATTACATCCCTGCTTCTCGAAGGATTCAAGCAGTCTTGAAACAATGTTCTTGTAGTATTTATCCCTTTCATTTTCTAAGAATTTCGACACAACATCCTTGAATGTAATCCAGGCTTCTTTCTCTGTGGCATTCATTTTTTCTATCATACTTTCATGGCGAATCAACTGGCGAATTTGAGGTCCATTAAATATTCCTGTTCGAACCTTTTCGTAGCTTAATGCTAGAAGTACTTNGGTTGAAGAGGTCCTTTAAATTCCGCTGCTGTTTATGTTTTTGAATGAATTGGCTTACCAAATCTGCAGCTATCGCTAAAGGTAAATAATGGTCGATGCAAACTGGGGAAAAAACACCACAATTCAAGACAAAATATTGGTTTTTACAAGTATATTAAGCGCAGTGGTCACTAAAATTAGGAACATAAATAACGACGACTTTTAGACTTATAATTTTTCAGACCTCATATACAAATTTGTGGACTGAAAACACTGGGGAACAAAGATCTCAAGTAATGAGATATTTACACATTTATTGACTAAATCTGATGCGCTGATGCCAAATATGCCCTTACTTTTTGCACTACACGTCCAGATTTTGCTGTACTACATACCACCAGACAGGAAAAATGCGATTTGTCATGAAAATTCACCTTCAAAAGTTTTCAAAACAATATAGCTCTTAGCGTGCAAAAACAGAATTACAGCAAAACAAACGCTCATAAAACACAGTGCAGACAAGAAGAATTGAAATAAACAAAACTAATTAAGAGATTAATTATGAAAAATTGGGAAAAAACCTAGTCATGAACTTGTTCAAATCAACGTCAGTGTCATGGCAGTAATCTGCTAGCATGTGCGAGTCCCATCGTCCTTGATATCTCTCCTTAATATTACGAAGGTCTTGGTGAAATCTCTCTCCTTCCTCATCGCTCACATCACCCAGGTATTCTGGAAACTGATCGAGATGACTAAATAGGAAGTGTAGCTTTATACTCATATTACATCCCTGCTTCTCGAAGGATTCAAGCAGTCTTGAAACAATGTTCTTGTAGTATTTATCCCTTTCATTTTCTAAGAATTTCGACACAACATCCTTGAATGTAATCCAGGCTTCTTTCTCTGTGGCATTCATTTTTTCTATCATACTTTCATGGCGAATCAACTGGCGAATTTGAGGTCCATTAAATATTCCTGTTCGAACCTTTTCGTAGCTTACTGCTGGAAGTACTTCTCTTATGTGATTGAAGCAGGGGCTATCCTTGTCGAGAGACCTAACAAATTGCTTCATGATTCCTATCGTAATGTGTAATGGTGGAAAAGTTATCTTCTCTCTGGATACGATCAGCTGGTTCACAACATTTGGATCACCACTCGTCAACGTTTTGCGCTCTGGCCAGTCTTTCTTTGACCAATGTTTTTTTCGATCTCTGCTGTCCCACATGCAAAGAAACAGGGGTATTTGGTGAATGCCCTTTGCTGGCCGAGAAGTAGGTTTACCATTTTTAGGTCAACGCATATGATTCATTCATGAAGTTGATAGTTGAGAAGCTCCATTACTGTCTTCATACTCTCATACGTCTCTTTATGCAGGATTGAGTGACCAAGAGGAATCATACTTCATACTTGTTTGTGTTATGGAGTAGAACACATTTTAGACTATGTTGTGAACTGTCAATAAACAATCGCCAGTCATTTGTATTATACTCTTCGAGACCAAGGTGAATTAATAGACCTTGTACGTCATTGCAAAAAACAAATCCTCGCTCTGAGCTGAAATACTTGAGAAACTCTGCTTCTCTCGTGCGGAAATGTGAAATGCGAACCTCATCGCGAAGTAGATGCCTCTCTCTGAGTCTAGAAGCTAATAACTCAGATGCTTTTTAGAGAGATTCCAGTCTCCTGCAAGATCATTAACATCTGCTTGACTAAATTGCTTTGGGCTGCAATCGAATACTACCTCTGAGCTTCCTGAATCTGAGTTACTTGTTGGTTGAGATTCAACTTCTGACTCAAACTCTCTTAAAACAGGGATCGGTAGATCGTCTGAATGTGGCATTGGATGGATTGCAGATTCAAGGCTTGGATAGATAATTTTGTATTTACTTTTTTTGCCGTAACAACTTGTTTTTACTGTGCAAAAGTAGCAATCGGAACTGTGATACTTCGGCTCTCTCCAAGTCATTGGAATTGCAAATGGCATTTTACTTTTTTTACTTTGCTCCATTGCCTAAGCTTTTCATAACAAGTCCTGCAAATCGTGTGTGGAGCCCCTGACTTGTCTTGGTCGCCTAATCTTAGTTCAAAGTAAGCAAAATATGCTTGTTTAACGAAGCTGTTGACATCTAATCGACGCTGAAAGAATGTGTAGCTTCCACACACATAACAGAACGAGTCTGGATCGTTTAGGCACTTGGGTCTGTGAGCAGCAGCCATGTGTAGACTGAAAAAGAAAAACTTCTTAAGTCAGGTTACTACTCATAGGCCTGCTCTTGTATACTTTTAAATTTCTTTATAAGTATATTTTGCTGTTCATAAAATTTTGTACGGAATAATCATACACGTAACCAGTTTTATTGTTCAGTATTGTATAGCTTAGTAGATGATTAGTAATAGAATTTGCTACCATTATACAAGGAATCATACGAAAGTTAAGCTAAGCGTATTCTTACCTTGAGAAACTGGTAGCTGAATATCCAAGNTGACTTGTCTTGGTCGCCTAATCTTAGTTCAAAGTAAGCAAAATATGCTTGTTTAACGAAGCTGTTGACATCTAATCGACGCTGAAAGAATGTGTAGCTTCCACACACATAACAGAACGAGTCTGGATCGTTTAGGCACTTGGGTCTGTGAGCAGCAGCCATGTGTAGACTGAAAAAGAAAAACTTCTTAAGTCAGGTTACTACTCATAGGCCTGCTCTTGTATACTTTTAAATTTCTTTATAAGTATATTTTGCTGTTCATAAAATTTTGTACGGAATAATCATACACGTAACCAGTTTTATTGTTCAGTATTGTATAGCTTAGTAGATGATTAGTAATAGAATTTGCTACCATTATACAAGGAATCATACGAAAGTTAAGCTAAGCGTATTCTTACCTTGAGAAACTGGTAGCTGAATATCCAAGGTTTGGGTTGTGTCTGGTGCTCTTATGGATAACAAACTGATTCAGACCATAAAGATTATTGTCATTAAATGGTTTCTATAACATCATAATATTAGTGAGCTATTCAAGAAATAGCCTTTGTTTCCTCATCTTATTGTTACAATTTTTGCATATTGTTTACACAGGTGCTTGGCTTCTGATATCGCTTCCAGCTGGTCCAGACACACTATACATCACTTTGTTTGTTCAAGAACGCTGGGTCTCTGCTGACCTTTGAATGTTTTGTTTTTATTACTGTTATTGCAATGCAGTCACAAAATATGCCAATCAAAGCCGATAATTCATGAATGCAAACACTGATGAGTAAATGTGAAAAACATGAAAATCTGGTATTTTGGCCAATATTCATAGAAAAAGATCCTGACATATAGGAAGAAAATGATGGTCATTTTCGAACTCAGCACACCAGATTTAGTAGGAATCAATCAAGAAACGTCATTACTTTTGAAAAAAAAATTAAAATTGTTCCCCAGTGAAATAGACGGTAAGTTTCTAATGATTTTTTTAATGATAAAGGAAACGTGAAGATCAAAAACAGGATATGTTAACACGAAAAAATTCAGAAGAACTACAGGGCACGCCAAAAAGAACATAGTCTCATGTACCGAAACGACACTTGCACAGATGATAAAATACTGCGTGGACCACTCCCTCTTAACAACATCCATGACATAAATCGCTGGAGATTTGTTGACCTCTGAACAGCACAGTTCGATGGAAATTTGTGGACGTTGTTATGCGCAAAATCTGCGTAATAGAAATTTGAAAGAGCTATCCTTTTGCTGGACGTGTTAGCCCGTCCTTTTGCGGGTCCAGTTTTTACATGGAGTATTATAGCACAACCATTTAACCCCTTTCCATCCGCTGAATTTGTTTAGCTTGTTCTTTACAGGTGGTGAAGTTCGGTTTTTACTTGAAGGGCTTTACCACAGCAAAATTGGAGGATTTTACCATAACAAGAGGATTTTGGGCCCCCCTTAGCCCCAAAATCCTCTTGTTATTATTACTGTTGTTATTAAAAACCCTCTTGTTCCTAGTATTACCCCTTTAGCCTCTTTCCCTTTGTTGAAGGTGCTCCTTTTGTTTTTCCAGTGTCTCAAGCCTTTACGTGGGATGCTTTAGCACAAAAGAAGAATTTATGGGATATTTTAGCCCCTTTAAAGCTGCTGGAATTTTTCAGTCATCTGGAAAGCAAGCATCGGCAAGAAAAAATAGAAACTTATAGGCATTACTCTATGATCTTGACACCATTAAAACCATCCGTTTCCACTGGCAATTAAATGGGTTAATGCTTTGCTTGTCATAGCCTGTGAAATTCTGATCTGGGAAAACTTGTGTGATGTTGGAAAATGTGGATTTTGTTTTAATATTAGTTACTGTTCTGAAATGTTTCGATGATCAAAACAGCGTTTACTTATAACACCCATTGTACGAGTCACTGACAATAGCCTGTCCCTTTCAGCTACTCCTCCCAAGGAAAGTTTTCCGTTTTTCTTCGCAGTTTTCTTTCTTTGGGCTTTTTTTTTTTGCCCATGAAGTACACAGTGCATGTATAATTCTATGAATAAAAAACCATTTGAAATCTAATATCTGTACCATGATAGAAGGTCGGTTGTGACAGGCAGCATGCTCTCATTAATTACTCAGCTTAAACGATAACAGATTCATATTTCATGAAACACTTTTTCTCAAGTTTCGGTAATACAAAATAGAAAGTCTCATTCTGTGAAAAATAACCAAAGAACTGAAAACTTCCTCACAAAAGTCGTGAAGAGTAACGAGATGACAAATTGATTATAGCTGCTATGCCCCACCTGTAAACGATACTAAACCAACAAAAGATGACGCTGAGTTCGCCAAAATCGAGGTTTGAAGGAAATGGAAAGAAAATTGGCATTCCTGCCTGTTTTTCAAAGAGGCACGCCCTACAGGAAGACGAAAAGTCAGTTGTACAGTCCGCAGTAATTAGCCAAATCTTAATAAAATTCTTGAAGATTCAAAGCATTAGGTCAAATCTGTATAGGTTGCCTCAGAAATCTGACATCTGTTTCACTGTTGACTTACAACACATACAGAAATCATAAAAACTATTTTGAGGACGATTTAGTTTTAATCAAAGACATCCGTATTTAAAAAGTGTGTCCTTTAAAACTATTTGCATAGCTTTTGGAAAAGCTGAGGTAAAATTAAATGCTAAGAAATTCAAAGGCATGGGAATAATGCTGAGAAACATAGTAGTCCCTGGCTTTGAACCCACGACCTTCTGTCTACCGGTAAGATAGTCCTCTGCTGAGCTACCGGAACTTTGCTTTTGAATAAACAGAATTTGGGCTGCCATTACTTTGTGAATGATGTTGTGAAGGAATCTCCCCTATTTCTTATTGTTTATATTATAGTCATGTGTGTCTTTAGAATTTTTCTATTTGCTAGGGACATTTGAATGAAGAAGACGCTGCACGAGAGAAATTTAATTCTATGATTTGAATTCTAGCTAATACAGTCCTCTAAACTGAGCCAAACTATTCTACATAATTCTACAGATGTCACTAAATCGCTCTTATTGAGACTCGATATCCAAGTAACAGGTGTTTGGCACTATATCAATGCTAGAAAGTGTGTTATGATCAGTTGGGGAGAACGTGATATGCTGTGACGTTGAGACTAACAGTGATGATTTGTTTCATGGGTGTCATGTGGGATTCAATTGCTTATTATATTTTCGTGTTGGGAAGAGAAAGGATAATTTCCTCTGAAATTGTTTTTAATTGTTAGATCTGCAACTTTTGAACGTGGATTACATGCAGAATAGGCGCACAAAATAGTTTAAAGTAAAAATGGAATAGGAAATTTGCAAAGTTGAAGAGAAGAACTTGCTTTCAAATGAGAAAGCTTAGTGTCGTCTCCTTGAGGTGTAGTCATTTGCTTGAAGCTGACAAGAAAAAAGGTTTGGAGACAGTTGATTTTGATGCGTGAGAGTGTGCAGTTACTATACTAACCTTTACCCTGGATATGGGGGTGTCAGAGGTGATATCAAGAAGGTGAATGTTTAGTGGAGAGCAGCTATAAGAGGGTGAAGAGAAAAGAAAAGATAAAGCATGGACTAATGGCTTATGGTCAGTAAGAACAAAGAATTACTGTCCTTCAACGATGTAGAGAAAATGATGGGTAACAAGCTAGACAGCAAGCAATATACTCTTTAGGCTGTTAATAATTTACCCATTACCACATACGGTCTCCAGTCATGCATTGTTTATCTACTTCTTGTTGTTTGTTTTTCTTGGGTCTTCATCATTGCTGATGTGCCCTGTTTCATTCTTGGCGCAGATTTTCTAACCAACTGTGATATGACAATGGATCTCCGTAGACATAGACTCATCGACACACATTCCAAGCTCACTCTTGGATGATTCACTCGCATTACCTTATCACCATGTCCTATTTTTAACATGGCTGCATTCTTACCCTTTCAATATCTCCCAAAGAGGCTGCCATCAAACACTCTATCACCCATCAAATTGATTCTTTTTGCCATCCCATCTTCTATTGTTTACGGAGACTTAGTCCAGACCGTCTTAACATATTTCAATCTGAGTTTCAGTACATGTTACAACTTGGTATTTTTCGTTCATCTTAAAGCTCTTGGTCTTCTCCTCTTCACTTTCTTCCTAAGATCCTAGTGATTGATGCCCCTGTAGTGACTATCACGCATTAAATCGCAAAACTATTCCTAATTACCATACTATTTAATACATACAAGACTTTTACTTTTCATCTTCATGGAATTACAGTCTCAAGAAGCTGATTGGTTAGGTCATCACATTGAATTCCTTTTCCATCCTGGGTCACCCCTAAAACTGCTCTCACCTCTCTATTTGTCTTTCTGAGTTTGTGCGCATGCTTTTTAGCTTTTAAAACTTTGCTCAAACTTGAAAAAGATTCATTGGTGAGATTATTTGTGGTCTTAAGTTCACATACGCTTATTTTGACGACCTTCTTGTCGCAAGTTGTGCTGAAGAAGAACATATCACTTATCTTCGTCTTCTTTTTCAACGTTTGCACGAGTATGGTATTGTCATCAATCTGTCCAAAAGTAAATTTAACATTTCATCTCTTTACTTTCTTGGCCATCACATTTCAGCTGAAGGTTTCATTCCCTTGCCGCAGGAAGTGTAAACTATTCAGGACTTTACTGCACATTCTCTTCTTCTCTGTGCAAACTCAGAGAAGTTCTTGGCCGAACCAACTTCTCTCGGCATTTCATTCCCGGCTGTACTTCTATTCGACAATCAGTTAAAGACGTACTGCCTAATCAAAATGCCACTCGCCCATTTCAACTTTCTGTGTCTGCTTTTGACACTATTATATTTGCTCTTGTCAATGTCATCCTCCCCCCCCCTTGCTATCGAGTTCTAGATCCATATGAGGTTTCACTGTCTGTTGTTTTCCCGTCTAGGACAGAACGAGGAACAATTCATCTAAATTATTTTAAATTGCTGCCTGTTAGTCTCACGTCGAAGTCATCAATTGAGATGAAATTAAATGCTAAAAATTTCGTTCATTCATTTTCGTGTCTCGGCTACAGCGTTTCTGCCCAGTAACGGGTACATGATATTGCCGATTGTGTGGACTCCTCTAAGTCAGCAAACTTGCAATTTGGGGCGTCTGGACATTGCAGAAGGTGGTCCATAGTCTGTGTGGCATTACAGCTGCAGGTATCAGATGTTGATAATCCCATTCGTTTCATGACAGATTTACACCTACCAGAACCAGTACGTAGCCGGTTTAGACTGCGCCACGTTGTCCAGCCAAGATCGTGGCCAGTACCAAGTTGTTCTTTGGGAACTACACCTCTGCTCTTAAAAGCTGTTGAGTTTGGTGATTCATCCCATTGTGCCTTCCACAGGGTTTCTCGTTGAGATTGAAGAGATGAGATATTTTCATCTGGTAAAGACAGGAAGCTATATCTTGACTTCAGTAGAGTTAGAGCTGGACCATAGTTATGCAACGGGTGACGCTCATTGGTGATTTGTATTAATCGTTCCCAATTAGCGGCAGATGTCCTTCTCACATGTGGTGGGACTATGCCTGACAGAGCATACAGAGTATGGACTGATGTTGATCGTATTGTCCCTGTAATTAAACTACAAGTGTTATTGAGTGAAATATCCACTTGCTTAGCATGTGTTGACATTCCCCAGGTAGAGCATGCATACTCGCCGACTGAAAAACATAAGGGAAAAGCAGTGGTGCGCAGTGTTAATGGGTTGGCTCCCCACGTGGAGGTTGCCAACTTGCGCAACAGATTATTCCTTGTGGCAATCTTTGCCTTAACATTAGAGCAGTGTGATTTGAAAGTGAGTGTTCGATCCAGAGTGACGCGCAAATACTTTGGATATGGATGGTGCTCCAGTGGTTGTTGTTTCCATGTAATATTGAGACTTCGTTTTGCCTCTTGATTTTTCAGTTGAAAAGCACAAGCTTGGGTTTTAGCTGGGTTTGGCTTCAAGTCGTTGGACTCGTAATAAGCAGTAAGCTGGTTCAGGGCGTTCTCGAGGGTGTTTTCAATCTTAGTGAAGGATCGGTGTTGAGTTGTTATACAGGTGTCATCTGCATAGATGAAACGCCTGCATTCCCTTAGTAATGGTAAATCATTTGTGTAGCTGTTAAAGAGAAGAGGCGATAAAACACTTCCTTGTGGTAGGCCATTGCGTTGTGTGCATCACCTGTTTCTCTGACCATTAAGTTCAACGAATAAACCTTTCTTTTTTCCGGCATACTTCGTACTGTATGACACAGGTCCATGTCATTTGTGATAATCCAAATTTTGTGTATGAGCCACTGATGTTGTACAGTGTCGTATGCAGCTGTTAAATCGACAAATGTTACTCCGTTAATGAGTTATTCTTGGTAACCATCTTTAATATGCTGCGTTAGGTTCGTGAGTTGTGTTGAGCACGAACGCCCTGGGCGAAAGATGGCCTGTTCTGGGATGCGTTTCTCATCAATGGCGGTGCTAATCCTTCCAAGTATCATACCTTCAAATAGTTTGTATGTAATACTCAGTAGGGAGATTGGTCTAAAGCTCTTAGGGTTGTCTGGATCTTTTCCCGTTTTGAGGACAGCAATGATTTTCGATCGCCTCCATTGTTGAAGGATTCTCTTGTGGTTCACACAGTTTTGGAATAGGTCCACTATCCACCCTTTAGTAGTGGGGCCGATATACTTCAAAAACTCTGCGAAAATGCCATCAGTGTCCGCTGCTTTGGCATTCTTCAGTAATTTCAGAGCCTTCTCCAGTTCATCCAAATTAAATGGTTTGGTGAGAGCTCCATTTAAGTTGGTGGCACTGGATGGGATTTTGAATCTCTGATAATCCCCTGCTGGTCGTCTGTGTGCGGCTTTCCCATTCAGTAAAAGTTGAGTGGCAATCTGGTTGGCTGTGACAGTGGATGTTGGTTTTACTGTGGTGGTGTCATTCCCAAGCCTCTTTATGGTAGTCCAGGCTTTTTTGCTGTTATAAGTCAGATTCGTTGATTCTATCATGCGTTGCCAGATTTCTCTGCGTTGTTCTGCTATACTTTAAAGTAGTTCCTCTCCTAGACTGATGGTTTTGTCTGAGAAGGGATCTTGCTAGTATGAAGACTTGTAGATGTTAAACAAGTCAGACAGTTCTCCTGACATGCCTGGTATATATTCAGTTCGACATCCTTGGAGGATCGTTTTTCGTGCAGACTTTTTAACTACATCGACAAAGGTGCTGTAGTTCTCAAGTGTAGGTGGAATATCGAATATTATCGAATATATATGGAATATTTTGAGGGGTAAAATAGTCCCAGACGGACTCAGACTCGGGGGCCTTTTGAGTACCGGTCAGTGGCTCCTCCGCTGAGCTACTGGGACTTTGATTCTCAGAAGAGAGGTTTTCGAATGTCATGACCTTATGAATGATGTCACGACAAATCCCTTTACTGGGCGACGAGAGGTAAAACTGTTATCCAGGTCAATTGCAATTGATCCAAAGTTCTATGGACAAGATATAAAAATCAAAGTAAGTATGAACAGTTATATAAACGAGTGTTCCATTTTGGTATAATCTTGATAGTTTTCCTTTTAATATTCTCCCTAGTACATAAATATTTGTATTCTTGCTCTGTTTAGCTTTTCTTTCGTCAGAAAGTGTCATTCATCGATATATTACAGAAAAGTAATTTATGTGTATTTTTTCTAGTGTTTACTTAATTCGGTACCAGTAGCAAGATAAGCTTGTGGATGATTTTTTCAACTAAGCAATATTCGGAGAAAAGTATTTGATATTTTGAAACAAGAAAGAAGCCCATCGAGAAGGGAAGTCACTTGTATCCTCCTGAATATCGAATCAGTTGTGAACGTTGTACCTTTATTTAAAGAAAACCAAGGCGACTCACAGACGAAGTTAATATTTCTGACGAAAAAGTTTTAGTAATGCAAACTTGTGAATTGGAAGTTTTTAACACATGCTTACGATATCTTTTTGGGCACTGGTAAGGATGCTTCCTGCAACAAAGGTAACGCAAATGTGCTTGGACGTCGAGCTAGGATTGATAAAATTTCTGTTTGTTCTTCATTAAACCAAATATTTTCTCCAACTTTGATGCCTTGAACTTTTCTCTATGCTCTGTTAAGCTTCCAATGCTTCACACACAACTATCTTATCTTAATCTGCCTGCATTCAACGGCATCAAAGCAAACTGACTTAGATTTCGAGAGCAATTTCAGCCCCAAGTCAGCAGTCTTGAGTATCCAACTCAGACAACTTTATTTACGTATTTGATTAAAACATTAAAACATTGCCTTTCCATTTTTCACGGAATTTTTCCTTCAGAGGGATCGATCCTTTCTGTGAAGTTAACTGTCCCTAATCGTATTTTGTGTAGGGTAGGACTAAATGATTACTGACATTCAAATTGTTTTCTATATAACAATTAAGCTATGCGTCCGTTTGTGTGCGTCTGTCTGTTTGTCTACATGTATTTCATATATTATGTCCCCAGTGCAGTGTACAAATCGGCATGGTATTTGGTGCACAGGGAGAGTTTTTTTATAGGAGAAAGACAGGATTGGCCTCGGGCTTGTTAGGTTCTGGTTCTCTGGATTTGTATTTGTGTGACTGTCTACTTAAAACTGGATTTCTTGAGAATGGCAGCATATTTTTGCTTACAATTTGACAGAGACACAGCGGAGCCCCAGCCCCCTGTAAAAGAAATTAATTCATATACTGGTTGAGGTGGATTGTATGAGCGTATGATTGGTCTCTTTAAGACGTTTTTGAAAATTGTTCTTTCTTGGCCGATCCTTGATAACCTTTTCAGAGAAATAAACGTTCGTAAATTCAAGCTTTACTCGGTGAACTCCTTTCAAATTACCTTTACATTGATACAAAGAATTACAGGCCCAAACGCTAAATTGTATTTCTAAATTATCCCGGCTTTACAATTATTTTGATTCCGTATCATTCATTCGACAAGGAATATAATTTGGATTCTGCTGTGGAAAGACAAGACCACATAATCACCACCATAAACTTTGTCTTATCAATTACTTTTAGCACCGTTTTTACACCAATATCTCTTTTCTTCAAAAAATGCATTCTCTTCAGTGCCGAAATTAATCTTCAAAGCTTCTCACGATCAAAGTTAGAGACCCGGAAAGACAAGAAACAACACAGTACAAACATTTAAGACATTATGGAAAAATAACGGTACTTTATGAACTCCTACAGTCCCATTACGTACAAAGAAGAGAAATTTACTGGGTAAATTAAAAGGGAAAATTAGCAACTATCTCTTAGTATATTGGCATCGAAATATATGTCCAGACACTTCACTGCAATATTTCTATTACGAGTATACAGCTGCATTCACTATATTAAGGCTATTTAATTGTGGTTTATCTCAAGCTCTGGATATTAAAGGTGGCTAGTACTTGATTTCAGAACAGCTCTTTCAAGATAAAGCAGAGACAAAGCTACATCCCGGCGACGTTGAATGTTTTTTTCCTATAAAAAACAAGATAAAGCAGTGAGTGTGTCTCCCGTTCATAAACAAATGATCGTGGCTCCCTTTTGCTACAAAAGATGCACAATTATCTGTATGTTTCCCAGAATTTGCTTAGTTTTTAAAAATTTTACCCAATACGGTGGAAACACCCAACATTAAAAGCTCGGGGTGGGGGGGGGGGGGGAAGGAAACACTTAAAGAATTGCGAGAAAAAAAGGATCTTGAAGAGTGAAGAACCTGAATCATTTAGAGCATGTGATGAAGTTATATCATTATTATGAATTTGTGGCTGTGTTTATTGTTTTTATTATTTTGAAAAATATATCGGGTATCTTTTAAAGGCGAGAGGATGTAAATAAGCATTCTGGGAGTAGGATTACCGTATTTCCGTCGTCACCACAGGGCCCTATTTGTCGGCATGCTGATAGTCTTCATCTGGGTTATGGTTTCGGAGACCTATTTATTTTTCTTATGACAAATTAAATCAAACAAACAGTCCCCAGTCCCTGACAGACTTTCACTGGTCAGGATAAGGAGGTACGAAGAATTTCCAAACCCAAGACTGACTCCACATCCGAGATCGAAGAGTCAGATGTGAGAGTACTGGATCTACACAAGAACTGAGAACTCTGGTTTCTTCAAAATATTCGCTCTCTTTGGCTTTCAATAAGGTCCGAGGTCTTTTTTACAATTTTTCTTTTGTAGAAGCTTTCCTTCGTTCTGACTCACCTCTTATATTTGTACTTTGTGCGGCAAGCCTAACAAGCATGACAATGTTAGTGAATAGAATCTTCATGTTGACGGCTATTTACCTTTAAAGCTACTAAATTCTATAATTCATCTTTGTAAACCTGCTATATATGCTCGACAGGATCTCTCATGTTGATGTTAGTAAGTTTGGAAAAATTACGGCTGATATTCAGAGGAGCCGTGGCTTCATGGTTAGTGCAACTGCACCGTAACCAAAAGGTTCTAGAATCGATTCCCCGAGCGTGCGACTTTGGAAGAGGGAAATCTGAATAGTTGCACACTTGTTTATTTTTCTTGAAAAACTTGACCTGGCCGTGTACGACAGCTATTCAGACTCAGCCAAAATCCCTTTTGAGAAGTGGCTTGCTAGTAAAGCCGATTTAAGCAAATCTACGATTTCCTGTGACAGGGAAAATAACGTTCTATTTAAAGAGTATATTAAGTGCAGAGAGTTCGCTTATCTTGATGTAAAGAAAGCACGTATTTTGGGCTGGTAGCTTCGTTATGCTATTTCCATTCAATATTCTCACTTTGGCCAATTTGCAAGCTGGGCTGTAAAATTGTCACCTTCCAGTCAAGCTCGGTCTTGTCAAGTTTTTGTTTCGAGGCTCAGCTCACGTTTGGCATCATTAGTGCATCATTTTGTCTGCAACGTTTTCATGAGTTTAAAAAACCAAAGAGAACATTGCCCAGAAACTTTAAAGTTGTCCATTGTAAGTCTTGCAAGTAAGTTTAAAAATAAATAAATGAGAAATCACTATAATGAACATGGCTGATCGTGATTTAATACATGCAGATGATAAAGCAATGACGCACTTTCAAGGCTGTTGTTCGTGAGTCAGTCAAACTAGACTTTGTTGAACATGATTTAATGCACGTAGCTGGGTTAGTAATGTATTTGTGACGTACTTTAGAGGGCGTATAAGTGGTTGTGGTCAGAGGGTTACCCATGACGTTACGCATTGCAGATCATAATTGTTACTGCATAAAAGGGTAGAAAATTATGGAAAAACAGTGCTTCGATAAGAACGGATAGGGAATGTTGATCGTGACAATTAATAGATTGTCGGAGTAACATACAGTTAATACAATAACAAAAGCAAAGGATCAAAATATTGCAGTGAGAGTAATTAAGAAAAACATCGATACAATCTGAATTGTATGGGTTAAAGCTGTTACTGCGCTGAATTTTAATTGGCCACGGTTTTTTTCCTGATTTTCCTAAAAGGCAGCGAATCTTTCGTTTGGCTCAAAAAAGATGATTTGCCATCTGAATCATTTTCATATACCCCACTTCATCCCCCCCTCTCCCCATCTCCCTCTCTCTCTCTCTCTCTCTCTCTCTCTCTCTTCTCTCNCCTCTCCTCTCTCGTTCTTCTCTCCCTCCCTCTCTCTCTCACTCTCTCTCTCTCTCTCTCTCTCTCTCTCTCTCTCTCTCTCTCTCTCTCTCTCTCTCTCTCTCTCTCTCTCTCTCTCTCGGCTGCAAACCTATCATGGACGTAGGTTGTCATGGCACCATGGCACCATGGCACCTACACTTTTTGGGATCTTTTTTGTAGGCATGCAATATCATTAAATTGTTTGGCGTTTTGTCGCTAGTTGTGATGCGTAAAGATGTCTTCAGAAACAACGAAAGAGAAAAAGGTCTTTCAGTTACAACTTTTGTAGAACAATAGTTTTGTGAGAGTGATTAACCAAGGCACAAAAACTTTTTGGGTTTTACCATGAAGACATTTTACAAATCCACACACTAATTCAATACAAACATCACTGCAAACATCGTTAACGCGATTTAGCTCCTAATCGAAGGGTAGCGTTTTAATCTTGCCGGTCTCATTTCTTTTTGGCAGCTCTGATTTTTAGTCCTAAGGCGTCCTTATCAATGCAAAATAGTTGCCAAAAATGCTCTCTCTTTTAGAATTCAATTTTTTTTTTAAGTTAAGCTTTAGTCCATTTTCTTTAACAGCGGTCAGGACGTGGTTGGTACGCACTTTCAATTGGTATATAGTTTCACCCGAAATTATGATGCCTTCCTGGCTATTGGCACTGCCCTCTATACCCTCAACTATTTCAAAAATAATTTTATGACATGCCTCAGATGCTAAATGTATGCCCTATGGCATTCGCAGAAATCTTTCAAAGGGTGTGTTAAACGTTTGAAGCTTTTAACTTTCTTCATCAACCTGTAACTGCCATTAAGTATTTGAGGCACCCAACTTTGTGAGAAATCTAGCACCACTCATTCGCAATAGAATGTTTTCTGTTCATAGTGAAATGTTGGCACTTAATAGCAAAATTTAGATCTTTTGGGTCGAGGCAGATCCGCAATTAGCCCTTTGGTTTTTCAACTATGACTAGGGAACTAACCCAGTCTTTAGGTTTCAGAACAGAGGCAATAATATTCATTTGTACCATTTGTTGGAGTTTTTCTTCAACTTTTAACGCAGGCATATTGGTGATATTCCAGGTTTCAATGTGATGTCATGTATTTTTGGTAGCTTGCCCGTTTTACAAAAACACTCATTGAGCTCTTCAAGTACATAATCGCCAATATCAGTTTCAATTTTAAGAACTCTTTGAATCAACTTGAGATGAGAACTAGTCTTGAGCCCAGGAATAGGTGAAGGTGCTGTGTTAGCAATAGTAAACATCAGAGGTGTCAATTTCGATTTGTTAAATTTTCAGAATACATTTATCCTTTACTTGCATTCTTGTACCATTATATGTAGTCAATTTCGCATCCGATTTAATTAGTTTGGGCTAGTTTACAATTGCATGTAGTGATAGCAGGGGAGTATGTTAGTCCGAGCACAATTGTCTATTTGAACTCTTCTGCAGATCCATTTGTTTCCAAGACTACAGTCCAGTCATCATAGGTAACACAGCTACACGCGTACTCTTTTATTAAGGGAGTAGTTGGGTTTTCCTCTGGCACAGAATTATCTTGCACCGATAAAGAAATTTGATATACTGTTGTCAGAATCTGATGAAAAGTACTTATCATGTTTAGTACTGTGCTGCTTTAATTCATCCACTTTTGTCTGATTGCAGCATGTAGTATAATTTGCTTTTTTTTTGTTACAATATTTAAATGTTTTACCAAATGCTTGACAATCACCTCTCTGATAAGGCCTAGCAAGGAAATAAAAAGGCTGTATAATATCAGAATGTATTTCTGGACTGGATTTTGTACTTGGGATGAATGTTCAACTAACTGTTCCAATTTCAAGAGGTGGTGTAGGGTGTTGATCTTGTAATGTCTTGAACTGTCTCTTGTGTAACCCATTAGCTTGACAATGCTTTATGACTGTCTCTGTGGTGATTTCTGACTCTTTTTGTAATCTCTTGTTGGTTAGTCCAATGGTTATAATGACTACAATCAAGGAATCATGGAGGTCTCCAGATTCACAATATTTGATTAATCTTCTTAATCGAGTTACAAAATTATTAAACTACTGGCTGTACTCTTGTAGATACGCAAAAATTTGAAATTTAAAGTCAAATTTTTCTTTGGGCTACAATATGCTTCAAATTTTTTGATAATCAAGTCACATGTCATGTCGTCATCTAATTCAAAGGTAAAAGTACCATATATTTTCTGGCTTTGCTTCCAATACAGTGTAAAAAATGCTAGATTTGACCCTGTCAGATATGGAAGATGCTTCAATAGCATCCAAGTACAGCGTCAAATCCCTTTTCCATGTTTTCTAGTTTTGCGCTGAGTTTCCTTCTAAGGACAAAGGATTTGGAGCCTTAAATCCTTCCATGATACTAATTTAACTCAAAGTAAAATACGAAAGAGAGCAGTTGCTAACACCAAGTAGAGTTCTCTTTATTAAGATTAAATTTAAAAAGCATATATCTTTGGAAAAACAAGGTAAAAATTTATGAATAATGGTTAAATGTGTAAAAAGTGGTAGCTCTAGATGTGGTGCTTGCAAACACAAACTTACAACACAAACCGATCTTCGTTCTTCGTTTTCTTTAACGGTGTTAGAATGCTTGTGGCAGCATCGTGGCCTTTTGCATCCTGCATTACAAACATTACATTGCAATCATAGTATACGACAATAGGTTTAAGTAAGAAACATTTTATCTAGTTTTCCCCGAAACAAGAAATTGTTCTGTTGCAGGTTATCTAACAACCAGGAAAAAGCAGGCCAAATTTTTAAGGACACCAGTACCCCTGCTCCCGACTGCCACGATCCTGGTCCTTAGGTCTGAAGTTCTACGTTTCAATCGGAGACTTTCTATTATTATCTGTACAAAAAATAGCTGAGTAACTTGGTTGTTCCTTTTCGCTCAGAACATCTCGAAGCAAGTAGGATTACCTTTAAAGACAAGGGTCTCTTTCCTTCCTGCTGTTCAAAAAATGTTTTACGGTATATGACCACTGTGTAGTGTTTACACTTTGTTATTTTTCTTAGCTTCGGCTACCATTTTTACTATAAAAATTCGTGCATTTTACACGAGATCGCTCTAATGGTGGAATAGAATTCTTGCAGCCAAAATGGCCTAATTCTTACTGTCTCAATTCTCATGTTCTGTGTTTATATCTGAAATATTATGACCAATCTGAAGTGAAACAAGACACAATCCACCGTTTCCTTGACAAAATGTAGAGGGTATAATTTATCCTTGATACCGTTCACCGCTGTTCTCAACTAAGCAGAGGTATAAGAGTTTAAGCCTCAGACTTTGAAATGCCAGGCGGGCGTCTGGGGGGATCACGTGTCTCATGGGAAGGAGTACCTCACGTTTGGCTGGCAACTTTCTAGAGATGCTGTGTCGATAAGAAACAATGGTTTTGTCACCTCATCACCACTCCCCTCTTACGAGAGCAATTTGACTGACAGTGCCTGCCGTCGCTCCGTTAAATACCACCCTCGTCACCACAGGGCCCTATTTGTCGGCATGCTGATAGTCTTCATCTGGGTTATGGTTTCGGAGACCTATTTATTTTTCTTATGACAAATTAAATCAAACAAACAGCCCCCAGTCTCTGACAGACTTTCACTGGTCAGGATAAGGAGGTACGAAGAATTTCCAAACCCAAGACTGACTCCACATCCGAGATCGAAGAGTCAGATGTGAGAGTACTGGATCTACACAAGAACTGAGAACTCTGGTTTCTTCAAATATTCGCTCTCTTTGGCTTTCAATAGGGTCCGAGGTCTTCTTTACGATTTTTCTTTTGTAGAAGCTTTCCTTCGTTCTGACTCACCTCTTATATTTGTACTTTGTGCGGCAAGCCTAACAAGCATGACAATGTTAGTGATAAGAATCTTTATGTTGACGGCTATTTACCTTTAAAGCTACTAAATTCTATAATTCATCTTTGTAAACCTGCTAAATATGCTCGACAGGGTCTCTCATGTTGATCTTAGTAACCTTGGAAAAATTGCAGCTAATAAAGTGGGTTGGAGACCGATTGTATCAGAATTTCATTTACTGAAATGTCAACAGACGTAAAAGCAGGAGAGAGAGGATCTCACAGCTGTCAGAGCAAAGGAACTTTAATATAAAAATAGGGCTTTCATGTCCTTTAAATTGTCTCTTCTACATGCCACTTATCACCTATTTTTTTCGTATCGATCTCCCTCTATTAACCCTTGTTCAGTTATTCAAACATTACCAGATTTCATTATTAAGCCCTTTGGCAAGCATCAGAGTGCTAACATCATTGTTTTCTGTGGCTTTACTGTTCATCACATGTCCTAGTTAACAAACGGTCCAAGTCTAAAGTTAGCTATCATTTCTTCCAGATTTGAAACAAATTTCAGAACACAACGATAATGCCTTTCTTGAAAAATAGTCTGAAATGTACTGACATTTGTTGGAACCTAAAGCTGAGGACAACATAACCAGAGTTGCCGAGGACAGAGGGCAAAAACTCAGTAGTTCATCCTAACCCAACTCGTATTTCTCTTGCATCTTAGCTCAATTTAAACAATCACATGTTTACAAGTGTCAACAAACTATCCCACACAAACACTCTCACATGGATCAAAACACTAAAATTGCCCACTCACTGTGATAACAAGTTTCACAGTTTCAATTACATTCACTATATCACCCACTTCCAAAACATCAAAATATTTACAAAGCAATCTGTCATCCCACACAGGTTATAAACTTAATTGGTCCACAGTTATGCAAGTATGCATGACTCAACTTGCAGTCAAATATCCACTGTGCCCCTCAGAACAAGCAGTGTAAACAGGGATTTTAAACGGAAACAAAGATGTCCTACCTGCAATCAACAGACACTGAGACAGACTTACGCCGAGATTGGCGCAAGTCTGTCTCAAAGTCTGTTTTTTTCCTGCTTTTCTTCAAATGTTTCAAAACAAACTGACAGTGAAAAGCATTAACAGTTACAAACCTGAAACAAAAATTAAACATTTTAATCAATTGCAAGTGTATAAGGTGGTCTTTTTCTAAAGCATTAACAGCTACATACCTGAATCGTAAGTTGCATCTAAATTGTACCTTGTCAGAGGCGAATTATAGCGGGTTTTCTGTAAACCTCCCTGGCTGGCTGGCAATAAAAGGGTGTTCGTTTGGACACGAAAATATTAAGTACGAAACCGCTCGTACGGAGCAATCTGACCACCAAAACACGTCATCTTGTTCTCTGATGTCTGCTCTGTGATGCCGTGTTTGTTTATTGTTTGTGATCAGATTTGCAAGTTTAAAGAGCAGTCTCTGTTGTGAATGTATTTACATGATAAGCCAGGTGATGATCTCTGATATATTGATTACTGATTAAGTATATTTGTGTTCTTTGAATTTTTGGTGTGCTTTTCATGGATGTGGTTCTGAAATTTAAGACTATTAAAATGGAAGAGCTTGTAAAATTTAGTTTTTTTTCTTTGATTTAATTTTTTTATTGAGTGGATATGCTATCGCACCCTTTATCTGTCTTTGTACTCTTTGGTAAGTTATCTGTTGCGTTTCTTTGCAAACGTAGGCTCTTTTTTAAAAAAAGGAAACCCCCCTGCATGAGCAACAGATCTGCCCCTGGTTCGTTTGCAAGTGCTGCTATCGAAGCGAGAAAATCTTGCAGAAATATTCAGAACTGAACACGAGCTAATGGCTACGCGCATAGGCAGAAGATCTATTGAACCAGCCTCGTGTTTACCGAAACTATGATTGAGAAAAAAAAATTCGCCTGCAGGTTGCGAAATTCTGAAAGACTAATAGACCTTTAGGAGTTACTTATAACTTTATTCTTACTCATGATGTCATACAGTTTGTTGATTTTTCAACAATATTTTTTATTCAGACTCGGGAGAACCTCTAAAAGATCTCTTTTCGACTTCTGTTCCTGAACAAATGTGCACTTTTGTCTTTTCCTCTTTTTGGATCTTCTGATCATGTTGTTATTACTGTTCGGATTAAGATAACCGATTCAAATCTTATTAACAAGCCATATCATCAAAGAATTTTCAAATTTGGTCAGGCTGACTGGGATGGGTTTTGTTAATTTCTTGGTGATATTCAGTGGGATACAACCTTCAACATATCAATTTCTGATGCTGCAAATAACTTTNCATCCGAGATCGAAGAGTCAGATGTGAGAGTACTGGATCTACACAAGAACTGAGAACTCTGGTTTCTTCAAAATATTCGCTCTCTTTGGCTTTCAATAGGATCCGAGGTCTTCTTTACAATTTTTCTTTTGTAGAAGCTTTCCTTCGTTCTGACTCACCTCTTATATTTGTACTTTGTGCGGCAAGCCTAACAAGCATGACAATGTTAGTGAATAGAATCTTCATGTTGACGGCTATTTACCTTTAAAGCTACTAAATTCTATAATTCATCTTTGTAAACCTGCTATATATGCTCGACAGGATCTCTCATGTTGATCTTAGTAACCTTGGAAAAATTGCGGCTAATAAAGTGGGTTGGAGACCGATTGTATCAGAATTGCATTTACTGAAATGTCAACAGACGTAAAAGCAGGAGAGAGAGGATCTCACAGCTGTCAGAGCAAAGGAACTTTAATATAAAAATAGGGCTTTCATGTCCTTTAAATTGTCTCTTCTACATGCCACTTATCACCTATTTTTTTGTATCGATCTCCCTCTACTAACCCTTGTTCAGTTATTCAAACATTACCAGATTTCATTATTAAGCCCTTTGGCAAGCATCAGAGTGCTAACATCCATGTTTTCTGTGGCTTTACTGTTCATCACATGTCCTAGTTAACAAACGGTCCAAGTCTAAAGTTAGCTATCATTTCTTCCAGATTTGAAACAAATCTCAGAACACAACGATAATGCCTTTCTTGAAAAATAGTCTAAAATGTACTGACATTTGTTGGAACCTAAAGCTGAGGACAACATAACCAGAGTTGTCGAGGACAGAGGGCAAAAACTCAGTAGTTCATCCTAAACCAACTCGTATTTCTCTTGCATCTTAGCTCAATTTAAACGATCACATGTTTACAAGTGTCAACAAACTATCCCACACAAACACTCTTACATGGATCAAAACACTAAAATTGCCCACTCACTGTGATAACAAGTTTCACAGTTTTAATTACATTCACTATATCACCCACTTCCAAAACATCAAAATATTTACAAAGCAATCTGTCATCCCACACAGGTTATCAACTTAATTGGTCCACAGTTATGCAAGTATGCATGACTCAACTTGCAGTCAAATATCCACTGTGCCCTTCAGAACAAGCAGTGTAAAAAGGGATTTTAAACGGAAACAAAGAATGTCCTACCTGCAATCAACAGACTGAGACAGACTTACGCCGAGATTGGCGCAAGTCTGTCTCTCAGTCTGTTTTTTCCTGCTTTTCTTCAAATGTTTCAAAACAAACTGACAGTAAAAAGCATTAACAGTCACAAACCTGAAACAAAAATTAAACATTTTAATCAATTGCAAGTGTATAAGGTGGTCTTTTTCCAAAGCATTAACAGCTACATACCTGAATCCTACGTTGCATCTAAATTGTACCTTGTCAGAGGCGAATTAAAGCGGGTTTTCTGTAAACTTCCCTGGCTGGCTGGCAATAAAAGGGTGTTCGTTTAGACACGAAAATATTAAGTACGAAACTGCTCGTACGGAGCAATCTGACCACCAAAACACGTCATCTTGTTCTCTGATGTCTGCTCTGTGATGCCGTGTTTGTTTATTGTTTGTGATCAGATTTGCAAGTTTGAAGAGCAGTTTCTGTTGTGAATGTATTTACATGATAAGCCAGGTGATGATCTCTGATATATTGATTACTGATTAAGTATATTTGTGTTCTTTGAATTTTTGGTGTGCTTTTCATGGATGTGGTTCTGAAATTTAAGACTATTAAAATGGAAAAGCTTGTAAAATTTAGTTTTTTTTCTTTGATTTAATTTTTTTATTGAGTGGATATGCTATCGCACCCTTTATCTGTCTTTGTACTCTTTGGTAAGTTATCTGTTGCGTTTCTTTGCAAACGTAGGCTCTTTTTTTAAAAAAGGAAACCCCCCTGCATGAGCAACAGATCTGCCCCTGGTTCGTTTGCAAGTGCTGCTATCGAAGCGAGAAAATCTTGCAGAAATATTCAGAACTGAACACGAGCTAATGGCTACGCGCATAGGCAGAAGATCTATTGAACCAGCCTCGTGTTTACCGAAACTATGATTGAGAAAAAAAAATTCGCCTGCAGGTTGCGAAATTCTGAAAGACTAACAGACCTTTAGGAGTTACTTATAACTTTATTCTTACTCATGATGTNACTCTTTGGTAAGTTATCTGTTGCGTTTCTTTGCAAACGTAGGCTCTTTTTTTAAAAAAGGAAACCCCCCTGCATGAGCAACAGATCTGCCCCTGGTTCGTTTGCAAGTGCTGCTATCGAAGCGAGAAAATCTTGCAGAAATATTCAGAACTGAACACGAGCTAATGGCTACGCGCATAGGCAGAAGATCTATTGAACCAGCCTCGTGTTTACCGAAACTATGATTGAGAAAAAAAAATTCGCCTGCAGGTTGCGAAATTCTGAAAGACTAACAGACCTTTAGGAGTTACTTATAACTTTATTCTTACTCATGATGTCATGCAGTTTGTTGATTTTTCAACAATATTTTTTATTCAGACTCGGGAGAACCTCTAAAAGATCTCTTTTCGACTTCTGTTCCTGAACAAATGTGCACTTTTGTCTTTTCCTCTTTTTGGATCTTCTGATCATGTTGTTATTACTGTTCGGATTAAGATAACCGATTCAAATCTTATTAACAAGCCATATCATCAAAGAATTTTCAAATTTGGTCAGGCTGACTGGGATGGGTTTTGTTAATTTCTTGGTGATATTCAGTGGGATACAACCTTCAACATATCAATTTCTGATGCTGCAAATAACTTTACAGAACGGGTACAAGTAAGTATTGTACCTGGTAGTAGTTACAAAGTCAAACCTCATTCACCTTTATGGTTCATTGCTAATTTTTCTTCTGCCATTGCTCATGGCAATCATTTCTATGTCTAGTTTCAAAGTCTTAAAACTAATGAACGTCGGGCTTCTTTTTGATTGGCTGGCAGAGCTTGTAAAAGGTGTTATTTCTGATGCTAATTCTCGCATTGTCTCTAATAGTTAGCCCCCTATTTCTCTCTGATATTCATGTCATATTATTCTGATGTTAAACCTGGTGAAGCTTTTTCTGTTGAGAAATGTTCATCAATGAAAATTCTTCTTATATCATTTTCTCCAGATCTTTTTGGAGTTACCAGATTAATCTATTGAATCTGTTTTTAAAAGAGTTGGTTGTATCATTCTTTTTCGAGATTATCTTATGCCTGGGTCATCTTGTATCTCTTGAAGTCTACCACCTTGCATAGAGTACTGTTGCCATATCTCGGACAACTGCTCCATCGTTTCATGTTGATGGTCTTGATCGAGTTCAAAGACGTGTTTGTAGCTTGATAGGTCGAAATATTGCTGCTACTGTTTAATCTTTGTCTTATCGATGCAGTTTGATTTTTCTTAGTCTTTTCTCTAGTTATCATCATAGAAAGTGTTCAGATAAGCTTTCCTTGTTGGAACCAGCTCAGTTTTGTTGCATCTCGTGTGACTCGTTTCGTTCAACCTCTTTATTTCCCTCCAGGTGTTGTCCTTGATTGTAATAAATCTTGGTTTGATTGTAGTTTTGTTCCTCCTGCTGCAAGCTCTTTGATTTCTAACTACTTTCCTACAAAGGTTAACTCTAATCTTTTAGTCTGACCTTCCCGTTTTTACCTGTTTTTTGTTTATTTTTTCTGTAATTTTTTCACAGTTTCTTACACTTACTGGGGTTATGCCTGGTATGCTTTTAACCATTGAAAAAAGCTTTTATCAATTGTGAAGTGAAAGGAACAGAAAGAAGAACCACCAGTTTTCCAAACGTGTCTTAGTCGCCCACCATTATATTCACTGTTGCTAGCATTTTCTGTGTATCTATAAAAAAAAGAAAACTGGCTGATAAAATCCGTTGTCCAAAGCAAGGAAAGAGACTTAAATGCCGAATTCTCAAAGGTTCACATCACATCACTTGATTTAGTCCTATGCCATTCCAACCAAGGATGTTTGGTTGGGGTAGAGAAACACATAATGATCTCTCATACTTTTATAACAAAATGTAGGTACTCTGAAAAATTGATCTGTTAGTGCTTCTGCAAAATTTAAGGATTTCAAGTATTTTTCCTCAAAAAGGTACTGAATGAGTCATCACGAAAGGAATATTAAAGTACCATCCCAAGATGTCTGAATTAGTGCCAAAATACTTAGGACATTTTGCAGGAAGTCTAAAAATTTCTTTCCGCCAGCAAGTGTCTACTTAATGAAACAGACTTTCTTATTTTTCTGTTCTAGGCCACGCTTTAAAATTGCTGTTAAAATTTACTTTCAAAAAACGAAGGCATCCCTGGAGCCTTTTGAAGAACTGATGGGATCCAAGAGTTTTCATATGCGGCATATAACCTGTTCTGTGTAAAACTAAGTATCATTAATTTCAGGTGTGAACAAACGATCTAATCAAACCCAGTCCTTTGCCTGTCACCCAACTAACATCTCAGTAACCCAAGAAAAACAAGCCAAATCAGCAGAAATAAGTCAAAGTTGTGGTCCTTCAGGTCGTCCAAAATGTGGAAGGAAGTGTCTTGTTCTATTTAATGTGGCAAAAGAGCACCTGTTGTCATTCGGTAGAAGGCGGAGTCCTCAACTCCCTCCAATATTCATGCACAGTTATTTTGATTCAATCCTGGTTAAATTGCTCCTCCTCTTAAGGAGTGTTTATCGATGAGAATGTTTGGTTTTTCATTTTCTCCGGATATCTCTTTAAGTTCCTATATTCAAATTATTTGTAACTCTGCTCCTAGAAAGAGTTTTTTTTATTGCGCTGGAGAGTACTTTATGCTTGAGGCCATTTTGTATCTCCATAAATCACCATCCATCCTTGCAAAAAGTACTGTTCCATGGACATCACACTTTTAAAGGAAAATGCTGAAGGACTGAAGGAGTCCACATATTGATAAATAGTAAATATGGAATATTAACTCTGTGTGGTGAATGAAGGAGAGGCTTTAGATAACTTCTAATAATAGTTTTATGGGGGTTTTAAGGTCATTTTCTCCAGTAAATGGGGCTCAGACGGTGCCCTTCATAGGGAATTTCTTGGCCGGACGTCCTTACTGATGCAATCCAATGCTTTTTCTTTTCTAAAGTACCTGAGTCTTTTTGCCCGCTCGGGGAAATCTAACCGGAACCTTTTGGTTACAGTGCAGCTGCACTAACCATTAAACCAAGACTCAGGAAAGGTGTACAAACATCCCTCCCCTTGTATTTTGAACATACTGGTGATACTTAGTAATACTTAGTAACACTAGTGATTTTCAAATATTATGTTGAGAGCAGGTGTGGTCATGTCAACATGCAAACTATGCAGTTGACGATGTTCAGCAGCATAATCGACGTAAGAAGAAGTACAATTGCCATAAAAGACACAGGAAATCGTGAAATCGGTTTGATAATTTAGATAAATACAATGGAAACACAAATAGTTTAAAGTATATTTGCAAAAGCTTCTCGCTATAAAAGTATCCTCAGTGCATTAACAGATATAACTAAACATGTTGTATGATACACATAATTTAGTATCTTAAGGGGGAGATCACACCCACTTAAAAGATTCAAGAACCGGTAAGAATCAAAAAGTGGCTGTGATTGCCCGGAAGAGACCAAATTTAAATGAACAAATATAAAGAAACCAACTTCTTCTTTTTAGAAACGATGAAACATAACTACCATTCTCTTCTTTAATTCAATTATTTATGTATTTCCATGCAAACAAATCCTCCATCAATGCGCATAGACGTCTACAAACTTACACATATCAGAAATTTCGCTTCCTAACAGAGGTACTGAGAATGGTATTATGAGGGGGTATAATGAGCATCTTGGCAAAACATACTGCAGGCAAGATCTGGCGGAAAGAAGGAGCATTTTCTATATAAATACATAGAGGGAGCCAGATATTATTTAGATATGTTTTCCATATCTTACGCAGAAAAAAAATAGAGAAACATTAAGTCAAGGAAATCGATAGCAAAGATCGGGTCATTAAGAAAATTAGAATGATAGGATAGATTCAAGGTGAAGACAATAGAAGAGGGGTACAAGGAAATGGAAGTTAAAGAAAATGACCAAAGCCTTGGAGAAATAATTTTTAGTAAGGCTAAACAGGGGATAATTTTGGGAGCTGCAGCAGGAATACGATAAAGGCATATTTAATTCACATTTGCTTCAATGCGTCTTGACAGAATGAAGCACTTCTGTCGGCTACAAAAGAGCCTATTGCCAGTTCAAAGCAGCGAGATAAAATCTATTGGGCATTGGAAACTGTAGGAGTATCAAAGTTGTGGTACCATATGTTGACATACACTGTATATATAATATATGTATAGTATGATAATATACAATATACCTTACCATATACCATGCATGTATTGAACTAAACGCTAAGAGAGATCGTAGGGCTAAATATCTATCCCTATGCCTTTCACTGCTACTACCAGTTCTGCTATTACTTTTACTGGGATTTCTACTACTACTTCTACCACTACTTCTACTACTACCTCTACTACTACCTCTACTACTACATCTACTACTACGGCTACTACTATTCCTACTACTACTTTTACTACTGCTTCTACTACTGCTTTTACTACTGCTTTTATTACTGCTTTTACTAGTGCTTTTACTACTGCTTTTACTACTGCTTTTACTACTGCTTCTGCTACTGCTTTTACTATTGCGTCTACTACTGCTTTTACTACTGCTTCTACTACTGCTTTTACTACTGCTTTTACTACTGCTTCTGCTACTGATTTTATTATTGCTTTTACTACTATTACCCCCACTATTCCCACTACTACTACTACTACTACTACTACTACTACTACTACTACTTCTACTACTACTACTACTACTACTACTACTTCTACTACTACTACTACTACTACTACTACTATTACTACTAGGGAATGTTGCATTTCATAATTTCAAGTTTTGAAGTTTTGTACGTATTGGTTGGTTAAGATTGCAGATCTTATTAGATTTTTTAATGGGAAATTAATTTGGATTTTTGTGGAGGGCACTTTTGCAAATTATATAACATGGTGAAAGATAAAACTTTCGGTTATTGAAGATGGTTTGTGTTTGCTGTGTGACTATGAGGGCTGAGACAGGCTGAGAAAAACAATAATGGTTGTGAAGTTCCGTAACGGAAGGGAAAAAGTGTTAGCACTTTGGAAGAACTAAAAAGGCCAGTACATTTTGGAGGAAGATAAACTTTACAAATAATCATCTTTAACTGAAATTGGTTGAAATCCTGGATTTCAAGGAAAAAGAAGATGGTGTTTAATTGGACGCAGAGATTTAGCTCTTTTATTGATTTTATTGCTATGCGTCAAAGTTTACTTAATTTATCACACAGATATATTCTCATAGGGGAATTCACTATGAAATACAAGAAGGAAAATAAGGGCCTCTTTGGTAAGGTGCTGGAGAAGCATACTTTACAACTGCTTAGAATATTGTTGCGATTCAGAACAAACAATAATTCTTTTAAACGTTAACATGGATGCTTGAATGTTCTATTAGAAGACTCGCATTGTCCTCAAGATTTAATGATATACTAATAGGTAAAGCTTGCAATGCATTTGATACGTTCNTACTACTGCTTTTACTACTGCTTTTACTACTGCTTCTGCTACTGCTTTTACTATTGCGTCTACTACTGCTTTTACTACTGCTTCTACTACTGCTGTTACTACTGCTTCTACTACTGCTTCTGCTACTGATTTTATTATTGCTTCTACTACTATTACCCCCACTACTCCCACTACTACTACTACTACTACTACTACTACTACTACTACTACTTCTACTACTACTACTACTACTACTACTACTTCTACTACTACTACTACTACTACTACTACTATTACTACTAGGGAATGTTGCATTTCCTAATTTCAAGTTTTGAAGTTTTGTACGAATTGGTTGGTTAAGATTGAAGATCTTATTAGATTTTTTAATGGGAAATTAATTTGGATTTTTGTGGAGGGCACTTTTGCAAATTATATAACATGGTGAAAGATAAAACTTTCGGTTATTGAAGATGGTTTGTGTTTGCTGTGTGACTATGAGGGCTGAGACAGGCTGAGAAAAACAATAATGGTTGTGAAGTTCCGTAACGGAAGGGAAAAAGTGTTAGCACTTTGGAAGAACTAAAAAGGCCAGTACATTTTGGAGGAAGATAAACTTTACAAATAATCATCTTTAACTGAAATTGGTTGAAATCCTGGATTTCAAGGAAAAAGAAGATGGTGTTTAATTGGACGCAGAGATTTAGCTCTTTTATTGATTTTATTGCTATGCGTCAAAGTTTACTTAATTTATCACACAGATATATTCTCATAGGGGAATTCACTATGAAATACAAGAAGGAAAATAAGGGCCTCTTTGGTAAGGTGCTGGAGAAGCATACTTTACAACTGCTTAGAATATTGTTGCGATTCAGAACAAACAATAATTCTTTTAAACGTTAACATGGATGCTTGAATGTTCTATTAGAAGACTCGCATTGTCCTCAAGATTTAATGATATACTAATAGGTAAAGCTTGCAATGCATTTGATACGTTCCCCCCCCCCTGTCAAACCCTGGCACTGCTCATCTTGTTTTCAAGCGGACATGCCCTTATTAATGACTATATTCCCTTACTAAGAACAATAACTTGCAGGTGCATTCTATACACTTACTACCATAGGCATTTTTTCGTAGAGCGAGAGAAGAACTGAAAACTAGGACAAATGCAATTTACTGGAGAAGTAAGCGCATTTGCTCACTACATTTTCCAGTAAGTTTTTCTTGTTCTTGTGGTTTGGAGTTGGAAGTTTTGGAATTGTCGGCTGGTACTACCAATGAGTTGATATATTGTTGTAACTGTACAGATCTGGTTACATTTTTTTTGGTCATTTTATTTTTGTTTTCCTGTACTAAAACTGAGTGTAGACCGTACTAAACAAAAAATCAGTTTTCTCTCACAACAGTTCGGTGTAACCTTACTAGTGGACAGGTATTATTTGAATGGATTCCAAGGTTGTTTTTCAAGTGATGTCAAATCAACTTTCGTTTACACAGCTGGCTATGCAAGTCGGTAAGTCGAAAAAATAGGATATGTTTATTTATTGTTCAGAATATGTGGATTATTTGAAAAATTTGTACCCTGCTGGTTTCAGTTGGGAACTGATTAAAATTGTCAGTAACTCATTTTTTTGTTCGTGATGCTCAATGATTAATGCTATAAAGTGGGAAATACGCAGTAAGTCACTTAGTAAAATATCTTTCACCCATGCTTTTTTTAGAAAAAGAAACTTAAACTTCAGTGTTAACAATATACTTTCCAACAACCACTTCTCATGATGTAGGAAATTTATCATGTCGTGAGTCTAAGATGTTCCTGAGCTACGTTTCGAGAGGGTTTTCCCACCGTCAGGCTATCAATAATAGAACTATCTCTCGAAACGTAGCTCAAAAAAAGATTACGACTCACGACATGATAAATAACCTACATGAATGGCTTCCACTGAGTCCATCAAACCAGTGTTCATTATGAATTCTTTGCACCTAAATCTAACAAAAGGACAGATTTAATATTGTTACAATTTTCTTTTCATTTTTATTTTATTTTATTGTTTCCATTAATAGTATTTTGCTTGGATTATTTGTTTTTATATGCTTAAAACATATAAAGCACTACATATGGATAGGCTATACCTGACGTGATGTTTTACTTATCAATGTCATATCAAAGTTCTGTAAAACGAAGACGCCTGATTACTTGGCATAGTTTGCGTTAATAGTTTGCAGAAAGAATTTTGATTTGTTTTCTGTTACTTAGCATTCTTTATAGATTTCATCATGGGCAGTGTTCTAATGAGATTTTCTAGCTGGTATCAACTCAGCTTGTTCCATCTTTTGTGTCTTGTTCCTCTCAACGTCTTCATCCTTGTCCAATCGTTGCTCCTCTTTGTAATAAATCTTTTTATGAATGTAGTTTTTTTCTTGTGCAGCAAAGTTGTGAAACTCTGGCTTCCAAGTGCTTTTCTTCTTCTTATGATTTGAATGTTTTGAAATTTTAAGGTCAAGTCCTAATACAATGGCTGTCAAGCATGTTTTAACTATTCATAATTCTGTTGATGAGTAGCCGTGCTATAATGGTTAGATCAGCTGGACCGTAACCATGAGGTTCCGGGTTCGATTCCCCAAGCGCGCGAAACGAAGTTGGAACTTTACATATGAAAAAGCCATTGGTTGGCGTCAGGAAGGGCACCCGGTCAAGAAATTTCGCATTGCCAAATCCAAGTCACTATGAAGGGAACCGCATGAATCACTGGGGAAAATGACATTAAAAACCGAAAAAAAAATATGTTGATGAGGAAGTGCCGCCTTAACTCCTTGCCATTGTAATATCTATGTAAAAACGTATTTATCTCAATAAGGTCCTCTCTTAAGGCTTGTTTCCATAGAGCTTCATTTTCCGCTATAGCGGAAAATGCTCACGAGCTTTTTTATTCCGCATGTGCATTGCGTTAAAAATACCGCTGGACAGGCGATTTTTTATGCTCACGAGCAACCTCTTTTTTATAGCTGCCATGTTTGTTTACATGAAAACGCGCCAAGAAAAAAACACGCTGTATGGAAATGGCTTGAGGCTCAGGCGGAAAAAGCTCACGCGCATTTTCCGCTAAAGCGGAAATTGAAGCTCTATGGAAACAGGCCTTTACCCGTACAATGCAAATGCAATGGACACGTCGGATCAGATTATAAATGATGGTGATTTGGATGTGATTTTAGCCCAACTGAGGGCGGTATATTTGAACAGTACGAAGGCTTTTCACTTTAATTTGTAATTCATTTTCATCTTCGTGATTAAAGCCCAATATTAAATTGTGCAGCTTTTTGTCTTTAGTCTTTGAGAGTAGCCTAATTCATTGTGTAGCTTGAAACGGTGAAATTGAAGTAAAATGAGGACAGGTCCCCTTTTTGAGCTGGATTTTGCTTATGATGGCTATGAAAAGTTAATTTTTTGCAATTTTTTTCTCTTTAGTTGCTGTCAATCATTAAAAAACCCATTCAATATCCAACCATCCACGTTGACACAGTTTTCCTGGGGTTTTTTGCTTGTGTTTGGAGACCCTTGTGTTAGCTACAAATAAGCTCAGTGTGAAGGAGTTTGTAAATCAAATAGAGGCCTCAAAAGACACATTATTCTAACACACAATATTAAAGAAACGAGTGCCTGTTATCAAAATGTACCAGGACAGGACAAAGCTGAAACAAGACTGCATCCTCTGATATAAAACAAGCAAGCAGCAACCTCAGCAAATAAGAAAAAGAATCTTTTATTCTTGAGATACTGTTAGTGGAATAAAAGTAAACGAAGCTTTATTTAGCATAACAGATATTGTGGCAGCCAGTTCCTACTGTATTTGAATTTCAAAAAGTGAGTCTTTTGTTGAGAGGAGCCGTGACTTAATGGTTAGTGCAGTTGCATTGTAACCAAGAGATTCTGGGTTCGATTCCCCCAAACAGTCGAAAATTATATGGAATTTTACAACAGGAAAAGTTATTGGTTGGGTTCAGGAAGGGCATCCGGCCAAGAAAGTCCTCACTACCAAAACTAAAGTCCAGGTGAAGGGCACAGTCTGAGCCCCAGTTACCGGGGATAAATGAGGCAACCCCCCCTCAAAAAAAAGAGAAGAATAATAAGAATAATAAAATAAGAGAAGGTGTGCTTTGTTGACAAATTCGGAGACATGCTGATCTTATGGCAACTGATGCTATTTATTACCTTGTTTTGTATTGGCATAGCTTTACACAGATTGTATTAAAAGGTTTGCTTTTGTCTTGGTACATACCAGGGTGCTGTAGATGGTTTTAAACGGTTTTAGATGTATTTATCTTAAACGGTTTTTGCGGGATAACGGAGGTTTTACCATTGTTTACATATGTAGATAGCTCCCAACTTTCTTGACCACCTTTGTGTTTCACATAACCTAGCTAGGCTTATTTACATTCGAGCTATACTTTTAAACCCTGCAAATAGTATTGCAGAGATTCTGCTCATTTGATTGATACGAGTCTCCGAAAATGCTCCCTGCACTTGTAAACTGTACGTTTTTCACTATGCCTTTAAAGCTGACATCTGTCACACGACCTTTGCTTACAATATTGATAAATTATTCTTTCCATTTTTTGTGCAACTCATTGTCATCCAAAGAAACTTTCATTATACCAATTTTACCATTCTCTCGATTAGAATTGCACCCAAATATCGAAATATTCTCGCAGCGCAATTCTCTTACTGAAGGCTTCCCAGTACTCTCAGTCTAAGAAAATGATCCATTATCAGGTGGACTAGGTCCGAAAATCTTAAGTTCAATGAATAATAACAGTGGTCGATTGTTATATTCTAGACTAGAGGTGTTCTTATGACTACAGCTTAACATAGCTTTCGTATAGCATATTGATATTCTAGTGGATTAGATCACTTTTATGAACTTATTGAAAGGCATATACGTAAGGCGTGGTTTAACTTGGAATTTTGTGTGGACAAATAGCTAATGACCCTTAATTTAATTCCGAAACCTTTAGTTCACTCTTGAAAATGAACTGCCTTAATGCCTTAAGTGATTTAGACACAATGGAAAAAGATATTTCCAGGAAGTGAGGCCCAAATCCAATATAAGGAAAGAAGGGAAAATCAAATTGTCAATGAATGAGCCTTGCCACATTAAGGACTTAGCAATAAGAGACGAGACATCTTTTTAATTTGCAAAAGTTAGTCCTTCATTTAAGCAAAATGAATGGTCTACTAAACGCATGAGATTTTTACCAGCTGACCTTAAGGTACAAGCCCTACTGGTGAAGCACGGTGAGATTTGTGAAAAAGTGAAAGCATTCGAGATAAAGTAATGAAAATAGTAACATCGGTTACATCACCAGTTCGTTTATGGCTAACTTTATTTGAGAGTGAGCACCAACGTGTAGGCTAATACCTCTGTGTTTTTTGCCAATATTTAACAAATCATGAAGCTGCATAACACTAGTATTTTGGCACAATCACTATGAAACCATTATAATGCCCAGAAACATATACACACCCCTTTTTCGTGGGTCACCACTTTGTAAAGCAATCGAAATTATGGGAAAGGTGGGACCACTCTTTTTGAATATACGAATTTTTAATCATATTTGTTCTATTAGTTAGGATTGACTTTAAATAAATCTGATCAGTGGTCACAACTAGTGCTAAGTTTCAGATTACCAAGTTGTTCTTACTTTCTTCTCCTGAGTTACTTCCCCTTCATGTCTTTCTACACTTATGTAAGAAAGAATTTTGTTAAATTCCCAATAGACGCGAATCTTATATGCATTTAAAATTGGTCGGCACTGCAATTTAACAAGGCGACGATGACGTTAAGCAAAAAAAAACATGACAAAATTCTGTGTAATACCTCTAATTTGTATTTTCACAATGCATTTGCTGTAAATTATGTGTTACCGAACGAGCTAATGAATTATACTCGACTTAAAAGCAAGGTGCTGTCACCATATGAAATGACTTATGTCAACATAATTTTTTACAAGCATTCTGTAGTTTGGTTGTTTTTTTCTGATTGGTATATTGTTTTTCTGCTGTGTAAGGTAAAACGTATTACTTTTTTATTAGGAATAGCACATTGAGAAAATTATTTAAATCCCAAAGGCGCGGATAAAATTTGGTAAGTTGTTAACTTTAATTTCATGCTGTTTACATAGGTCCTAACATTGTTTGTGGTTAGGAATAGCACATTGAGAAAATTAGTTAAATCCCAAAGGCGCGGATAAAATTTGGTAAGTTGTTAACTTTAATTTCATGCTGTTTACATAGGTCCTAACATTGTTTGTGGTTAGGAATAGCACATTGAGAAAATTAGTTAAATCCCAAAGGCGCGGATAAAATTTGGTAAGTTGTTAACTTTAATTTCATGTTGTTTACATAGCTTCCAACATNTTGAGAAAATTATTTAAATCCCAAAGGCGCGGATAAAATTTGGTAAGTTGTTAACTTTAATTTCATGCTGTTTACATAGGTCCTAACATTGTTTGTGGTTAGGAATAGCACATTGAGAAAATTAGTTAAATCCCAAAGGCGCGGATAAAATTTGGTAAGTTGTTAACTTTAATTTCATGCTGTTTACATAGGTCCTAACATTGTTTGTGGTTAGGAATAGCACATTGAGAAAATTAGTTAAATCCCAAAGGCGCGGATAAAATTTGGTAAGTTGTTAACTTTAATTTCATGTTGTTTACATAGCTTCCAACATTGTTTGGTGAGATTAAGCTGAGGTTAATAGTGGGACTGCTGTTAATTGTGATCACCATCTGGTGATAGCAGTTGTAAAAGTAAAACTGAGAAAAACAGGATTCAGAAGAATAGAAAAAATACAGTATGACGTAGAAAAACTGAAAGAGATGAAAGTAAAAATGGTTTTTGTACTACAACTAAAGAAAAGGACGTCAATATTAAATGAAAACAAGTAAAAGATACGTTTCTACAAACATTTCCCTTTCTTTTACAGTTCCATTTACTTTATGCCTTGTTTCATTCTTAACCCTCCCCACATATTTAAAAAAGCAGTAAAAATTAATGAAGCCTCGTTGGCAAAGAAAGCCAGAAAAAAAGGGTTTGATTAAGATAAAGGGGGATGGAAAGAAACAAATAATGAAGGCGGAGTGACTGAACGAAAAATACAAGCCACTATATTAGGAAGCAGAAAGAAATATCAAGAAAATAGTGAGACGAGACAAGTGACCCTTCTTCAATAATCTTGGAAGCCAGGCATAAAACTTCTTCTTCAGCAGCAGCTTTTCCCATTTTTATATAGGGTCACTGTTCCTCGAGAGTCTCTTCCATTCTTTTCTATCTCCTACTTGGTGTTAATAGGGGTTCTTTTCCTGCATATCTTCCTTTAGTCTGTATTTTCAACTAAGTTTAGGTTGCCCTCTTCTTTTTTGTTCTGGAATTTCTATTGCCATCACTCTTCTTCCAACATAGTCCTCCTCTCTTCTCATGACATGACCATACCAATTCAGTTTTCTTTCTTGCATCTTCGATTCTATTTCAGCTACCTCCACTTTTCTTCGTATTATCTCATTCCTGACTTTGTGTCTTCTCGTAACTCCACACATCCAGCGTTAACATCCCCATCTCTGCAACATTCATCGTCTTCTCCTGTGCCTTCTTCACTGCCCAGGTTTCACTGCTGTATAACATTGCTAGGCGCACAACTGTGTTGTACACCTTTCCTTTCAGCCTGGCATTCATCTTCTTGTCGCGCAGCACACCTGACAGCTTTCTCCAAGAGTTCCAAACGCATTGGATCCGATGGTTTACCTCCACGTCAAGCTCGCCATCTTCACTCACATGCGTCCCCAGATACCTGGAAGCTGGAGTCTTCTTGATAATTTCCTTATCCATCCTAATGTCGTCTAATGTCTTCGAAGTCGTTCAATTGACGATATTCGGTTTTTGTTCTACCTATCTTAAAACCTTTCTCTTCTTGAGCTCTCTTCCATCTTGATAGTTGCCTTAGGAGTTCCGCTTTTGTCTCACAAACAAATACGATATAATCAGCAAAGAGCATGGTCCACGGGGCATCGATCCGAACACCTTCACTAATGACATCCAAATGAGATCAAAGAGATAAGGACTGAGAGCCAAGCCTTGATGCAGAACGACTCGGATCGTAAACTCATCTGAGATACCAACACATGAGGTAACTCCATAGTACATATCTTGAACCAGACTCATACTTTTCACTTACTCCTTTTTCTCTCATGCATCGCCAAACTTCCGACCTCGGTACTCGATCATATGCCTTTTTGAGGTCTATGAATGCCACATCTAATCTTTTTTGTTTCTCACAATATCTCTCCATCACTTGTTTCAGATGTCTGCCGTCCTTTAATGAACCCAAATTGGTTTTCAGAAACTTCGGTCTCACTTTCAATCCTTTCTGCTATTACCCGTTCCCAGAGTTTCATAGTATGTGATAAGAGTTTAATGCCCCTGTAGTTGGAACATTGATATCGTCCTTATCTTTGTACAGGGGTATTATAGAGGTCTTTCTCCAATTAGATGGCATTTTCTCCTGCGAGAAGATCTTTCTCATCATATCCCAGAGTATGTCTATACCAGCATCACCAAGACATTTTCAAACTTCCATCGGGATGTTATCTGGGCCTACTGCTTTGTTCACTTTCATTTCTTGTAATACTCTCACAACTTCCATAAGACTTATTTTCTCTGTTTGCCTTTCATTTGGCATTCCTTCGCCACTTGGTAGTCTCTGATTCTCTTCATTTAGAAAGCCTTCAAAATAGTGCTTCCATCTTCTCCTGATATTTTCATCATTGTTCAATACATTCCCATTTTCATCTTTCACATGTCTAATGTGTGTCCCGTCTTTTATTTTTCTGTCTCTTGATTTTGCAATTCTATAGATCCTCTTCTGCCCTTCTACTGTCTCTAGTTCTCCATACATTTCTTCTCTCGCTTCTGCTCTAGCAGTGGCAACCGCATTCTTTGCAGCTTTGTTTGCCGCTTTGAGTCTTTTATGAGTGATCTGATTTATTTCTTTGTAATACTCCTTTTTACCCTGTTTCTTCTCCTTAATAACTTCTGCCACTTCTTCATTCCACCACCATGTCTGTTTTACATCAGGAGGGCCTTTGCCCGATCTCTTTCCAAATACTTCTTCTCCTATTCTTAAGACCACTTGTGACTTGTAATGCCACTGTTCCTCTACCTCATCTTTGAAGTTGATATCACTTAAAACTCTTTGACAGAAGTTATCTTTCAGTTCTGCATCCTTCATTTTCCACCACTTAATCTGCGGTAATGATCTTTTCTTACCTTTTCTTGCTTTCTTGATGTTTATCTCTCCAACAACTGGATGGTGCTGTTTTGCTACTCCTTCTCCTTTGATGAATTTGCAGTTCTTAACTCATTTGATCTCTTTTGTACAAAATATAATCAAGCTGGGTTTCATGGTCTCCACTGGCATATGGTATGTAACCTCTCTTACAATAAAATGAATTCAATATTGCCATATCATCATCATCATCATGGACAGAAGGCCCATGGTTGAGTCGCCGTGGCTTCTTTCGTCATGGCTCTCCACTTAACCCGGTCTTGTGCTGCCCTGTACGCCTGGATGACAGTTAGTCCAGATTCTTCTTTGATGTTGTCCATGTACCTTGTTCTTGGCCTGCCCTTTTTCCTAGACCCGTAGACCATACCCATGATTAGCGTTTTCTCCAGTGTCTCGCTCCTTAGTACGCGTCCCAGGTATGACAGTCTCCGGTTCACTNCATCATCATGGACGGAAGGCTCATGGTTGAGTCGCCGTGGCTTCTTTCGTCATGGCTCTCCACTTAACCCGGTCTTGTGCTGCCCTGTACGCCTGGATGACAGTTAGTCCAGATTCTTCTTTGATGTTGTCCATGTACCTTGTTCTTGGCCTGCCCTTTTTCCTAGACCCGTAGACCATACCCATGATTAGCGTTTTCTCCAGTGTCTCGCTCCTTAGTACGTGTCCCAGGTATGACAGTCTCCGGTTCACTAAAGTCTGTGAAAGACGCTTGTCGCATTCTATTCTGCGCAAAACTTCCTCATTAGTTACTCTCTCTGTCCAACTTATCCTCAAGGCTCTCCTGTAACACCACATCTCAAAATTTCTGAGTCTTATCCTGTCGCTTTTCTTCAGAATCCACGTTTCACTACCATAGGTTGCGATGGGGAAGACTAGTGTATTCAGCAGTCTCTTTTTCGTCTTCTTGATATCGATCTATCTCTCCAGACCGTTGTGAGAGCTGATGTTGCATTTTTGGCTACAGCAATGCGCTTTCTTATCTCTGGGGTGTCATTGTAGTCATTGGTGAAGAGTGCTCCCAAGTAGGTCATTTGATTGACATTTTCCAGTGGTCATATGCAACTGTAAAGTCAATCAATTTTTCTCCTTCGTTATTAATCGTTTCTGTGCCATATCCACCATAAATTCTCTCAATTGGCCTGTTATTTAATCCTATATGTCCGTTAAAATCACCTGCCACTGCTACTCTTTCATCATCAGGTATATCAAAAATCAAACCATCTAGGTCTTGCCAAAATTTAAGCTTTTCTTCTTCACCGCAGCCAACGTGTGGCGCATAAACACTGATTATATTGAAAATAATTTCTCCTAATCTCACTTTCACAACCATCATTCTATCATTCTGCCTTGTCACACTAATGATATTGTCTTTGTGGTGAGTGCTCAGCACAATTCCTACTCCATTTCTTCCTCTCTCATCTACTCCGCTATAAAATAGCTTAAATCCTGCCCCATGTTCTCTCGCTTTGTCCCCCTTCCATCTCGTTTCTTGAACACATAAAATATCCAGCTTCCATCATGTTTGCAAGTTCCCTTCATTTTCCATTCATACATCCAAGATTGAGGGTTCCAATCTTTATAACAGATTTCTTGAAATTCCTTTTCCTATCATTGTTTTTGCCAACCGTGGGATTCTTAGCACCCTCTGCCCACTTATGGGCTGCACGGCGCTGAAGGCCATATCGTCTGAGACTTCTTCCATAGTTTTTTGGTTTGGAGCTAGGGTTTTTACGCCGCAGATGCCCTTCCTGTCCGGCAACACTCTGCATTTTCCCGGGCTTGTGAACATCACTTAGGTATGCAGGGTTGCCCCTCCATCCAAGCGGCTTCATATACAAAGGGGGAAAAAAAATTTGCGGTAGAGGCCCAAAGCTCTTTCTACAGAGTGTTTTTATTGAGACACCACCTCTAGCTAGCTGGCCGTTGACTCCAAAGGGTTCATCCCCCCTTTTTTAGGTCTTGTTTTTATTCCTACTAGCCACACTCTTCGCCCGATTTGGAACCTGGTGGGGGAGCCGGTTTAGTCGCCGACCACTCGACCATGCAACAGGTTGTACTGGATTACACGTTACCAGTAGCAGGGCAAGTCCTAATTTGACAACAAAGCGAGGCATAAAACGCAGTCAATAAAAGTGAGCAAGGGAGTCATACTAAAACCTAAACTAAACTAAAATTTAATCACTTGGTCATTACTGAATTCAGAGTGAACTTACTTTAAATCTGGACTCTGAAAAACAAGAGATGTGATGCAACAGTGCAACATAAAAATACTGGGCTTACAGAAAACAAAACGCAGTGAAAAAAGACCCTATGATGGGAAAGCCAATTATTTAGGTCAGGAAACCAAAATCCACCAAGGGAAGCACAAAATAGAAGAAATAGACTTAAAATTGGCACCCTCTGAAAGTTCGGCGAATAATTTAGTTAACCCTATTTTTCTAATCAAGTCAGGCAGTAGGGTTGAAAGTTAGTCTCCCCAGACTCTAATTAAGAGCGAAGAGATTACACGCTGGGTTTGTATTGGATTTAGAAACTTTTATTTGTGTAGAAAAGATAGCGTCTTTTAAGTTAGAGCCAGATAGAGAGGAAAAGATCAAAGTATCAACCATTAACCATTCAGGAAAACTTTAAAAAAAGCGCCTGTCAAAGAAGACTTCTTTTCTAGTTCTTTAACTCGATTAAACCTGATGACTGATATCAGATTTCCGTTGAAACCGGTTAGGGAAAAAAACAAATTTTATCTTTACAAGCATTAGTGCCAGACCTTACAGATTTTTGTAAATCCCCTGTTAAGCAAAGCTAAAAGAAAATTGAATTTAAAATTTTAAACTCAAATGATATTTTGTATGCAGTGCACGTACGCTTCACTAGATCGCGGAACATATGTTTGCCTGGAAAGTGACAAACTAATTTACGCAAAAGACAAAACTGTCCTCGTTCAAGATTTTGACTCGTTCAATCTTGATTGATAAAACCAACGTAGCACGCAATATTACGAAACTCTCCTCAAACAAGATTGACAAAACCAATCTAGCAAGAACTGTTAGGAAACGTCACGAAATATTACGAAATGAAAATTCACCAAACCGAATTAGCACGAAATGTTGAATTTTGGTCACAAATAAGTCATGATTTTACTGAACATTATACTCGAATTGAGATATACGTGACCAAGTAAGGAAGAACAGAACATGAAGTCATTTCGTCATACCAACTAACTTCCTCTTTTCCTTCGTCCCGGCACCCTCATTTCCAACATTCTTTTCCCAATGTAGCCTTCCTCTCTCCTGGTCACATGCCAAAACCACCTCAGTCTTGCTTCTCTTTGCTTATCTCTCAGTCTTGCTATATGTACTGTTCTTCTGATATTTCCGTTTCGGATCCCATCCAATCTGGTGACTCCCAGCAACCAACGGAGCATTCGTAGCTCGGCAACTTCCAACTCAATCTCTTGTTTCTTGGTTGTTGCTCTGGTTTCGAGTCCATACATCATGGCTGGCCGTACTGCTGTTTTGTAAACTTTTCCCTTCACCTTGGGACTTTTTGTCGCACATCACTTCTATCACTTTTTCCCATCCATTCCATCCAGCCTGCACTCGCCTTTTTACTTCTCTGTTGCAGTCTCCATCACTTTGTACAGTGGATCCTGGATATTTGAAGTCTTCTACCTTTTTCAGCTCTGTTCCTTCAATTTGTATTTGGTCCTCATCTTTTCCATTCGGCACCAAATATTCCGTCTTCGCTCGGCTTACTCTCATTCCTCTTTTCTCCAGGGCGTTACGCCATCTTTCCAATTGTTCTTCCGCGTCACCTCATGTTTCACTGCAAAGAACAATATCATCTGCAAACAGCATATTCCAGGGTGCATCTTGTCTTACTTCTTCTGTTAGCACGTCCATCACCATGGCGAATAGGAACGGGCCGAGAGAGGACCCTTGGTGAAGTCCAACGTTAACTTCGAACCACTCAGTTAGTCCAGCAGCACTTCGAATGGCAGCCATACTAACTATGTACATATCCTGAGCCAATTTTACATACTTTTCTGCTGTTCCTGCCTTTCTCATACAATGCCACATCTATCATATGTCTTCTCCAGGTCTACAAAGACACAATGCAGCTTCTTTTGTCCTTCTCTGTACTTTTCTATCAGTGCGCGCAGAGCGAATAGCACATCTATAGTGCTTTTCCGTGGCATAAAACCATACTGTTGCTTACATATGCTCACTTCCTGTCTTGACCTTGCATCTAAAATCCTTTTCCACAGCTTCATTGTGTGGCACATAAGTTTGATACCTCTGTAGTAAGGGTACTTTTTCTTCATTTCTCAGGCATTTTCTCGCAGGCAAGGATTCGGTTGAAAAGTTTTGTAAGTGCTTTATGGCCCTGTGAGCCCAGGCACTGTCATGCTTCGATGGGGATGTTGTCAGTGCCTAAAGCTTTCCCAGTCTTCATTTTCTTCAAAACCTTCTTTACTTCACTCTTGTCTATGCGATCGAAGTTGTGCTCTGTTCTTCCTGCTTCTTTTTCCTTCTGCTCCCTGGAGTTTTCCTTGTTCATGAGCCCTTCGAAATAACTTTTCCACCTATGCTGTATTTTCTCTTCCCCTGTCACCAACCTGCCATCAGCATCCTTGATGACCTTGACATGGTGTATAACCTTTGATGCTCTGTCCCTCTGTTTTGCTATTCTGTACAAGTCCTTTTCGCCTTCCTGATATATTGTATGAAGGTGTAGTAATTTTCCTTTGACAATTGTTTTTATTTGGCGTTCAAAATGCACAAAATTGAGAAACTCTGTTGAAAAGAGTACTATATATCTACTAAATTTCTCCAGGTTGGTGAATCATGTGAAACAATTCCTTAAGGTGTTTTCCTGTTACTTTTCGATTTTTCTGTTCCAAATATTCTCATTGTTCTGTTTTTTAAAGACCGATGATGGGTTTATATTGGATTCCTTTTATTTGAGATATTAAAGGATGAGTCGTCAGTTGGATGTCGTATATCACCAAGTACGTTATAGAAATTTATAAAGCTCTGTTTTGTTTGCCTATCATACACGTTTTAGTCTATATTCCATCAAGGACTGGTGCAAATTATCTCCTATGCATTGAGTGTCTATTACCTTCCCATCCAAGGTTCAAGGATCCAAGGATCAAAAAGCTTGACTACAGGGACGTAAGAACCGGGTGGCCATAGGAACCATGGCCCTCTCACTTTTTGGCAAACTATGCAAAAGTGCCCTTTCCAAAACACAAAGTGCCCTTTTTGCATAATCCTTTCCCAAAATTCTCAACTGAGATAAGACCCAGGACATACCCAGAACGATATTTGTAATCAAGGCTTTCCATGAGGAGGATTCTCAGCATTGTTTTCACAACTTTGCGTTATCTTTGGATCAGACTTTGTTACTGTCGGTCATATGTATTGAAAAAATAAGCAGGAAACCATAATGGACACAGTGCTGATAGGTGCGATTCATGCACGGATTTTTAGCAGTGTGATTTGCATTCATACAGGAAACTGCTTCAAAAACTCCGAACATCTCAGTCACATAGTCATAATATCTGAGATTTGACAAAAATCAAACAAGTAGAAGATCTTACAAACAAATTGGAGGAGCTTTATGGGAGTGGTCATGTGTCCCTATTTTGAGCCGCCCACCACTTTTTAGACGCTTCCTACGTCCCTGCATGACTAACAGGTATAGCAAATTGCCCATCTTTCCTCAGAAAAACGGAGACCGGCAACAGAAAAATATGAGACACACTGGTTGGACATAGATGTGTTAAAGACATCTGAAATAACTGAGAAAATAATCCTAGAAAAAAAAGGAAACTAAAAATGGAATGATTGCCATTCAATTTATTGTTTCAATATTATAAATTCAATGAATCATTATTAATGATTAATGATAGCTAGTGTATTTCCTAAATCACTTACGTATATATTTGCAACATATCTCTGTGACATGCTTGTCTAGAAAATTGATTTTGAATGTCTTAAGTAAATTTCCTTTGCATGTGCATGAGCATGTGCAACAATACTGGGTGACTCTGAGAAACAGATTTGAGATTCTGCAGGAAGTGGTGACAGATGAGGAAACTATAGAGGGATACTGGAGCAGGCTTGTGGAGAATTAGAAGGCAACATGCGAAGAAGAACTGAGTAGAAGAAAGAAGCAACACAAACCGTGGATATCACAGGCAATTTTAGATAAGATGGGTGAGCGGAAGAAGGTAAAGAATTCACCAAAAAATGCTCGGACAAGAGCAACAAAGACGAGGTTTGAAGACAAACATCGACAAAAGCACCAAGAAGTAAAACAGAGTGTTAAACAGGGTAAGAAGGCTTTTGTTGACGACTTGGAAACCAGTGCAGAGACAGCAGCAGGACAGAGAAATACGAAGGAGTTACATGAACCTAGTAGGAAATAGGAGGGATCCAGAGAAGCCAATAAAGGACAAGAATAATGTCACTAAAACAACATTGGAAGGACAGACAGACCGATGGAAAGAACACTTAAGTGAGCTGCTGAACAGACCAGTACCCAAAGAGAGACAAAATATCGTTTCGGCGGAAGAATTGTTGCAAATACCACTACACAGCCCTACCAGGGAGGAAATCAAAAAGACCATCTTGTCACTGAAAAATTGCAACTCAGCAGGACCAGATGGGATTACAGCTGAAGCATTGAAGTCAGATATAAACACTGCAGCAGACATGTTGTAGCCGCTGTTTGAACAGACGTGGGAAGAAGAAGAAGACGTACATCAAAGCTAGATATAGGAGTATTTAGTAAAGTTACCAAAGAAAGGAAACCTGCGTCAGTGTAAGAATTACAGAGGAATAATGTTGCTATCTGTTTCAGGGAGGATCTTCAACAGAGTTCTATTAGATAGAATAAAAACGGCTGTTGACAATTGGCTCAGAGATGAGCAGGCAGGTTTCAGGAACAAAAGGTCTTGCAATGACCAGATCGACACTCTTAGGATCATCATACAGCAGTCTGTTGAGTGGAACAGGTCACTGTATGTGAACTTGATAGACTTTGAAAGAGGTTTTGTTAGTTTAGACAGACAGACAGACACCATAGGGGTTAATAAACCATTATGGGATTCCACAGAAATACATAGCTATCATAAGGAACACCTACGAAGGTATGGTATGTCAGGTCCTTCATAGAGGTTCTACAACAGAGAAATTCAGCATCAAGACTGGAGTTAGACGACGATGTCTCCTCTTCCTATTCGTCTTTCTTTTGGCAGTTGACTGGATAATGAAGGAGTCAACAAAGGACAATAGGAATGGAATTCAGTGGACCCTTTGGCGTTAGCTAGACGACCTAGATTTTGCGGATGACATTATTCTACTATCATACACACATCAACGGATGCAAGACAAGACTTCAACCTTGGAAGCCAATGCATCAAACGTTGGACTGCGAATAAACAAGGACAAGACAATGGTCATGAGAATAAATGCAAAGGAGGATGACAGCATTAGGTTAACAAGCGGGGATATAGAAGAGGTTAGGTCATTTACTTATCTGGGAAGCAGAGTAGATGAGACCGGCGGGGCCCAACAAGACATCAAGACAAGAATAGCCAAAGCAAGGACAGCGTTCAGCCTCCTCAACAAAGTGTGGCGGTTAAGAGAGATAGCTACCTAAACAAAGCTCAGGATCTTCAACTCAAATGTGAAATCTGTACTGATGTATGGAGCTGAAACGTAGCGCACTATAAAGGTGACAGACAAACAAATCTAGTCATTCATCAACAGATGTCTCCGACGGATCGTGAAAATTTGGTAGTCAAACCGCATTAGCAATTAAGGCCGATGGGAACGAACAAGCCAGCTTCATCCACCACTACAGATAAGGAAAAGGAAATGGACATAGATCGGGCGTACAGTTAGGAAAGACGAGGGCAACATTACTCTGCAAGCCTTGTGATGGAACCTCAAGGTAGACGGAAAAGAGGAAGACTTAGAGCCACCTGTCATAGAAGTCATAGAAGTCTAGAACAGGAGATGAAAGACTGTGGACATAGTTGGCACACCATCATGACCGCAGCCCAGGACAGACGTAGCTGGAGGGAGATTGTTGGCGGCTTATGCTCCATGCTTGAATGAACACCCTTAAGTCAAGTAAGTCATGTGATCAAGAAACTGTCTGAAACAGAATAATGTTTCTAGTAATAAAGAGATATACATTCAAATGTGTGTATATATATATACGTCCCTATCTATGTCTATATAGGGGCACATATATATGAAGTAGATATCTTAAGATACCCCTCCTCCTCCCTCACCACCAAAATTTATCTTATGTAGAGATTCCAAACTCTACCTCTACTCGCACTAATTCTTAAGATTTAACAGAAACAAACTCCAAATTAAAATCACTCGTACGTTTCTATAATTTCTTTCATATTCAAACACCTTGAATGCAAAGCACCGAATTCGACTAAACTCCAAAACGTGATGCATGCTTCCACTTAAATAGTTGCAAAATAGAAAATTCTAAAATAATCTGTCCAATTACAAGCAAGTACGCGTAATAGTTGAACCAATAAAAATCCAAGTCAATATACGTAACAAGGGCGTAATACAATGGAGAAATTTCTTGAGTTGTATTTTTGTCTGACTGAGGTCCTACCTCTTATTCCAATCGAGGCTCTTACGCAGATTAAATTCCTTGCTACATGAATCATAATCATAAGAAAAACACGTGGTTTATGCAATAACAAGCCGATTTCCTCAATGCAGTAAAGGAAGTAAAAGAACAGAGGGGTTTCCCCATCATCTAGTAGACATGTAGAACACTTTTTAAAAAGAAACTCTAATAGAATCCTTGTTAAAGTAAAATTTACCTCTCTGGTTCCAGGGATGTTATAGAGTATTCCCCATAAATGTCTCTGTTGTGTTGTAATCATGCACTCTTCAGTTACTTCTTTGTTCACTCAATATAGAGCAAGCAAAACTTTTTTTTTTCTTTTGTGTTTCTTGTATTGAATGTTATTTGGTAAGAAAATTATCCTTTTCTTTAAGTTTTCTTTTACAAATTGTAAAACGAAAAGAGTTAATAAATTTTAATTGTAAGTGATGACGACCATTCTTTAAGCTAGGGGTCAATTTTTAAAATTCTTTATTTTTTATCGTATCTGAAGTTTAAAGAAAAACAAAAAACATTAATTTCAATGGTGATAAAAATAGGAAACATGAAAATAATAATAATAATAATAATAATAATAATAATAACTTGTCCTGTGTATTGACATTAAACTGCATCCGGTTGTGGAGTTTCGACGTGGGCGATTGAGGTTACCCTTTGCCACAACTACCTCCAGGTCTCCCTCAGGCAAGGTGTAGCACCTGTCAGCCTACTCTGGGACCTTGAAATACCGGGTTGACGTCCGGTGGAGTTAAGTCTGTCCCTTTTTTTTCCGGCCAGGACGAGGTCGTAAACCTTGGTTGGCAATCGTCCTATGAGAAGGAAAACTCAGAACAATAAACCAACCGCAGTTGTAAATACCGGGTTGACGTCTGGCGGGATGTAAACGTGTCTCATAGCCAGGATTGGGTCTTCAGCTTTGACTGGCAACTCTGCTAGAGATGGTGTCTCGATAAAAATACTGGTGGTTTGACACCTTATCACCACTAACCTCTTATGAGTGCAATGAATATAAATATTACAAATAACGACGTAAATGGGACTGGAATTTATTATGAAGGTCCCTCGTCCGGTAGGGGAAGGGTCGAGGCTTCCTAGGTCGTTATCCAGCGAAATCCTCGTACCAATGTCTGAACTAACTGGAGTAAGGAAGTGAATAAGGTTGTTATTGAGTGTTTTTATAGAAATAGACCTTTTGATGGCGATGGAAAGCCAATACGAGGCTACAGGCAACGAATGATGAAAGAATGGAGAGAGCGGGGTGTATTTGAGGTAACTGAACAAAGGTTGTGTGATCAAGCACGAGCTGTTGTTAGAACAAAGTGGCTTTCTGACTTAGAGTTGGAGAGTATTCAAAGAATGATAAGTTCAACTAGTGATGATGGAAACAACAATATGGAAACTGTTCAGGAACCACAAACAAGAAATGATGGATTACGTGTGGCAGACGTCCTGAGTGAAGAAAATAACGATTTAGGTAATATGAGTGTAAATTTCGAAGGATTGGAAGAGGAAGAGCTAGTGATTATTACTAACCTTAATGAAATCATGATTCAAGGCCGAAATACTGACGGGATCTCCTTTAAAAAGATTGACATGAAAACATTGAACAGGGTGACGGGAAAGGTTAATAAAGTAATTGATTTGATCGAAACAAGCAATATAACAGAGACAAATAATCTAATTAAAGCAGCTGCTGTGTGGGTAGCAGATGAATTGGGTCTTAAGAAGTTTAAACCAGGGAAAAAGAAAGACCCATGGTGGAAAAGACGTCTTGAAGGGGATATAAAGCAGCTTAGAAAGGATATAAGTTTGCTTGAGAGAGTAAAGAAAGGAGTACT
>RDPX01000022.1:2399690-2457681 GCA_003991215.1 Morbakka virulenta
CACTGTACTGATCTCTCTGTTGCATTTTCATCCATCTCCCGAAAGAACCTACCATGCATAGCCTTCTCCATCAATCTCTCCTTCCTCTCCTCAACCACTCTCGTCTTGTAATGCTTCTTTGTCTCCCTTCCATGCATAATCATTCCAGCCACCTGTTCCAAAATCGTCTCCTCAGTAGCATGTACATACTCTTCTAACCCTAACTCTTCCTGCCTCACACAATCTTCAACGCTGATCAGGCCACGACCCCCATCCTTTCTTCCGATGTACAGACGATCTACACTACTATTCCTATGGAAAGCACCATTCATCGTTAAAATCTTCCTTGTCTTGGTATCAAGTTTACGTAGCTCAGCATCAGACCAATCCAGTATTCCAGAGCTGTATCGGACAACACTAACTGCCCACGCATTGATGCCGCGGACCAAGTTCCCAGCATACAACCTCGACTTTGCCAGCAATTTCACACGTCGTAGGTACTCATTCCCAATTTTAATATTAATGATAATAATAATAATAATAATAATAATAATAACAATAATAATAATAATAACAATAATAATAATAATAATAATAATAATAATAATAATAATAATAATAATAATAATGATAAGAAAAACATCATTATTTCGTATTTTCATATTTTTTCGTATTTTTCATGTTTTTCCTTTAAATATGTTTTTGCATACTGTTGTTCTCTATATACTTTTGCTATAATGAGGTGTCATACAATAGAATGAAAAAAAATCACTAATGGTTGTTCACTGTCATTAAAAAAATTGCGAGAATTGTACCAAGTACAAGTAATATTATTTAAGTTTAATACAAGGTTATATGGCTTAACTCCACAAAAGCAATTAACATATTTCATGGCATTCGTTAAAGAATACAAAGAAAGAATCATCTGTTTCTCTTGCAAAGTTTGAACTCCAAATACTTTTGACCCCTTCGGTACTCCTACCCCCCCTTAAAGACCAATTCACTCTTATCAACCTTTAATCTTGATATTTGGTATGATTGTACCTTATGGAATACGCTGGGAATACATTTGTAGGCGGACTTGTGTGGAAGGAAATTTCCGTTGCTGATGGTGGGAAAATGCAAAGCTCACAGTCTCGTCAAGAGCCTTTAATATTCTTTTGTTTTCTGCTCAAGTGTATTTGTATACTGTGTAAACATAGTGACAACAACATAACACTGCATAAAAAAAGAAAGAGACCTGGTATATTGAGCCTTGCAACTTGCCATTTCCCAGGATCAAAATGTGTTAGACATAACGACTCTTTACTTTGAATTTTTTTCAATCATTTTTTTTCTTGTTGGTGTCATTTTTCTTGTTGTTATTGTATTATTGGTTTACCACTCATGCGTTTTTCTACCAGCACCAAGTGTTTAACTGCGATTGTCTATCCCATTTAGCTAGTTGCTGCGTAAAATAGAAAGGCTGAAAACTCGAATTACCATGCAAACAAAGTTATGAGATTAAAACCCCTCGGGGAATTTGATTATTAAAAGAAGTAACTTTGTCAAATTCTATTAACTGGAATGGCATAATTTCTATAGTACAAAATAAAGGGAAGTGCCATCTCTACCGAATGCATTTTACGGGCTGCTGATAGGAACCTACCCTGCAGATATACAAATTATCTCCAAAATAAATTGTTTTAACAGACGAGTTCACCAATAGAATCTTAACGCCAAGTATTGCAACACTTGTTCTAAAGGCTCTTGTACAGTTCGACAGAATTGGCTGGAAATCTGCAAGTGCCCACAACTTCGTCTGGAAGAAGAATTCAGTAAAACGTTCAGCAAATGGTTGAACAAACGTAATAGTATTTTTACTGTAAACTTCCTTTGTATAGTTGGGGTTAATTTGCGCGAATAGTAAACCAGCCTTAGAAAGATTGCCAAAAGAGGCAAGAAAAAGAGTTTTTAAACGAGCTTGTCTGATTCCGGGCAGCACAGACACCATACTAAAGATGGCGAAAGAGATGACAAAAGTCAGCAGTAGATCTGGATAAAGGGCAAAAGAATCGACTTTTTTCAGTTTTTTGCTTCTGCAATCTTGCCTTACGAAACAGAAAATCAAATGTAATAAGTGACTTTCGTGGAACAAATCTTGTAATAAACGTCATCAGTATTGAAAACAAAGTAAAAAGATCTAAACCGCTCCCTAACTGAAAATACAGTGCAATCTGGAACTCCTTAAAATTTGAAGCATGAAATTTGAAAAGAGGCTAGGAGAGAAAATAAATCGTCCATGTGAAACACGCTTATTTGGGAAGGCGTTGAAAAGAAGCTGAAAAGAATTTGTGGTCAACTTAATTTTAACGCATATTATCACAGATTAACAACATGTTGAAAAAATGATCTAGTGTGCAGATCTTGTTATTTGAAGAACAATTCTAGCAAGAGAGATCATCCTGTGTTTGTTAGATAATATTATTGAGAAAATAAAAACTTCATTAAAGAGAAATACTTAGAAATAATGGAAAAAACCAAATATCATCTGCACATCATCTCGCATCTACACAGGAAACGTTGCAAAAAAAATTTAAATATTGTTATCTTCATCATCATTATGGCTATAGCCCTATATACTATATATTTTGTACATTTTTTACCCACATTGTCCTGTATTTACCATGTCACTTGTTATTGACAGCTGTCAGGCTGGTCTAATCCTGTTAGGTTTTGTCGCATTCTATCTCCTTCCTTCTGTTTGTTTGTGCAAGAATATGTTGAGCATTGGCTTCTTATTTTTTGTCTATGTCCACCCCAAGCCTTTTATTGATTCAGTATCATTTGCCAGAATATCTCCATTTCTACACCGAATACAAATTTTAACGATATCAAAAATTCTTTTACTGCAGTTTCTCGCAAGACAATTATTAATTCAATAATGTGGTTTTTAATCCATCAATTGTTATAGAAAATCAATTTTCCTTTATCAAAGTAAAAAACCCAACATTTTATGTTCTTGACAATACATTATTGCATTGTAAGTCAAAAGCCTGTATGGCTTGAAATCTAAGTTGAACCTCTGAGTAAATAATTACCTTGACATTCAGCAATGCTCAATACCCTTAACTTACTTAACCAAGCAAGAATCACTCCAGTTTACAAAAATGAAAATGCGTAAGTGGCAACAGCTACAAAGCAATATCTATTTGTACAAACATCAAGAGAAGTTTGTAAAATCATATGTATAGACATCATGCATATTTCGCAAACTTGCAAATCGAAATTTCAGCTCGAAGTAAGAAGGAAAATTACTAAAAAACTCATGCATTTAATTATACCACAAAACATTTCAAGTTTACCCAAGATAATAGCAACTCAATAAAAAAAATGTTCTTCGTCAAAGAGAAGACATATGAAACTGTGAATTACAGTATCCTACCAGGTTCGTTGCTCTGTGATAGCAAAAGAAGACTCTCAAATAACATATGGGGATCTCATTTATTTAATTCTATTTATCCTGCTGAACTAACTCATTCCTACTAACTAAGGCACATGATTCAGATCGGTGTATTAGATAATCTTTTTTGCCATTGTACATTACTAACTTGCACAGCTTAATTCTTTACTCCAAAATCCTTAATCTTGCCGATGACTCAAATCTTGTGATCAGAATCAATCAGTCTCACAAGGAAACTATAAACTAATTGTTGATGACCTAAAATTTTTCAAATTGGTTTCTTCATAAAAGAATTAGGTTCGAGAAATAACAACCAGACCTTTCAGTTTGTTTTTTTCTCCTGCTTTAAAGTTAACAGTGCAGCTATAGTAAAGGACATTTCTTCATTATTTTTGCTATGGTTTTGATTTCTATAATTTCCAGCATTTCTCATGATTCCGAGTTATTAAGAAAAAAAGACAAATCAAGTTGTAAAACAAAATATATCTTTTCTTATATTAATGTTTTTATTGGCGGATTTATAAATCTTTATGGTTACTGGGTAGTAAAATTTCACTTAATGGTGATAATACGAGCCCTAAACGGAAAGTATTCTGAAATTTAATTATCAAAATTAATGGAAAAGATTGTCTTCCTCTAGAAGAATTAAATCCCTACTTTCTTATTGTGAGCTGTCATGGAAGAGCCAAGCAGATCAGTTAAATCATAATATCCCCCACCTCAGACAGCATCCTTCTCACTGTCTGTTTTTTTTAACCCTGATACACAATCGATCTGCTGGACTTTCAGGACACCAGTGTAAATATTGTATACAGCTTTCTTGTACATAGTATTACGCCATGTGCCAATATTACAAAAATCTGCATTGCTGGGCACGGCATGCATCCTGAGAAAAATACGTGCTGTTTGAGGTCAAATGTGACTTGATTGCAAGTTTATAAATTGGTATCTCTATTTATAATACTGTGTCCGAAAGAGATAATAATGATACTTATGATGATGATGACAACTATGATGATAATTGGAATTTACATAAAAGAGCATCCAGAAGGGAAAAAAGCTGGGACAGTAGTCAACAGGGTAAGTGCTCTGTAATCTTGGGAACTCTTGACCAATACCTCATCTGGAATAGATGGTCTACAGTGGTTTTTAGGAATGCCTTAAGAGTTTTTTACACCGCTAAAATAAGGCCAAACAGAAATATCACTGAACAAACCTACAAAGAACCGGGAAAAAGATTACAGGAGATGAATAATGTCCGGAGGGACATAATTAAAAATAGAAGATCGAATGACGCACACATTGGGCTGATGCGTAATGAGATTAGATAGATTGAGATGTCTGACAATGAAAGCGCAATGGATGACACTGAACATAATGAAATAAATCTTATACTTATTTTTAGAATTACTAACCTAAACCAAAATGAGATTGAAAATATGGCCTTGGAAGCAAAAATGCAAGAAAAAGAAATAATCCACGATAAAACTGAAATAAATGAGTATGTTGAACATAACAGGGAAACGGTTAAGGATGCCAGCGAAGATATTTTACGTCACCTAACTCAAACGGAGCATAGTAACATAGAAGTTGGGGACCCTTTGCCCAAACTGACTATTAACTTTAAACCTAATGCTATGATTAATCTCAAAAATGTTGCTCTGACAAAAACCAACAAGAGAAAAATTGATGTAAACAAAGTACCTAAAGGAAAGACTGAGGTTCAAAAAGAGATTGTGCTCTGAGCTATCATCTTTAAAGAAAATTACAAAAGGACTAAATGTCAAAACCAGGAAAAGTAGAAGAGTGAAACAAAAGCACAAGATCATAAACAAAACATTACTAGAATTCTTCTTCTTCTTCTTTCACGTTCGACTTGTCCTATCAGCAGAGGTCGCCGCCCATCTTGGCTTACGCCTGTCGGCCTGCCTTGCTCGTAATCCCATTTCGTACCAGCTTATTTTAGGGGTTATCAGCCAGCGATTGCCACTTACTGCTTTGCGAGGAGATCCTTTGACCAAAGGCTAGGCCCACCACCGATAACTCTGGTTGGTGTCAGGAAGGGCATCCTGCCATAAAATTTTGCTAAACCGCCACGAGCTAACATTACTAGACCCCGCGAAAGAAATTATCAAACAAAGAATGCTAGTTAAGCACAGCGGGTGCAAAGATACGACAAACGAAACAAGTTTTATCACCAAACCAAAATCTTTAAAAGTGATATCAAAACGTTTTATGGGGAGATTCGGAAAAGGTAAAATTCAGGTAAAAGTGCCTCCAGTAACTGAAGAGCCTGAAGGATTTGGAACATTGGGGAGAGGAAAAATCCTTTAATAAAGAAGTAGTATGAATTGAAAGGCAGGAAGAAAGGACGGGAGATGCTGAACAACATAAGTGGAATCTCATTATGATTAAGGAACTTCGTGCTGCTCTTGAAAAAAATTGAAATCACATGATAATGAACAAATCCAACATTTTTCGCTAAACAGTCTGACCGAAATGCACGATTGCATTGTTAAAAACTTAAATGATATAATGGAGCACCTTGAAGAAAGACCCAATTGGCTGACTGAAAGTATAACCTATTTTTTTCCAAAATCCTAAGAACTATCATCCAATAACCTGCCTTACAACAACGTATAAAACATCTGTCATCATCAAAAGAATGTATATATTTTTGAATCAGAATTCAGTTTTACCACATGAACAAAAAGGGTGTAAAACAAATTCTTTTGGGTGCAAAAACCAGCTCCTAATTACCAGGATGATACTAGGGAACTGTGAAACGAAGACGCAAAATCTGAAGACCGCGCGGATAGGCTATCGAAAGACATTCAACAGTGTCCCAAATGACAGGATTCTTAGAGGTTTTGAAATGTACAAAATATCTCCTGTCATAGAAACTTTACTCCGCAACAGGATGTCTACAGTCTCTTTTTATCCCATGATAACGGAATCGTAAATGCTCGAATTAGCGCCCACTCTCGAGTTACCGCCCCTCTCGAATAAGTGCCCACCCTGAAAATTTTTTTTTGTCATAAGCGCCTATCTTGAATATGCGCCCATGGGGCGATAATTCGAGTACAAAATTAGAGCTAAAGGGGGCGCTTATTTGAGTTTTATCTAATTTTTGAGGGTATGTTAGGGAAAAAATGTTTATATAAAACAGCTTTCTTTTTAAAATCGTTTACACTCTTCTCATGTTTAAATTCCAAATAATCGTACTTTTGTTTCTTTTTTATAAGTTCATTACTTGAAACATCTATCATTTCTTTTCTTACTGTCATTGCCGTGTATCTACCAGGGATTACAAGTCCAACTTCTCTTTTCGTTTTTCCAATAACGGTTACTATCAACATGTTCTTCTTATGTGCATCAAGAAATTGCTTCAGAAGTTTTGATAGCTCGATCGGAAGGCGTCCAACAAGCCCTGATTCTTTTTCCTCCTCACCTCTGTTGTGAGATTCTGCGTGAGCTGCCATCTTGATGTGGCATTGCCGCCATCTTGATGTGGCATTGCCGCCATCTTGATGGTATATGCGCAGGCGTGTATCTTTGTGTCGGGAATAAAACAGACGTCTACACGCCGTGGTGTTGGGAAGACGTGCTTTCCAGTAGAGTTAAGGGAATTATTTTGTTCTACTTGATTATTTGTACAACTGAGTATGATAACTAGTTTATTAGTACTTCTGTGTGCGTTTAACTAGTGTATTACTGCGTACGTTAACTAGTTGTTTTACTGTGAACGAACAGAGTTCGTTCAGTTGGTTTATTGTACATTACCGATGTACCAGTAGTTAGTAGTATTAATCTGTTATTACTACCGCTACGGGACTGTCTGATACAGTTCGTAGGTGGCGTTGGTGGTGACAAGGGGAGGTTGGAGGTCACCGAAGTTATTTTATTGAATCTTCTTTTAATGCATTCAACAACAGAGGATGTAAACAATCTGTGGACAGTTAGGAAGTTTTTCACTGAAAATTTTTCAGTGGACCCACCACTGAAAAATTTTCAGTGAAAAACTTCTAATCAAATGCCGCTGCAGAGAAACAAGTTTTTCTCAGAAGACTCTAAATGATGGAACACATGCGTCACAGAAAACTACTTCCTGTCAAGATGACTGGTAACAGTTTTTCCTCAAGCCTCGACTGAGCCTTCCGTCAAAGTGCTTTCTGGGTTTGTTTTAGGTAAAGGAAAACGTTTTTACCTTCACCTGTCATCTGGTATAAAGTTCCAATGGGCTCCGAAAGTTCTTCTTGCGTTTGGAGCAAATGGTTGCAACAATATCAAATTTACCAAACTGATAAAACCCGTTTACTATAAAAAATTTAGAATACACGTGCCAGTTGATTAGAACCTCAATTTAATGCATGAAATTACAGCAGCTTTTTTGAAACGAGGGTTTGTTTAGGTAAGAATTGGCGGAGGAAAAACAGGAGAAATTCAGATAAACGATACAGATATCTACTCACAATTAAAGAGAAAATACCGAGAGTTGGAGCAAAAACTCGTAATCGCCCAGCTGAGATCAGACCCCAGCAAAATTAATCTAGCCGTAACGCCATGGTGAAAATGCTTGGTGAAAGTGACAACAGTATTGATGTAACATGGTTTGATAGAATTAAGTCCACCTTGCAACCATCCAGATTTAAGGAAAAATGCAACATTTATCGATGATCTTGTTGAGTCCCTCAGAATACATGATACCTAAAGCAAACGTTTACCCTATATTAGTATGATTAAAAAGCATTACTTAACAGTAGGTGGACAGATTTAGAACCGAATCGAAGTAGAGCAGCAGGAGGTTCATGTTTTGAGCGCAAATGAAAACCAAAGTGCCGCCAATGAGAAGAGTGACATCGAAACCAATCCTTTCGATATCTTATATGATCAGTGACTCATTTTTTTTAACACTGTGTCCTGTCATTTTTAAGCTTTGTGCTAGTTTGTAAATTACTTAGTTATTGTTGATATTTTATCAAACCAGAAGGTTTTTTATATGCATTTGAACTGATGATTAAACCAATCTTAACGGTTTACAAGTAACAGGGGTCATACTCTTATAAGAAGTTCCTTCCCCCGCCATTTAAGATTCTTCGCTGTTATTTGGTACTCAAAAGCAGAGAGATTAAATTGAAGCAATGCGGCAATCATTCAAAAAATGTGGAGCAACATGAGCATCAAAGTTCACTTTCTTTTAAGCCACTTTAAAAGATATTCTGAAAACCTCGATGACATAAACAATGAACAAAGTCACAGGTCTCAACAGGACATTGAGGTAAGAGAGGAACGCCTCTAAGAGAGATGGGATTTCAATGTGCTGACAGACAAATGCTGGATATCAAGAGGGTTAACCCAGACATTAAATATTCAAGTCTGACGAAAACAAATTTTCGTCAGACTCCTTTGTAATAAAACTTTTTTTTCCCCCTACAATGTAAGATATCAGTTTCATTTTCTTNCGTGAGCTGCCATCTTGATGTGGCATTGCCGCCATCTTGATGGTATATGCGCAGGCGTGTATCTTTGTGTCGGGAATAAAACAGACGTCTACACGCCGGGGTGTTGGGAAGACGTGCTTTCCAGTAGAGTTAAGGGAATTATTTTGTTCTACTTGATTATTTATACAACTGAGTATGATAACTAGTTTATTAGTACTTCTGTGTGCGTTTAACTAGTGTATTACTGCGTACGTTAACTAGTTGTTTTACTGTGAACGAACAGGGTTCGTTCAGTTAGTTTATTGTACATTACCGATGTACCAGTAGTTAGTAGTATTAATCTGTTATTACTACCGCTACGGGACTGTCTGATACAGTTCGTAGGTGGCGTTGGTGGTGACAAGGGGAGGTTGGAGGTCACCGCAGTTATCTTATTGAATTTTCTTTTAATGCATTCAACAACAACCTCTAAAGTAAACGTCAATTGCGTCCTCATCGTAATCGTTAGCCTCTTCTCTTTTATCAAATTGACATCTCAATTTCATATCAGGCTCAGGAGTCCATTTGGACTGATAAACATGAGGTCCTTGAATGGCAGCATATTTCGTATCTTTCACTCCACTGGCTCCTGTTTTTTGTGTTCTTCAAAAAAAATGTGATAAAAAACAACAAAATAACTTTTGGAAGTAATTGCTTTTGATTTCACACCTCGATTTCACACCTCGATTTCACACCTCGCCACACATGATGTTTTCACGTGCACAGTTAATTTCACTCCATTGCAGTTCACAAAAAGCTGTTCAGTGAAATTTTGTGCATGCAAATTCAAGCACACATGGTGAATAACTAATCATAGTATATCGAGTTTTTGTAAAACAATTTGATTTGAAAACTGGCAAAAATGATTTTACTGAAGACAACAAGTGCTTGTGTGAAAATGGCGAACGAATTTGAATCAAACGAAGTTGCAATGTCACACAAGGGAAAAAAGATTTCAAGTTATGCCTTGAAATTCAAACCGGAAGAAATAGCGTACGCCGAAAATAACGGTATCAATTCCAGAAGTAAAATGTTCAACGTTGAAAGAAAACGCACCAGAGAGTGAAAAAGTCAAAAAGAAGAGTTGCTTACTTTGAAAAGGAAAGATCACAGTGCTAAAAGAAAGAGATTAGAAGGTGCTGGGCGTAAACGTCTTCATCAGCAAATGGAAGAAGTTCTTGTTGAATGGATCTATGATCGGCGGGAAAAAGGACTGCGAGTTTCCCGCAAGCTAATTATGAAGAAAGCTATTTTCATTCACAATAAAAAAATCAAAAGAGAAGGACTGTGAGGACAGTGCTACATTCGTAGCAAGCACAGGTTGGCTACAAAAATTTATGCGCAGAAATGGATTATCTTCAAGAAGAAAAACCTCAGTTGCCCAAAAAGACCCGTCAAAATTGATCGACAAGCTTGTAGCCTACATTATCAATGCCCGGCATTTTGCTGCTGAATACAATTATTTACCCGGAAGTATCATAGCAATGGATGAAACACCCGTGCCGGCAGATATGGTCTCAGATACAACAGATGACAAAACAGGTGCTCGAATGATTACTATGAAATCAACAGGTCATGAGAAATGCCGTGTCTTTGTATACCTAACAGCAAAAGTGGACGGGTCAAAGCTAAAACCTTTTATTGTCTTTAAAAAATGCATAACGTGATACAAAGGCCCTCACTGAAGAATTCAAAACAAGATGTGTTATAGTTAACTCATCTAATGGTTGGATGAATGATGATTTGACATTGGAATATACCAAAAAAGTTCTGGGGACATTTTCTTTTGGTAGAAGATTTTTAGCGTGAGATTCTTACGAATGTCATATGGGTAACAAAGTTGCAGCGTCTTTAAAATCTTCAAAGATTGATCAGGTGATTATTACAGGTGGATGTACAAAGTTTATTCAGGCTCCTGACGCTGTGTGGAATAAACCTTTCAATGCAATGTGTACAGAGAAATACGATCAGTGGCTTGCGGAAGAGGGAATTCACAATGAAACTGCGGAAGGTAATCTTAAGGCAATACGTCGGAAACGAATTGTGCAGTGGATTCTGGAGTCGTGGGTATCTTTATCTGCAGAAATTATCAAGCAATCGCTCAAATCATGTGCACTTAATATCAACGTTGATGGCTCAGAGGACGACGTTATTGATTGTTTTAAAGAATCGCAACCATGTGCCACCGGTAGAGAGAGGTTGAAATCATAAATGGAGTTATTGAAAGAGTTAGAAGATGAAACTAATCCATTTTTGTCGTCAATCAGTATAACCGATTTCGACATCAAAGATGCTGGAAACGAAATTTTCGTCTTAGACGAAGATGACAGCGAAGACGAATTAGTTGACGTAGAAGAAATTTGACACAAACTCTGATTTTGTACTGACTTATATACATTCTGTTCATTTTTTCGTAATGTATTGCGGTTACATGAAAACAAATATTGTTGTGTTGAGTGATTTAATTGCACCCTCCTCCTCCTCATGTGCCGTGTCCTTGCAGAACGTAGGCGGTCATGCTTCTCCACAGGATCCTATTCTTGGTCTTCTCCAGCATTTCCTTCTCGCTGACTCCGGTCCATGTTGACAAACTTTTCATGAATGTTGTTCTTTGTCTTCCTCTTCCTCTTTTACCGCAAATTTTACCAGTAACAGCCAAATTTTCCAAGCGTTCTTTTCTCATTACATGTCCTAGGAACGACAGTTGTCTCTTTCTGATGGTTTTCAGGAGTCTCCTGCTATAATTAGCTCGTCTTAGTACTTCATCATTACTAGTGTGTTCCGTCCAGGAAATTCTCAACATTCTGCGCAACATCCACATTTCAGTAGCGTTCAGTCTTTTCTCCAGGTCTGACGTCAGTGTCCAACTTTCACAGCCGTAGGTCAGGACAGGTAAGACATAGCAGTTGAGGATTCTCACCCTGGTATCTATGGAGATTGATCGGGATTTCAGAATCTTTGACATACGCACAAACACCTCCTTTGCCATAGCTACTCTTCTCTTTACTTCCGTTACACTTCTGCCGTCTGAATTAAGCATGCTTCCAAGGTAGTTGAACTTATTCACCTGCTGTATCCTTTCATTATCGATTAACAAAGGGCATTCGACTTGCTGCTGTTTCTTGCTGATCGCCATGCAAAAGGTCTTCTTTTGATTAATGCTTAGTCCTTTTCTTGAGCTCTCTTCCTTCACCATATCCAAGAGCTTTTGTATCTTCTGAGGAGAGTTTGCAATGAGTGTCGTATCGTCAGCGTATCTGATATTATTCATGTTATATCCTCCTATAGAAAAACCGCTTTCCTCTTCAATTGCACCCAAAAAGTCGAAATGGTAAATAAGTGCCAAGGGCGCTAATTCGGGAATTTAAAAATTTGAAAATTTACTTTTATTAAGATCAAAAGAGATATTTTTCAAGAAGACTCTTTCTCCACTTTTTTTTTATATGGCCTTAATGCCACCCTCAAATGAATTAAACAACACTGGTACTGGCTGCAAGATTCTAGACAAAAGAATTATTTATCTTTGTTAAACGAACGATTTTGAACTCTTTTCTGAAAATGATTAACAAATGGAAGGGCTACTGACTACTGTTAAGGAATTCAAGATTGATTTTTGCATGGAATTTGACAAATGTGAGAAGGCAATATTTGTCAGAGGAAAGCTAAGTAAGACATCAACCATCAAGATAAATGCAGACACGAAAAGCAAGGAACTCGACCAATAGACAAGTTACAGATATATAGGAGTAAATGAAGGTGACGGTATTAACCATGCCACAATAAAAGAAAGAATTCGTAAAGAATTTTACTAACCTGTAAGGGTCGTCTTGAAAACTGAATTGAACTCTAAAAACCGGCTTAAAGCAATCAACAATCTTGCAATCCTCATCGCACAATACTGACTACTGTTTAGTAATTCAGGATTGATATTTGTATGGAATTTGACAAATGTGAGAAGGCAATATTTGTTTGAGAAAAGCTAAGTAAGACATCAACCATCAAGATAAATGCAGACACGAAAAGCAAGGAACTCGAGCAAGAGCCAAGTTACAGATATATAGGAGTAAATGAAGGTGACGGTATTAACCATGCCACAATAAAAGAAAGAATTCGTAAAGAATTTTACTAACCTGTAAGGGTCGTCTTGAAAACTGAATTGAACTCTTAAAACCGGCTTAAAGCAATCAACAATCTTGCAATCCTCATCGCACAATACTGACTACTGTTTAGTAATTCAGGATTGATATTTGCATGGAATTTGACAAATGTGAGAAGGCAATATTTGTCAGAGGAAAGCTAAGTAAGACATCAACCATCAAGATAAATGCAGACACAAAAAGCAAAGAGCTCGAGCAAGAGCCAAGTTACAGATATATAGGAGTAAATGAAGGTGACGGTATTAACCATGCCACAATAAAAGAAAGAATTCGTAAAGAATTTTACTAACCTGTAAGGGTCGTCTTGAAAACTGAATTGAACTCTAAAAACCGGCTTAAAGCAATCAACAATCTTGCAATCCTCATCGCACAATACTGACTACTGTTAAGTAATTCAGGATTGATATTTGCATGGAATTTGACAAATGTGAGAAGGCAATATTTGTCAGAGGAAAGCAAAGTAAGATATCAACCATCAAGATAAATGCAGACACAAAAAGCAAAGAGCTCGAGCAAGAGCCAAGTTACAGATATAAAGGAGTAAATGAAGGTGACGGTATTAACCATGCCACAATAAAAGAAAGAATTCGTAAAGAATTTTACTAACCTGTAAGGGTCGTCTTGAAAACTGAATTGAACTCTAAAAACCGGCTTAAAGCAATCAACAAATCTTGCAATCCTCATTGTACAATACAGTTACAATATCATTAACTGGACCATGAAATACCTACAAAAAATGAATAGGAAAACCAGAAAGTTCCTAACAGCAAACAGAATGCTCCACCCCAAGGCAGATGTTAATTGTCTGTACTTGCCCAGATGTGACTTTTTCGTTTCAGAATAATTGAAACTTGACTCTTTCTGCCTCCTGCTCACTACTTCCTGTTGTTTTTGTTTTCTCTCCTTTCACTTGCTGCACTTGCTAATTCTGTAGAAATCCTAAGTATCATTTCTTTATTTTAAATGTAAAAAAACTCATATATTATGTAAAATCTTTAGCTAGTCTTGAAGTTGTTAAAATAAAGAGTTATAAAAAAGACAACTGTGGTTTTTACACCTCTGGGGTTTGTAAGTTTGCTACTTGAGTACTTATTAGGGATATTTGTCATTGGTACTTGAACGAGAAAACAAGACTTTTCCTTGATGTTGCAAGCAATCATCAAAACTAGCCTAATATTGAAACAGGAAATGTTCCAGATATGTGTGATCTTTTTACCACTTATGCAAACCTGGGCAACCTATTCTGCTGAAGTGAAGGAATGGAACTGAATTGTCAAAAATAGTTTCCTCACACAAAAAGGCCAATATTAACTGGATTTGAAATCTTAATGCTTTTTAGTAAAGATTTTCATAACAAATCGTATTCTCTCAAAATATTAGTTTACTTTTAAACAAAAGTCGCAGTTACCGTACCGTACAGTGGTGCCAGTTCACCTTCGAAAACAAAAGAATGCACGAATTTATTGTTGGAGAATGAATCGGTCTTGAAAAGTAAATTATTCACTTTTCATATTTTTCTTCTCAAGTTCCTTTGTATACCTGTTTGGTAACGGATTAGAAGTAGATTTTAATTATTTTTTAAAGACTGATTCATTTGCCTCATTTGCGACTAAAAATATCAGCAAACGTGATTAAATGTACGTGCGACTTGGTTTATAACCTCAGGACAGGAAATCTTCATTCTATGTTATATTGGAGTAACGTGACTCAATTTAATACAGGAGTACGTATGACCGTAGAAATTTTGTGATTAGTCGATATTTTTAGGTTCTATTTTGTTTAAAGGTTAGTGAAATTGTAAGATCTTCAGTAATGTATGCAATTTATAAAGAAAGGAAAGACTGTACTCAGAAGTGGTCTTCTTATTTACTCTTGATCAACAAATCAGCGGAAATTGGCGATTTATTCGCGATATTTATTGTTGCAATCTACAAACTATTTCATGTTACTCCCATTTATGCTGAGACTTTTTCCTGCACCTGTTTTATCGATGTTACCCCATGGAGACGAATCATGGACCCTAAATGTCAACATTAAAAAACAACCAAATTTAGTTGGCTCAAAATATTTCTGCATCCTGCTCAACATTAAAAGAAAAATGTATTAAAATCCTGTGATTAACTTTATTCGCAACCACACAACGCAAAAATTGAAGGGAAAACCAAAGCCATACACACCCAATTTTAATCCAAGATACAACTGCTTTAAGAATCCACCACGTGAACGAAAGGTCAATGGGAGGATCAAAATGAAGATGCGCAGGCAAGACTGTTGTCTCACAAGCCGCTGGCTAGAACAAAACAAAAGAGCGAAAAAGATGCTTTTGCAAATATAACTAAAATTAAAATTACAAAAAACTATTTAAACTTAAAACTGAAATTTTGTTTATTGACTAAGTTAAATCCAATAAAAGATATCTGATATTTTCATTTTTTCTAGTCTTTCTTCTACCGTGAAGTTTCTTGGTTGGCTTCAAGCAATCTGAGCAACTGATCTCCCTCGTTCTTTCCGTAACCACCTATATATCATATCCATGCATTGAAAGATAGATACAAAAAGATGAACGTAGATGTTTGTAAAGCAGTTTATAATGGGGGTGAAGGCTATTACGCTTGCACCTTTCTTTAAAAAATATGAAATGTCATTTTATGATTGACAATATCTGTCTTTACAGGAAAAGGAAGATAACTTTAAAAATTCTTTTTCATAACGGGTTACTGAAAATGATGTATCCAAAGAAGTAACAGTTGCAGTGGCCAGGAATGAGAAAGAATCAGAAAGAGGGTGCACTGTTGACCCCCAGATATCGATACAGATAGAATGTCGGGCAATGTTAATAAAAAGAATGAGTTAAACATAAACGAATCTCCCATTCGTAAAGAAATATTCAAAACAAAATTTCAGAAACAGAAGACTTTTTAACGACACCTGGTGCCATCACTAAAGTTTCATTGTGTGCAAACTGTTGAAAACAATGACGGAATGTTACCATGGATAATGTCTTCAATTGAAAAAAAGTAAGATTAGATGCAGTGTAAGTATTAAAAGTTTGTTTGGTATAGCATTTGTGAGCATTCGCTAGCAGTGGCTTATGATATAAAGGTAAGATTCAATTTTATTAATGGAGAAGGGGAAAAAGCTAGCTCGGAAAAGTAGAGAGGAAAAGATCCTCACTGAAGCCTTAAAGAAAACCCCAAGAAAGAAAACTAAGAGACAAAAATAAATGAACCTACAAAAAAGAGAAACTAAAAAGAAATAATTGAACAAACAGAATACAAGTGAAAGGGAAAGAGTTTTTATTGCCGAGTCATTGTCATGCATTCAAAATAAGGAACCATCTTCCTATTTGTCACACAACGTAACATAGCACGTGGGGCTCTCACCATATCTATAGGACTTATTTGCCGATTCCAGAAAAATTGAGTGTTTTATGAATGTGTTTTTGCGCAAGATTGCCAATGGCCTAAAAACATAATTGGCATCATGACAGGCGTCTCAGATGGGGAGATGAATCAGGGAATCTAATTTACAACAAAGAGTACCAACTGACATAGTACCACCTGGGCGAAGAACATATCACGATGAAATAACCTAATTTTTCGTTTAATCCTTGTATTTTCACTCAGCCAGACAATCACCCTGCCTCAATAAATGACTCAGAAGTAGAAAATAAACTCAATCTTCCTTATATATTATTATAGTGTATCAGTGATATTTTCATTACTTTTTAATTTAGTTTCATGGTTTTTAAATGTTTTCTTCTGTTTTTTTCCTTTTTCCCCTTTAAGTTTGAAGCTCAAGCATCAACGGTTTAAGGCACAAATACTTTTATGGTTTTATCATACCGTATTTTCTCTATTAAATGCCCCCTCTCTTTTATGCGCCCCTCTCCAATAAACGCCCCTCCCTAAAGAGCTTAAAGGGGGCGTGTAATAAAAAATTTGACAATTGTGATGTTGGAGTCAAATAAAACACGAAGATTTTATTATCTCCGGTTTTCTCTTCTATGATAATACGTTAATTACACACACCGAAACATCTGATACAACTTTTTTTTTCTCGTGCTTCAATTCTAAGCAAGATTTTTTATCTATTTTTTCTTTTGCAAATTTCTTCATCTAGCACTATCGCTATTTTCTTGTTTTTGGTTAGAGCTGTAAATGTTGCAGGCACCACGAAACCCACTTCCCGTTTCCGTTTGGGCGTAACTTTTGACTGTTATTTGGTTGCCGAGGGTTTTCATTCAGAAAATGGTGCATCAGACTGGAAATTTCTATGGGAAGATGACCAACCAATTCTTCCTTTTCTTCCTCGTTATTTTTATATATCCCAATGGCAAACTTATCATATTCTAGTGCTTCGGATCGATCATCCCGACGGGCTACTAGTGTTTCTCCAACACATGGCGTCTAAATATTTTTATAAACATAGTGACCCCTAATACTAGTTTGAAATACTACCCTGTGATACAGTTGAAAATTTTGTTTCATTACAGCTCTTGCCATTTCTGTCTGGTAAGTCTTGCAAATTAATGAAAGGGTGAAACCATTGCATTGCATCTAAAAGACACGTTTATTGAAATTCGAAAATTCGAATCATGATTTCGATCAACGAGTAAAACCAATGCTTGGTACGAAAAGAAAACGTGAGTTCTAAACAAATCTGGTGCATTACATGCTGTAGTTTTACAAAAGCAAGATGAACAATCAAGCGGAATTATGAACTCAAGCAATTTCTCACAAGAGCGAACAAAGAAAAAATACAGCATGGAATTGAAAGGAAAAGTCATAATGTACGCAAAGGAAAATTCTCTTCATTCTGCAGCGAAAAAGTTTAGTATTGACCGCAAAAGAGTTCGCGTATGGGTCAACAATGAAGAGAAAATAGCCAATATGAAAGGAAAACGATTCAGACTTGAAGGTGGGGGACGTAAGCTTACAGACAATGAACTAGAAGAGGAAGTTCTTAACTGGATTCACCAACGAAGAGAAAATATGCTTCGCGTTTCCAGAAAGATCATAATGTTCAAGGCTAAAGAAATCTTTGATGAAAGATGTGGTGACAACGAAGTCTCAAAGGCGAGTTTTGTTGCTAGTAATGGTTGGTTGGTTAAGTTTTGGTGACACAATAACCTGTCTTTGCGAAGGAGGACCACTATTTCTCAAGAAGACCCGTCCCATCTTATTTGTAAACTTGTTGATTATGTTTTTCATGTGCGAAGATTAATTATCAATGAACACTAACTATGCACCGAGTTGTGTAATAACAACAGATGAGGCAGCTGATTGGGCAGACATGATTGATAACACAACCATCAATACAACTGGTGCAAAAGAAGTAGAACTCAAATCAACTGGTCACGAAAAAGTACATGTAAGTGTTTGCTTGACCACGAAAGCTGATGGTACAAAAATGAAACTCTTTATAGTTTTTAAAGGTGCCAAGGGAGAGTCTGCAGCTCTCAATGATCGATTTAAAAGTCGTTATGCAGTGGCATCTTCGCTGAACGGTTGGATGAATAAAGAACTCGTTCTTGTGTACTTAAGAAAGATCATAGGAATGTTTACTTTTCAAAAGCGACTGTTATCCTGGAATAAGCTGTTGAAGGAAATGAAAACAGACGACGCCCTTGTTCCTGGAGGATGCACAAAACACATTCAAGCCCCAGACGTTTGTTGGAACAAACCATTCAAGAGCCACATAATGGAACTTTATGATGAATGGCTAGCATCTGGTTTCCATGAGTATACCGAAGACGGCAACATGAAAGCTGCGCTAAGAGAATTAGTTGTCACCTGGATTTTGGAGGCATGAGGTCGTTTGGATGAAAGGCTCATAGCCAAGCCATTTAAAAGTTGTTGATTAAACTTGAAAAACGATGGTAGTGAGGACGATGTGATTCATTATTTTAAAAAGGAACAACCTTGTGCCTCAGGTTCAACAGTTCTTAAAGAGCAATTTCAATGTTTGAAGGATGCTGACATCCTAGATAAAAATCCGTTCGAGGCAACTGACTCAGACGTCGAAGAAGCAAATCATGACCCTATCGACAAGGGTGAAGCCGAGGATGAGTTTGTTGAAATTAATGATTTATAACTTATGATTCATGATCAGTGCTTTCTGTGGGAAAAAAGTTTTGATACGATAAAATATTTATTTTTTAAACAAACGCCCCTCTCCAATAAACCCCCCCTTAAAAATCCAAAAAAATTAATAAACGCCCAGGGCGTTTGAAAGAGAAAATACGAGCCATACATAAAAGAGAAAATAATGAGCCATGCTTTTTAGTCTTTTGTACAAGTGTTTTGTTTACAATCTAAACCGTTTACCAACTTGAAGCATGGTTAAAATAATACCTTGTTGTAACTATTAGTAAACAAGTTTATGTTTTCTTAGTTGCTGTTTTTGCTATTTCCTGTCATTTGTTTTAGTACTGGCTCTATAGTTTTGTTTGTAAAGGTATTTTTGATGATTTTAAAGGTTGTTTTAAAAAGTTACAAGTTGTTCTTATTTTCGTCAATTTTCGTTTTGACGTAACCATCATGCAACAAATTAAGAACACATTTGGGTACGTTGTGTTCAACAGGACACCGATATCCGCATAGAGAAGTGATTTTAGCGCGTATTAACTTTTTTCAGATTAGAAGTATCAGGTGTTTTACGTGTATTAATTTTTGCGGGAAGCCTTATGTTTAGATTTTTCCTAAAAATTAATTTTCTTTCTTTGATACTTTGGTATAAAAAGCACAGAAGATTATGCAAATCGAACAATTGATTTCCTGAAAGGCAAATGTTTCCAAACAAATACCACGAAAAAAAGTTAATTAAATGCCAAAATAGTTTTTGCACCAGACAACTACTTACGAGTTTTGGCAAAATCTGCATATTCCTGATAAAAGTACTTGAGTTCATAGGGAAAAGCTTGTGGTTAGCATTTTACGTACACAGGAAATATACGTCAAGCACTCGTCTTGAACTCGTCCGGCATTCGTCTGACACTCATCTGTAGTTTTAATACAGACCACTTTAAGTAGCATATTTCAAATGCAATGACGTCAACTAGTCCCGCTTCATATCCGGTGTGATGGAATTGTTTGCATGATATGTCTACTTTCACCAAAGTCCTTTAAATTATTTTCTACCTTGTACTTGCTTTTCATAAAAAATCATTAGCAAAGATATAATTTATCAAACAGAAGAAACTGATTTTATTGTAATAAAAAGTTGTATTTGGGAACACGTAAACAAATGTAAAATGAATATGATGTTAAGTTGAATAAGATGAAAGGCAAGACCGTGGTGGTGCAAAACGGAAAAACATGTCCGTCAGGCACCTTGATAAGGAGTAGCTTGCAAGTATTATAAGATCTTTTTGAATAGATTTGAATGATGAAAAGACAAATAATACCAACCTCGAAAATGCTCTGAAATCGATTTTTATGACAACCATCTGTCAAGTAAGTTTGGCTCTAATGATGACAATAGCACACCCTTGAAACAGCGTTTTCGGGGACATGGGGGGGGGCGCAAAGTGAAAGGCCCTAAGGTATGGAAGAATCTCTTTTAATGCTTAATAGACAACAGAGATGCACACAAAGGTCAGATTTCAAGAAAACGTATCAACTTACAAGGCTTAAAGTTGCATGGTGAGTGGCTTAAACAAGAAACGTTACATGTGCTGGAGGATTATCTGCAACAAGTCAGCAACAAGTGGATTTCAGAATCGATGAATAAATTTCAGTTAAGCCTCGAAAAACCCATCAATTAATAGGGAAGATGGTGAGCTCTCTTGAAGGAGTAGCTTTAAAATGCTTTTGGCTTGGATCATATGTCTCTTGATCGAAAAGAAAGCTTTTTTGTTGGGAAACAATAGTAGTTTTGCAAGAGAAAACTACATATTCAGAACACATGACAAATTTGCAAATTATTAAAGTATAAAGTGAAAATATAGATGTCTAAAAGCAACGTCCGATCGTGAAAATTGGTGATGTGAACGGAAACATTTAAAAAGTCAAATGTATTTAGAGCAGAGAAAGGAAAAGGGAAGTAGATTCGTAGCGTTGGGAAGAAGTGCTCTTTGTTTTTTTATTCCAAAATTCATATGTTTTTGCCTTACATCCTTTCGTTATACCAAAAATCTTGTAAGTAACAACAAGTAAAAGGCGTACAAAATTTTTAGACACTGCAACTTTCGAACACTGTTTGTTGTTGTTGTTGTTGTTGTGGTGGTGGTGGTGGTGGTTGTTGTTTCTGAGGCACCGATTAATTATATTATTAATTTTTAGGACAAAAATCCGACATGCCATGCATTCAAACTCACCCTTTTAATCACGAACGTTAGAGTAGCGAGTACTTATTTAAGAAGATATAAACTAACTTTTGGCCTGCATCTATTATTTAATCCAAAGGGCCGAATTGTCAGTTATTGTTAGCAGAAGGTTTGTGGTGGGAGGAGCTACCCTGCTTCGTTTTAAAAAGAACTGAAGTCATAAAGGTACAGTCATGTCTCCTGGTGATTACTTCAGCATTGTTGCTGTACATTTTATTGTTAGGACACCTCAGTTTGTCTTCAACTCTATCTTTTCACACCAATCTTTTGTTGATAACTACAACTCTTGGAATTTCAAGACCTGCGGTGCCCACAGTAGCCAAAGTCACTGCAAGGGACAGAAGGATACTTTGAATGTCACCATCCTCCAAGCAATAATGTCCTGCTGTAAGAAATGACCTGTCATCGATGTAGAGAAGCAAAATCTCAATGTTCGTCAGAGAAGCATAAAGAGATCTACGCTAAACATCTCGAGAATAGACAAGCAGAGAGAAAAAGAGAGAGAGAGAGAGAGAGAGAGAGAGAGAGAGAGAGAGAGAGAGAGAGAGAGAGAGAGAGAAGCGTGAAGGAATTAAAGATTGCAACGACCTGCACATTTGGCGACTGTTGACAACAACAGATTTGGAAAGAAAGCCACAAAGTGGACACCAAGAGACCAAACTACACCCAAAAGAAGACCGAAAATGCGTTGGAGAGACAATCACGAGAGTTTAGCAACAGTGACATGGACAAGAAAGGCACAAAAAAGACAAAAATGGAAGACTTTGCGGAGGCCATTTAACTGCAGTGGGGAACAGTAATGGATGAAGGGGAGGAGAAGAAACAACAGGATTTTTTCTTTCCCCTTTAGATATATTAGGGAACAGTAGCGGATGAAGGGGAGGAAGAAACAACAGGGTTTTTTCTTTCCCCTTTAGATATATTAGGGAACAGTAGCGGATGAAGGGGAGGAAGAAACAACAGGGTTTTTTCTTTCCCCTTTAGATATATTAGGGAACAGTAGCGGATGAAGGGGAGGAAGAAACAACAGGGTTTTTTCTTTCCCCTTTGGATATATTGGGGAACATCAGCGGATGAAGGGTAGGAAGAAACAACAAGATTTTTTTCTTTCCCTCCGATATATATTGTCTGATCCTTGACCAGCGGGCTCATTCATTTGTGTCAACATGCGCCGCCATTGTTCACTGTAACCAAACCCGAGCTTTTGGAAAATTCGCTGTAAAACAACGAGGGAGGATATGAGAAGCCGTGGTTGATATCATGCAAAGCAGTTAAAAGATGGAATAGCTTGAAACACGTTAATACTCATGCACAATACACTTGCGAAGAAAAGGAATTAAACAAACAAGGCTCCTTTAGCTGGCGCTATAAAGTAATTATGCAGTGCATGAAAAAGTTCACATTGTGCCCAACTTAAAACGTGTTGCTTCAAGGTTGCAGATATCCGTTGATCCAAAGTCTTGCTGTAATGGCTAGCAGGAGGAAAAATATCCTTGACTTAAAACTTCAGCCTCTTAATACTGTCGAAGAAAATAGTGTTACTGAGATTCCAAGGTATTTTAATTGATTCTTGAATATTAACATAATTTAATACCAAAATTTTCGCCATGGTCTTTGTCTCACCTTTTTGATAAATACCCTTAGTTAGGCAAGTGCACTCGATATTTGATCTTGTTTTTGTCATTTTTATTGTTTTTTTCAGTCTAAAGCGTGTATTTCTTTTGTATAGTAGTTGGATTATACATTTCCAGTAATAATAAACTAGCTTGGTTATTTAGTAGGCTTGCCTGGTGCATTTTTTTAATTGAGAATTCTGTCGCTTGTAATAGCTAATCCGTGTGTTAAAAAGTTCAGTGATGTAAAACTTGATTGCTGCAGCAAATTTTTTGTTTTTTGTCAAATAAGAATATCTAAATATTTGGGGGAAGAGGGATTGTTCTTGTTTGTGCAAAAATATTACCGCCTGCTCATCTTTAAAATATCTTATCTTGTACATGACTTGCGGTTGGTTTCGTTCCCTCTGGACTTCCCCTCGGAAGAAACTTATTATTTAGCCATCCAAAATTATAATTTCAACGAAGCAAGAATTTACGACAACTTTGTTGACATTCAAATAACATGTTCAACTTGTTTATGCGAAATTGACGATTAATCATACATGTTCTACATATTTCAAGTATATTTGAAAGATTGCTCAACACAATAACTATATTTTCAGAATTTTAAGCATTTCAAATAATTGCTTCCGCTTCCGAATGATTTTTTTCCACTTTGATAAAGTATTATTTAGTTAGAATATGATTACTTTCATAGTCGTTTGCACATTGACGTTCCAAGTTTGCAGCTCAAAACAGCTCAGCTCTGCAGACAATTTTTTCATAATCTCTGGACTTTTGATGCAGATGTTTTATTGTTAAGCGAATACTTATTTCAGGACAAACGGTTGCATACTGTGTTTAATGATATTTAGTGATTCAAAAACGTGTAGATCACCTCGAAAAAAAAGGTTAACGAGCAATCTTTTCTCAGCCATTGCCTTGGCTGTGAAGAATTTCAGCCCAAACTGTAGATAGAACATAGCAAGCCTTGTAGATTGCAGGTTTTCCAGGTCTGTACTTGCTTTATCAAGATTAATTGTGCAACTTGTATGACAGACTTTAACATAAACGACTTGCAATCTTCAAGTTCCCTGGTTAATTTGCACAATTGTTTAAATTCCTTGTGTGTGCTGTGGCTGCAAAGCATTCCGTAAACAAGCCCAAGTTAGATTACTTCATTGTTTATGCTTGGTGAATACTCCAATGTGGAAACAGCTGTTTACACAAGTTTAATTTTAGAGTGAAAGGTTTTCTAATTGTTTTTGACAAGCACCAGAGCAGGATTGGAGCGCCGGGACCACTCCTGGTGCCAGTGGGAGCTGTTATAATTTGCACCCTGTGTTCTTCCACAGTCGTCATTCATTCAAGGTGGCTTGAGTGATCCAAGAGTTTGCCATCGAAAGACACCCAATCTTAAAACATTATCTCACTCATAAAGACCAGGCATTAAGACAATAAGGTGTCATGCTTATACTAATACCAAATGTAGGTGGAGCATTCGTAATTCAAGAAATGGAGTGAAATAAAGTTCTATCATTTGGAAACATGATAAAGATAATGAAGACAAAGCGTAACTTGGTAATATAGCCACACTACTTTATCGTCATGTCATATGGGGCTAGACCAAGTATTTTTTCTTTAGGCGTATTTTTAGGGAGAGACCAACCTTGAACTGTGGCACTCAAAAATATCAACAAATGAAATATTTTAAAAAGAAATAGTGTTTCTTTGTTTACTTTGGTACAATAAAACTACAATAACAATTCCTTTCAAAATTACAAACAACTTATTGTATTCCAAAATTAAAAATAGTCTCACCCTCATGAACGCATTTCAATAACAGCTTGTTGATCGGCAGGAGAAAGGCATTTATTTGATTTTTAGTCTAGCATGGGGATGCGGAAAATGACGCGTAATTTTAATAAATATTATTAAAGAAATAAGACGAGCAACTTAATCTAAACAAAGATATCTTAACGACATCATTTAAGCTCAATATTTTTAAGTTAGTTAATCAAGCATTATCCTTTCTTAGCCAAAATACATGGTCAAAAGGTAGTGCGTACACCCTAGATAATAAATGCTGATGAAGTGTTGAAAATTGTCTTGTGTGTCAGGATTTTTTAGTTTTTTAACAACTTTTTAAATCTGGGAATTGTTTAGAAATAACGGCTATTGCCAGTGAAGACTGGGGGATGAGAAGCAAAATTAAATGTGCTGTAAATTCAGTGGAATGCTCTGAGAATGTTGAACAAATTAGCAAAAACAGCTTTGCTCACATTTAGTTTTGCCTTTATAAAATAAGTTACCCCCTGGTTTTTGAGACAATATCACCATTTCCTTGCATTAACAGTAGACAATAACACACTTAACCCATTTGGTACAACTTTAGCTAGGTTTGTTAATGTATATAGCTGCACAATATAGGGTTAACAACCCTATGCAGATTTGTTTAAAGCAAAACTGTTTTGCAGATATGCAGGTATGTATGTACGTTTATATATATATATATTTGTCAGTTAAAAACCAAATACAGTTGGGAATAGTTTGGGCATGGATTAAAGTCTAAAAGTATTTGACTTGGTGGTTTTGGTTTAGTTATTTCAGTAATATTAGTTTGCAAAGATAACAATTATATGTATTCAGAATTTGAAAATCAGTTATAGTAGAAGTTCTTTTATCCTACAACAAGCAGCATTTTTGCTGTTATTTTATTAGTGTCCACTGATTGTGCATTCATACCTGGAATTTATTTGGAATGTTGGCTGAGGAAAATTTGTTTATGCAGATAAGTGTTAAAAGGCATGGAAATGAACTATGATATGTGTTTTTACTGCTGTCATATTTTTATGCAATTTTTGTTGGATCCATATTCCACAGCCTATTCAGCTTGGTATGGTTAGGTACAGGAAAGCATCCTGAACATTTACATGAGAGTACAACTGGAAAACAACCCCACTGTAATCCAAAGCTGTATGCAATAATTAGAATAATTCATTGCATCTCCACTGCACCATGCAAAAATTAGAATGATTTAGTGCAAATGATGCAAAATTATTTGCCATATAGTTTGCTAATGTATTCTAAACTTTTATCTGGACTTGGTTGAGAGATATTAATGTAAAGGGAAATTTAACTCTTGTTATTTGTAATACCAGTTATAAATATGTCTACACCAGTTTCTGGGACATATTCTCCAGTGTAATCAAAACTGCAGATAATGAGTGAATGTTACTAATGATGATACTTCAATGTGGTTTAACTGAAAAAGTTGGTTATACTGGCCCCTTACTTATTATTATTTTGTACTGTATCAATTTAAACAGGTTACCATAAATTTGCATGTTACTATTCTTAGAAGACCTGTATAAAATGATACCAAATATATTTATAAACTATACTATAAATCACTTAAAAAACTAGTCAGAGAAAAAGAGGACTGGACTGATTTGGCTGACTCTTAACAGGACAAAGAGAGACATTAAGAGAGTGTACTAGATGACAGTAGTAAGAAAATGAAAAAAGGCAACAAAAGCAGTAGTGAAAAAAACAACACTAAAACAGTGAGCACAGACACTGCAAGGTTGTTACCTTCAGCTGGAACAGAAAAATTAAAAGCAAGTTAAGTAAATTTTCTTCTCCAAATTGGGGTGATTCATGATTTATTTCTGCAAAATGTTTGCCAATAGTAGGACCAAAAACACTTAAATTTCTGTACTTATTGTTTTACAAAGAATATCTCCTACAGCTTGGTCTTATTCTGTATGACCTACCTCTGACTGAGGTTGTTCTAATGTGTGTTTGTTTTTTGAGTAGTAATGTACACATATTGACTAATTGATATGTAGTAAATGCAGTGTGTAATATTTGTAAACACTAATAATGGTGGGTGATAAGCTTACCATGCATGAGGTTCCAGATTAATACATTGGCAACATGTACAGATGTGTTGCACCCAATTTCTTTCCACCACAGGAGGTGAAGACTTTTATTGCAGTTTCATATTAAAGGAAACCACTTTCTTGTTACATATTTAAATATTTAAGCATTTGGATGTAAGGTGTGAGATAAATTATATGTAACCCATTATACTTTGATTTTCCTATACTTACAGCTATCATTCATGTAATTTGTATATATGTATGTAAATTCTGTTCAGAGAGATTTTCTTTAACATTTGTGTTTTTTCATAGATCACTGTTAATGCTTTTGTTTTTAGTTCTTTTTTTTGGTGTTTTTCTTACTTCATAAATTTGTGAATTCATTTTCTAGTGTAAAGCCAGCATCAACAACAACAGATGACATACTTAGTCAACATCTAAATGAGCTGGGGCTTGGAGATCTTAGTGATGAACAGAAAAAGAGGCTTGGAGAATTCTTTATGAACAAACAAAAAATTGGGGACTTAAGAGATGAAGACTTTGAGAAGATCTGTGAACTAGGGGCTGGAAATGGAGGTGTTGTCACCAAGGTTATGCATAAGCCATCAAATCTTATAATGGCAAGAAAGGTAATGCATAAATTTGCTTTTTGGTATTTTTTAAACTGTTGATGCTCTAAACTTGTGTTCCTTATTTTTAAAGATTGATAGTAGGGTAGGGCTACTTGATATGGTGCTTTTGATGTTTTTTTTTCAATATTGTACCACTGCACCTCATCTTTCTGTTGTACCTAAGACACCCTACTTACTAAACTATGTTTCAATTTTAATCTTTTCTCAAAAGGTGGTGCTAACTAGCTGATCACTATGCACTGCAACCTCCCTGCCCCCAAGACTTAACTGCATTTCCCTTTTTGTTGTTACTGGCATTACTTGTTAACTAATTTTAATAGTTGCAACTTGGATGACCAGAGAAATTGGTGAGAACAAGGTTAAACACAGCAGAGTTTAAATTGAAAGATACTAGTAGGATCCTACTAAAGAAGAGAATGGCCAAGATAGTAAAAGCTAGGGTATATAAAAGCTTGACCAAGCCAATGCTTTTATGTGGAGCAAAAGGGTGGATGTTGAGAAACAATAAATGAGGCAAGCTTGTGGAAATAAAGGAAATTAGGAAGCTGTTAGGAATCTAAAAAGCTATACTGGGAGACAAGTGTGGAAAAGATAGAACATGGATAGGACTTGTAGCAACATTGGTATGGAAGCCTAATAACATAAAGGAATGCAATAAAATACCAGATTTGGTGAATGGAAACTAGATACAAGAAAACAAGAGGGGTGTATTAGGTGAGTGAACATTATGATTAGAACACAGATGTGTCAGGACAAGCTGTTGAAGATGCATAATATCAAAATTACTGATATATATATACATACCCCAGAAGTATGTTGACTGGAAGAGGAAAGGTTAAAAAAAGAAATTAAAACTTCAATACAAGATTTATCTTTTATTTGAAGTGTGGTATATGTTATCTTTAAAGCCAGATGTCTTAATATGGATAAAACTACAATTATTGATTGTATTAATTAGAGTTTCATCAGACTTTGTCAATGTCATCATCAGGAGAGTGGTGTTGATTGTATCTTCTGTTAGTGGTTTAGGAAAATCATCATTATTACATTTATTCTGTGAGGCTGGCTTTGTGAAGAGCAGATATTGACCAAACACAAAAGGCTTGCTTACCATTTTTGGTTAAAGTATTCTAAATGTATTGTTGTGTGCTGGGATAGTAGTGATCTTTTGGGTCACTGAACAAATTCTATGGCATACTAGGGCATGATGTGATATTGGGGAGGTGCACTGATAGCAACAGGCATTATAATGTGCAGCAAGAGACATTGGTCCTTTTCATCTTACTGTTCACCACAGGTGACTCAAGAACTAGCATCAGTGACCCTGAGGATTTTACCACAGTTACCAGAAAGCAGAAAAGGTGACATCAAAGCAAGTTGTTGCTTACTTTGAACAGCAAGCATGTAGTAATGGTGTGCTTACAGGAACACTGTTAACTTGGAATACATACTGAAAGAAAGCACAAGTATGTAAGTACAGAGTGCACCAGGATGCAAAAGAAAATCAGTGATCAGGTTGAGATACAGGAATTGGACATGGAGAAATGAGAATTGTGGCAAGACAGATGGGTAACTACAACATGAAAGTTAACCTAAGTGTTTGACCCTACATGACATCAGACTGGAGAATGAAGGAAAAGAGAGATCAGTTACATTTGTATCCTTGTTTTCATTCACTGTCTATAAGATATGGTGACAAGTTTCTTCATCAGTTACATTTAGTAACTCCAGAATTACTTTCAGGATTGGTATACTGCTCACTTGTCACACAACCTGGTTGTAACTCAGCATATGGCACTTTTAACTCACCCAGCACCTATAGAAGACTCATCTGGTCATTGTAGTAATTTTAAGCACTAAATTGTGCATTCAAAAAAGATTAAAGCAGTAGAATGTTGTTTGATTGGTATGCCACAATGCCCAGCAGAAAAACTTTTAATAGCACTAGTCTTCTGCAAGTGTGAGAGATACATATGAATTAATGTGATATATGATAATGAATGATAAATGATGATATTGAGGTTTAAAAGTCAGATGACACTGTGACCTTTAAGGTGAAAAATTGTAGATTGTCTTAAGAGGGAGGGGAGGGGGAAATAATTTTTTGCCTTGAATTACAGTTTGATAAACAGATAAGCATTGTGTATCATTGAAGGAACCCTATTGTCATTTACACCATTTGCTGTAAAGCTTGTGCAGCCACCATGTTAAGTTGGTCTGACATTTGATAATAAGGTAGAAATTAATAATTTTGAAGCATTGTGGCATTTTGTACCGCCTAGCTGTAAAAGAAAAAATTTCCATACTGCAGTATCTCAAGCCAGCCCTTTCCTGACTTTTGGGTAAACTTGATTGAAAAAAGGGTTTTTCTATACAGATACTGGGTATGTGTTGCACTATTTTATCAATCAATCCAAAAGGTGTCTGGTCACATACCTGGTTTCACACTGGCACTTTAACTTGTGAAAAACAATACTTAAATTTGTGGCAGGCAAGACATCCATTGTAGATAAGGGACAAACTTTCCATGAATTGAAAATTTACTTTTGGTGCAGTAACATGGTAGCATTTGGAAACTGCCCTGTTAATTTGACTTTTGAATTTAGTGAAAATCACCCCTATCCAGAGTAATTTGAGATATATAGTGTACTTTTATGGCCTTGTTTATGAGGATTCTGAAAAACTGGAAGATTTTTTATCAAATATCTTTCTCTAATACTTTGTTAGGGTAGCTGTTGTTCAACAAAGTTTGCCTGATTTTATCTTTTCTCCTGACAATTTTTCTAGACAGAAAATGATGAGAAGCTCATTGTGTTTCAACATTGACAAAAACAAACTTTAGTTTTCATCATCCGGTGGCTTAGTCTAGTCAAGTGCCAGTGAATTAGCTATTGACCAAAATGAACATGAATTTAATTGAAGAATGACTGTAAACTAATTCTTCCAATAATGATGAGGATAATGATAGTTATAAGTTTAATATGGATGCTGATAATAGTTATAATAATGATGACAAGACCAATCTAATGCCCATATAAAAGATTGTTTTAACATATTTTATTTTAGTAAGATATAACACCTTATTGAAAATAATTGGAAAAAATTAGTTTATAAGAAAGAAATGTTTATTTTTTCGTTTCAACCAAGTTAATTCATTTGGAAATCAAGCCAGCCATTCGCAACCAGATAATGCGTGAGCTTAAAGTTCTTCATGATTGCAACTCACCTTATGTTGTTGGATTTTATGGAGCCTTTTACAGTGATGGGGAAATTTCAATATGTATGGAATACATGGTAAGGTGTTACAACTTAAATGCATATTTTCCACAGTAATTATTTTGAAATGGCTTCATCTTTGTTATTAAGTAGTTTAATTGCAGACTTTTTGCAAAAGAGGGCAATGTAATAGCAAAAATTCACTATGACAGCTGTTATAATGATTGTGTCATTGATAAAACTGTCAATTTTAGTTCATATGGTGTATGTTTGTGTATGTGGACATCCATATTGATTCAGGTCATCATAGACTCAGGTTGGTTAACACTTGTCATAGTCCATAATTTCAAAGTTTATTCACAGAACAGCCCAATTCCACTCCAGATCTCAAATCAGTCTGATATGACTTATCAACTAGGGACAGTGCTTTGACATTCAGACAAAAAGATTGACCAGTTAAATAGATTGTTTTAGGAAAAGTGTTGTTTTTCTCTCCCCTTTCAGGATGAAGTGTCCCAAGTATTAGTCATTGTTTTCTTATACTGATAATATAATGACATTTTTGAGCATTTTCTCTTGACAATGGAAGTACACAGCACTTCTTGTTCTTTAAATATTTCAACACATGTGCAGTCATAAATTTTGCATGACCACACAATATTCTGCAAGATCTTTTGTCAATGTAGCCTGCCATTCAGAAATTGTTGTTTTGTAGGGTAAATGGCTATTAATGTTACTAAGGTAAGCTATTTTTCTAACTTTTTATTTAGTCATTATATAAATTTGTTTTAATGAGCCAGGTATGGGATATTTGACATGCAATTTAGATACTGCTTTGCATGAAGTCTTGTCTAACACCAATTTCATTCATAAGAACTTGAATTAAATTTTTAAAATGATCAAATTGTAAAATTAGGAAACATGGGGAACAATTGTTTATAAGGTACTCTCAAAAGTTATGACTGAAATACCAAAAGTTAAAAGTGATGCATCTATTGTTTTTAACATAGTGTGTGGGTTTTTGGTATATATGTACAACATAGCACAAGGCACTCTTTCAACAGTTTTTCTAAAACCCAAGAAAGATGTTTATAAAGTGTACCATTGTAGCTTACTAGACCCTCTCCCATAAAGTCAAGAAACCAAAAATTTTTTTGTAGTGGACCATAGCAGTATTTTAATTTTACACAACTGTGGTCATTTCAGATTTTGTTTTTGTATGCATTGTTGCAAGTAGCACCATTGATAAAACAGGCCTCTTGTTATATATTGTGCTATTTATATTTTAATGTAAACCCTGCAGCAAGCAGTAATATTTATTAGGACATCATTTGGCTGAGAAAATAAGAAGCTTGTTATGGCTAGGAGAAAACTTATGCAGCATTATTTTATGCACTTGTACCATTTAAACGCCCCCCATACCTTAATTATTTGAATCAGTGCTCATAGAAAATAATCATTACTCTGTTAGCCACAAGTAGCAGAAGTTATAGTTTAATTCCTTTTTGAAATTACTGTAAAAGGCAGAAAACATGAATATAAGGAAACTGAAGATTTTAATCCACTCTCCTGGACTGCTGTACTGCTATTACTGTAGTTAACACTACTACTACTACTACTACTACTACTACTACTACTACTACTACTACTACTACTACTACTACTACTACTACTACTACTACTACTACTACTACTACTACTACTAACCACTACTACCAGTACTACAACAACAACAACAACTACTACTACTACTACTACCACCACCACCACTACTACTACCACTACTACTACCACTACCACTACTACTACAACCACTACCACTACCACTACTTCTACGACCACTACTATTCTACTGCTACTGCTACTACTACTACTACTACTATTACTACTACTACTACTNACTACTACTACTACTACTACTACTACTACTACTACTACTACTACCACTACTACTACTACTACAGTAACTATGACTATGAGTATGGTAATGACTAAGAGCTTTAACAGTGCAGTTTTGAATTGAAATTGGTAGGAATACTATCAATCATCAATGAGCTTTTGATTCTTGCTTTTTCAAGTGCTATATTATTCTGGTGTAAAGAGGAAATTATTTGGTTCTTTGGCTTTGTATGTACACAGTGCACTGACCTTTTTCATCATCTTTGTTGCAGGATGGTGGCTCCCTTGATCTTATATTGAAAAAGGCTTATAGAATCCCAGAGGACATCCTTGGTAAAATAAGCACAGCTGTAAGTATTACTTTCATTTGTTTGCCTGCTATACTTTTTTCAAATAAAACTATTTGTGTGACGAGGAGTAAACGATTGTTTGCGTTTTGTAAGTCTTAACTACTTTAATGATAACCATTTGATAGCATTACTCTAGTTTTTTTTACAAGAATTTTCTGATAGCTAGTGAAGTTGCCTGAAATTAGTACATCAAATCTGTAAATAGACAGATGTAGTTCACTGTAAAAAAGGCCTATCTTGAGTTTGTATAGACAACTGCACCACAAAAAAGGGAAATCGCTTTTTTTCACTGTTTACAGTGATATGGGAACGTTCCACAATTTTTTTCACGTTGAAGTAACTTAAGATGAAGTACAGATGTTACAGACAGTGCTGTGAATTTACACACTTTTACCTATATATTTTTTAATACGTGGCCACCAACTTACATGGAGTTTACTTAACATTATAAACGTGTTGGACTAAATCAGAGCTATTCAGTGTTAAGTGTTTCAACCTTTAGTTGAAGGCAGGTTGACTCTTTTTAACACCACACCCCTCTTGATGTTTAGTTAAAGCTGCTTTCAATTGGTTTTGAATTGAAAAAAGAGCATGTTTAAGTGCATATTTTACATTAAGTGCTTGTGGATTTTAATATGTTTCGATTTGATCTTTTATACCAGTTAGGGTATAATCAACGTTGTAACAGGAATACAAACCTTGCAGTTTGCACAAATACACAAACAAACAAGTATCATTTTATCTTGCCAGTAGATTAAGGTACCTTATCTTGAAAGACCACTTAGTTGACCTGAAAATCCATCTTGAACAGTAGTCTTTATTAGATGTAAATTGTTTTACTGTCATCACAAGTACATTTTTCCAATGTGTAATGTTTAAAGGTTCTTTGGGAAGCGTTTCGGTTAAGTTGTTAGTGTAATGTTATTTATTACAAACGCCATCTCGTTTGGATTGAGAACACAACATGCAGCGATTGCTGGAAGGAAATTAAATTTTAGCACTTTTCCCACTGGATGACACTGATGCTGTTGATATTACTGCTGCTGCTGTTGCTCTTGTTGTTGTTGTTGTTGTTGTTGTTGTTGATGCAGATGTTAATGGAAATCGGCGGAAGGTACAACAGGTGACATTCAGTTTAATTTTAAGGAGGTAAAATATCTTGACTTACAAGAAAGTTCGTCGATAACAGAATTAAGGATTCATGTAAATTTTCTTACGACAGTTGCAGCATCAAAATGGTAAAATTTGCAGATCCATCGAAATGTAGTAGAAGCTACAATTATCTCGTAACAAATTTTGTAAATCTTTGCCGAGTATAAATTCTTGGGATATATTTGCAGATGTATATTTGTAAATAATCCAAGTGTTTTATCTTAACGGATAAAGTAAGAATACTTCTTGATTGTTTCTGTCAATATTGACTTTTGTAGTGTTGGGTAACAATCGTTAAAAGTAAGCATATCGTACTTATGTATGTCATGGTTAATTTTAAACTGGTAACAACAAAAGGTTTTGTGGATCCTGGAAAATGAAATGTGCCTTAAATAACAGCCATAATAGGGAAATGACTGAACTTTAATTATTATCGTTTTGGGGTATATTTTCGCCAACATGTGTTAATAATTTTCTGCAAGAACTGCTGACATGATACTTAATTTTAATCATTCCTGTTTTCCAGTAAGTGACACTTACATTAAAGTATTTTTAACATTTATAGGGTTTTTATTTTTAATACTTAAATGGCGTACATTTTATAACTTTTGTGGAAAGTTACCCTCTGTCTCTTTGGAAAAAAGTTGTGCAAAGTGTTCAGGTGGATTAACTGTTATTTGTTGTGGATTAAAAAGTAGTAAAAGCTTCCCTTGAAGGAACCAGCTCGAGAATTACCAAAAACGTAAAAATAGATCTGACTAACAATTGCAGCTAGCTAACCGGAACATTTTTTGAATACTTTGCCAATATTGTAGAGTCGAAAACTCACCATTAGTGAATGGGAAGGTAAGCTTTACTTTACTTTCTCCGTTTAGCATCTTCTTTTCCGATAGCTATGGGTTTCGACGGTGTATGAGACTCTTCCACATGTCTCTGTCCATTACATCTTCCTCTCTGGCTCCCACTTGTCTCATAAACACCTTAACTGTTTTCCTCCAGCTTTTCTTCGGCCGCCCAGGTGGTCGCCTTCCTTCTACATTTAGGTTCAAAATTCTTCCAAGGGGGTCCTCCAGATCGCTTTTCCTGACGTGACCATACCATGGCAGTCTTCTTCTCAGTATTGTTTCCAATGGTTCCACTCTACACCTGAATGCCAAAGTCAGCGCAAGTAAGAAAATACATATGACTAGGGCTTTTACAGAAGCGTTTCTGTTATTGTATTAATCATTTGTCACTGTCTGATTATCGCAACACGAAAAAACGATCCCTAAAATGCTTCATTTAGTCAACATTACTCTATGGGTGCGAAAGTTGGACATTGAATAAGGCAATGCAAAACAGGTTAGAAGCAATGGAAATGTGGTGTTTTAGACGAATGTTAAAGATATCTTGGCTGAAAAGTATGAGGAAACATTGATGTTTTAGTTAGGTGTAATGAAGAAAGATCATTGATAAGGGTAATAAGATAAAGGCAGTTAGAGTTTATTGGTCATGTCATCAGAGAAGAAAGTATTGAAAAGCTGGTTGTAAAAGGAAAAATAGCTGGAAAGAGAGCTAAAGGCAGACAGAGAATATCCTTTATGAAAGGTTTAACATCATCGCTTGCTGGCAATTTAACTTCGAATGAGCTTCTTCATACTGCAACTGATAGAAAATAGTTTAAGCTCATGGTCGCGAACGTCGGGAACTGATAGGGCATCAAAGGAAGAAAAAGATTACCGCATTACAGTGGGGGTGCTATTGGAAGTTGAAAGACTCTGATCATTTCTTACTACTAGTTGACAATTTTCTTACTTGTTATAGCCTAGTAGAAGACTACTAGAATAAAGTGTTTTTCTTCTTGTTTCATCCCATGCCAGAAGGCGCTGGTGAAACATGAATAAATTCCGAAACCCAGAGCTCTCGACCAGCTATTGCAGTTATCAGTTCAGATCTTGTCAAACTGGTTTCCTTTTTGATAATTGACTTCAATGTGACATAAGGGCGGCCAACTCTTCTTTTTGCATTTGCAGACCAAAGTAGAAGTTTTCCTGCTGGTTCATCATAGCGACTAACATGTCCTGCAAGTAAAAGTCGTCTCCACCTCACAATCTCTGATACGTGAGGTGAGGAATTATACAACACGTTGTTTGTGGGATGATTTTTCCAGGAAATGTTGTACGCGGGTCGAAGCATTCTAGCGTATGTACCATCGAGACGTTTTCGGCACGCCAGATTTTAGTGTCCATGATTCTAAGCCGTACAAGAGAATCGTCTCTATGCTTCCCTTGAAGACTTGGGTCTTAGTTTCTTTCTTGATTGGAGATTTCCACACTTTTTCTTGAGAATGAAGTGCACCCCAAGCCAGCGCAATCCTAACATTCATGTCAAGTAAAGTGTACTGATGTATAAACTGTTGTATGATTTATTGTAACAAGTAATAAAACCTGTCTTTAAAAGAAGATGGCAAGGAAATGCCAAAGAAAGAAAAAATAGATTTTACTAGTAAGTTACAGATAGCAGCCAAAAAACATTTTACCCACTATTTTGCCTATATTTTGTTATTGAAAATTCGCCAACAATGAATGACCAAAGTTAGCGCAAATAAGACTACTTTTGACTAGGGCTTTAGAGAAGCGTTCCTTTTATTGTATTAGCAATTTTCCACTATCTGATTATCGCATTGCAGTGGGGTGCTATTGGAAATTATTGTAAAAAGACTTGGATCATTTCATACTACTACCTGTCCATTTTCACAGGTATTAAAAGGACTGAATTATTTACGGGAAAAGCATCAAATAATCCATCGGGGTAAGACACTTTGTACTCAATTATGTATTTTATGCCAGTTTAAACTATGTGTTCGACGTTCCTGGTTGCAGTAGGTGAGTATAAAGTACCCGCTATACTAAAGTATTTTTAAAATTCTATATGAAGCTGAAAACATGCCTTCTTAGTTCGACTAAGTATCAAGGTCAAATCGGCACCTACTTAGCATTATTCTAACACTTGGTTTAACAGTTGAAGATATTTGCATTATAGTTTCAGTTAGTTATTTATCTCTTAAAGCGTTACAGTACAATGTATTCATTCTATTTTGTCGAAATTGGTGTCGGCTTGGTCTGCCTGTGTTTCAGCTTTAATCAAAATGCATTTCTCTTCCTTGATTTTGTATACTTTCTGACTTCTTGCTTAGCACTTAACCAGCAAAGTGTCGTCATCAGTCAACCCACTCACTCTTCGCCAATACGAGGTTTCGAACACTTTGTCTTCATTATTTATTACTCCAAATGCTATTGATGTAAATGTTGAATAAAGCTGACAGAGGAAAGCAGCCTTGTTGTACTCCTTTCTTGGTTTTTTAATCAGTCACTTGTTTCACATTCAAGCCTAACAACTGAACTTCGTTCTTGATAGAAGAGGAGAAAAAAAGCCTTAACGACGGCTATTGGAAACCCCATCTTGTACAGAGCAGATCATTAATGGTGTCTGGCATTGTCATATGACTTCTGAATTGATGACAAAGCAGATATACGAGTTGTGATCAATAAATTCCCGGAATGAGCTGATAACTCCGGTATGGTGAGATTGGTCAAGTTGGGAGTTATGTTATCATGAAGGTGGGTGTGTCAGGAAGCGTTTGTGTCGATTTGAAAGTTTTTCGTTGCACTATGCGGTTACTATGGAGAAAAGGTCAAGGACAGTGCTTCTCTTCTGGCGAATTTCAGTCAAATGGAGGGGAAAATTGAGCAGAGAGTGTGCGTGAAATTTTGTGCTAAACTCGGGTTTACGCCATCAGAGACAATTGAAAAGTTACATCGCTCGGGTATTTGTGTGGCACAAACGATTTAGAGAGGGCAGAGAGGATGTTAAAGACGATGAAAGACCATTAGCACCTGCTACAAAACGGACTCCTGAAAGCATCGAGCGTGTGAGAAGGATAATAATGTCAGATCGCCGCCTAACTGTCAGGGAGATTAGTTCAGACACTGGTCTTTCATATGAGACAGTTCAAACAATACTAACAACGGATCTTAACATGAGAAGAGTGTCTGCAAAATTCGTCCCTAAACTCACACGCTCGATGCTTTCAGGAGTCCGTTTTGTAGCAGTTGCTCCTTGCCTTTAATCGTCTTTAACATCCTCTCTGCCCTTTCTAAATCGTTTGTGCCACATAAATACCTGAGTCTTTTGTAGGCTAGCTTGTTCATGATAACATAACTCCCAACTTGACCAATCTCACCATACCGGAGTTATCAGCTCATTCCGGGAATTTATTGATCACACCTCGTACAGATCTTTTTGCATTAAGTTGAAGTTTTCTGTTAAGCTTCCTAATTTTAGAAACGTGTTCTCTCGTACCACTGTGCATCATGTATCCCACTGGAACACTTGACAACCCTTTTATTTGTGTTTAAAGGTAACCTAGGAGGGTTTAAAACATGGTCTGATTCGGCACTTCAAAAAAAGGTCTTTTTGTAGTTTTTACTCCGCTAAAGACCTCCTTTCTTTGGAAGAGGAACAAAGAAAGCAAGAAATAAATCGGTGAGACTTTTCAGCTATTTAAGACATCTTAACATAAAGTTTGTGTGTCAAGATGATCGTTCTTCTCTGCAACTTATCGAGATCGTAATTTTTTCCCGAGATTTTCATAGTTTATCCCTCCACAGAAATATGAGATCTATGGCTTTAGCTATATGGTTCCGTTGTCTTTGAACTGCAGCCATTGCGTTCTTGGTATAGGTTATTGTAGTATTCTTTACAGGTGTTTAAAATATCACTTTTTAACTAGTGACATATTCTTTTAATATTTAATTTTTGTTAGGTGGCTGATTTTTGTTTTATTGCTTTGACATTTTCAGCTCTATGATGCCTCCAATTATGCTACACCTTTTAAGTGGATATTCTTTCATATTTTGGTGGCACGGTTATTAAATTGTCCCAGATTCTGAGTGATAATAATTACTGAGGGTAATCGTTGCTTTTTTTGTCATTCTTCTGATTCCGACCAATTCAATTGGCTTTTGTGACGTCCAGCTTAGTATTCTTTCTTTTTCGGCAGATGTCTTTAGGGTAATTGAATTGTTATTAATTTAGTCTATTCTCCTATGTTATTCGGAGCCAGTTCGTTAGTAAGAGATGCAGGCTCTTTACTCAACTCTTATGAATCTTGAAGTCCTAAATTGACTTGACCGTCTCAGAGCGTCTCTGGAGTGACCATTTTGGGCTTCCAGGGACAGAATCTCGCACTGTATGGACAATCTCGGGCAATTTTGCACTGAACTTCCTTCCATTTGTAGATGGTTGTCCTTTCTTATTGGACTTTGTCAATGTTCCTGTGATCTTAAGCTTCGTTACCCAGGTGGCAATTCGGAACTTATGGGGAAATGTATTGAAATGAAGCCTCCGGTATCTGGCCCGTACAGTTTTCAACGATTTCGTCTCCAGATAGAGCGTTACAAAAATTTTTTTCCTTCTGTTGATCATGCTATCTTAGACGATTTTAAAATTTGGTTCTATTTTCTATCAGCCCTGGGAAGTACAGATTTATATTAATATTGGCAGTTATTAACAGCCAACTGGGTCACGTTTATATTGAGATACCCTGTATAGCAACCTGGTTGTATACCATTGATGGTAAAGTGCACTTGTTCAGTAAGCATTAGGTATATGTATAGATAGAGATGCCCCATATTTTGTCAGGACTCGTTTTCCCCAAGCTACAAGTACTAAGTCGAAACCTGTTTTGTGTTGTTTACTATTAAACTGGACCGGTACCCTGGAGTACAACCATCCTTGGAAAGCGTTACTGCCTACCTGCTCCATTTCATAGAAAGAGAGATGAAAGCTAATTTTCAGTTAATACTGAACAGCTGTCAAGGTTATTTTTCCAAGATCCGAGTATTTAGCGTGTTACAAATATCTTCAGGCAGATCTTTTTGTCCAAAACCTGACAGAATGCATGGTATGTTGGAGGATAAGACGTGCCAAATTATTTTGGTGTGGTCTTGACCAGCAGAAAAGTTAATTAGGTCAAATGCACAGTTGTTTTCAGTCATATTTTTCCATACGATAATATGTTTTTGTGTCACACTTGTTGGGCGAAGAAAATGCTACACGGAATATGTCGCATGATCTTTTATGTGTCATGCTGTTCTACTTGCAGCCGGGTGTGTACGCTTTGTACGTTATCCTATTACATTGAATACTAGGAATAGACGATGTGAGGAGGATGATGTAATGAAGGAGGCGCCATGGAATATTATGTTTGCAGATGATATCGTGCTCATGAATACAGGGAAAGGGCAGGCCGAAGAAGAGCTAGAAGGCTGGCAGAATGCACTTGAGAAACGTGGAGTGAAAGTGAGCCGATCAAAGACGGAGTACCTTTGCATAAACAAGAAAAGAGACTTACCACCAATCCAAATCGGTCATGGTGACCTTCCAGAGGTAGAGAATTTTAAGTAGCTCGGGTCCACCATTGAGCAAAGTGGTGATTGTACAAAAGAAGTGAAGAAAATTATCCAGGCAGGATGGAGCAACTGGCGGAGCATGACTGGAATGTTGTGTGACAAGAGAGTACCGGTCAAACGCAAAGGTTATAAAGTTATAAAAACAGTGGTAAGGCCTGCCATACTGTACGGACTGGAGACAGCTTCTCTAACCAAGAGTCTTGAAAAGAAGATGCAAACAGCAGAAATGCGTATCCTGAGGTGGTTGCTTGGAGTCAAAGAAAGGACATGATCAGAAATGAAAGAATCAGAGGTACCATCGGGGTATGTGACATCGCAGGAAAGTTTAGAGAGACACGGCTAAAGTGGTACGGACATGTGCAAAGGAGGGAAGAGGATCACATTGCTAAACTGGTGTTGGCCATGGAGTTACCTGGCAGGAAAAAGCAGGGAAGGCCAAGGAGAAGATGGAGAGACTGTGGGAGATCACATGAGGGAACTTGGATTGACCAAGCAAGATACACATGGCCGACGCAAGTGGAAGAAGTCAATTCGCCGTGGCGACCCCTGAAAAGGGAAAAAAGAAGAAGAGGTACTTTCCCTGCTGGCTCTTAAATATTAATTTAGTTAATTACTCATTAATTAACAAATATACATGACTAGAAGTATATACGAGAATGTTTGTATTTTTAAGGCACATCAGACATATTTAATCCACTTTTTGTATTTATTAGTCAAATTTTTGTCTTTTGTATCATAAGCAAATGCTAATTAATTACTTATTAATTAGCAAATTTACACGACAAAGCATAAATGAAAATGTGTGCATTTATAAGACACTTCATGCCAGGGAAAACACTATGTTAGTTAAATTTGCAACTGCAACCTGTAATTTGAAATCCTCTTTATATGCAGATGTCAAACCGTCCAATATACTAATAAATTCAAGAGGAGAAATTAAAATGTGCGATTTTGGTGTTAGTGGACAACTGATAGACTCAATGGCAAATTCTTTTGTTGGAACAAGGTCGTACATGTCAGTAAGTGACTTAAAAAGAATTTATCACAGTGCTTAAACTGTTCCTGTATTTTGTTTACCCAGTAAATGTTCCCTTTTGCAGTTTCACTTTTTTAAACACTATATTTTTAGATAACATTCAGCTTTTCCATTAATTTTTTATTTTGGTTCTGTGGGCAGTAAAGTTTTGTATGGCTATACATTATCGCTATATTCTATAGTTCCATATAACAACGCTTTAGACCCCAGGAACTATATTAACAATTAGTCGCCCAGAAACTGTAATACTAGTTGTGACATTTTGATAACGATTAACTTCAGAAACAGTTTTGAAACGACTTTTGTTTGTGCCAGTGCCAAGAGTTAAAAAAAAAGTCTAGCTGGCTTGGGGAATTGGGAAGGTTGGACCCAGAAGCCTTCACTTGTTGTTTTAGTGACGTATTGTTTAAAGGTAAAGGCGTATGGATGGAGAAAGGAAGGTAAAAATTAACTGCTTCGGATGTACCTTCTTTGAAAATACCAGCCCTTCAACTTTGTCATGAATTTGAGGAAATTTGCGTAACCGTTATGTTGAAGTCTTAAAGATCTTTTAAATGCAGCAAATTTACAGCCGATTATTTTAGTGTATATACAAACCTGACTCTTTTGATATGGTATGCTATCTGAATTAGGTGGTTTCCCTGTAAACGGAAGGCAATAAGCTGACCCCAGTAACTACCAAATGACAGGTTGTCAGCTAAGTACACCAGGGATATGAAGCGCAAGTGCTACGATGGTCGATAAAAGCGCGGCACGTATTAGTTTCGCTAATTTGAAGTGCAGAGTAAAAGGTTTTTTGATAAAAGAGTTAAGAGAGAAATAGGATGAAATATGAAAATTTGCCCCCCATACCCCCATCAAAAAGACAACAACCCAATGTTTTGTTCCATTTATTTGCATGTAATTTTAAGAGAGTTTTTGGAAGGACTGTTTATTTAAATACCTTTTTGAGTGTAAATGATTTAATCTCTAAAAATCAATTTTACCTTGTCAGAAAAAATGTATTACAGGGAAAGATAGGTTTTTTTTCTTTCTAAACATATACCCCACGATTCTGCGTCACATATTTACGGTGTATGCTGGAGGAATCTGAAAGTACCCCCCAAATGAGTTGCATCCTGTACAGATAGGGTAAAACCTGCCTTTAACCATTTTTGTATCCTAATTTTTTATTTTGTTGAATTGAATTTTAAACAACTTGTAAAGTTGCAGTAATGTTACAGAATTTACTCATTAGCTGGCATTGCGAAATGGTGTAGGATAGTAGCTCTTTAAATTTCACACGGTGGAAATAGTATGGAAATGTTTGACCTAAACGACAATATGAAGTACGCATTTTATGTAAAGAGTGTCGCCTATTGATCGGTATTAATAGCAGGCCTGTACGTCCTTGTGCTTGATACAATTTTCATTAAGTGGTCGAATTCACGGCAGGCAAGAATATGGAGAAATTATTGCATTTTTTGGTGTTCAATTTCTTTCTGCCAGAAGTATTGTCCAGAACATTTTAGCCGCATAACATACTGGCTTGTCCAGAGCCTGGAGTTCTTAATCTTAATTTTCTTCTTCCACTTTATCTTTTTCTTCTTCTTTGACTTGACAAAGTTGACAGTATCTGATGTAAATTGTTGGACAAGCCATTGACTTAAAAGAGTTGACTCGACAATGATGGTTTTGTTGATTAAGATTCCAAATTTGTACCGAGGCGCAAGTTGAGTTTCTTCTCTGTCGTTAAGCTTATTTTTGTACCGTGAAGCCCCATTGCTGTAATAAAATCAGACTTTTATTATATCCTTACTTATAAATTTTTCCAAATATTTCGTATTGTTGCATGTGCAATAATTATACTTGCCAGGAAAAATTAATTAACACGTTAGGTTTTTATACTTGAATACTTAACCTTGGTCTAATTTAACACCAACATTTATGTCTTACAAAATATTTATTCAAGCTTTCCATGTGGTGCACTGCCAAAATCATAGGTTTTGGATTGCCTAAGACGATTACGTTTTGAGTGCTTATTCCAGTCACCCGTGTAACTGTTGTCTCTAAGAAGTTTTTTATCAGACCATAGAGATGTACCATTAAACGAACAGCCTCGTTGATTTTGACAGAGTCTGGTCTTCATCACAAAAGAAGTTGCTAAGAACTGTTAATGGAATTTCATTTGTACAGAAATTAAAGCATTTTTGTAATAAAGCTATTCTTTTCTATTTTAATTAGTCCAATTTCTTCATCCCACATTCTCATATACAGGAAGAAGTGACTGGTGTCAGAGTTGGTATTTCTTGGTTAACGCCATAAAACACGTTTTGTATGATCCTAACGTTTGGTTCTTTACCATAGTTCTCTCTGTGAAGGCCCTTGAACTACTTTGCCATAACGTATTATGCAGTGAGTTCCGCATGGAGTTTTGTGTTTGATTTCCTGACAGCTTGCGAATGTAGTGTTGTAAACGATTTCTATTTAACTAGAGGATATCTGACCTTTTTAGAACAATTAGACCCATTGGAAAAAAACACCTTTCCACCCCTTGCTTTGCAAGAAAAAACATTATTTGCTACGTAATGGTAGAATTACATTGGCCCAAGTAGGACAATCTGATCAAGAGTAGCAGAATATGTTCCAGAGAAGTACTGGTCAAGATCTGGGATACGTATTGCTATATTGGTAGATGCTTATTATTCGTATTAGTATGCAGCTGGCATGAAATTTTCTAAAACAGTTTTGCGTTTTCTTTTACAGCCAGAAAGATTACAAGGTACACACTACTCGATCCGCTCAGATATCTGGAGTATGGGACTATCATTAGTGGAGTTAGCTCTTGGAAGGTATCCAATTCCGTGTTTGGAAAGCTCTGATTTGGAGAAAATATTTAGTCGTCCCGCGGGTATGGCAAATAATAGAGCAGCTCTAGTTTTACCTCCGGGGGCAAATCCCCCACCGGGTGCAGTAAACAATAGTGGTGTTGCTGGGGAAACAAAGTCAATGGCAATTTTTGAACTTCTAGACTATATCGTAAATGAGGTACGTGATTGGTTAGTGCCGTGTCATTTCATGCTGCAACTAAATTGCACATTTAAAATTTTTTTTACTAATGTAGTGAAAGAAAGCTTAGTTTTTGGTATCAGAAGTAAATTGTTACTGCAATATTTGTGATAAGAGCCAAGCTTAACCGGGATTTAGTTGTTGGGTATTTTTTGGCATAGATGTGTTTAAGGGAGCGGCTATGCTCATACATGCATGTCAGAAAATTCGTATCAAGTGAAGTGTACCAAAAGAAAACAAGTCCAGTATTTAAGGTATCACCATTTCCAAATTGAACGGTTACGTTTAAGCTACCATGTAGAACGTGGATCGGAAACAAAAGCTTAAGCAGTTGAAATGATGTCTGATATGTTCAAAGTTATTTGTCAAAGACTTTAGGAAATAGACTTAGGGAACCTTAACGGCCTTTACACTCGTGCCGTAACTCGCTAAGATTTTTAAGAAGCTGATGTCGATCTGTCCTTTAAAATGATTTTTATTGCCCGCAATTTTTAAATTGATTCAACTCCAGGGTAAGGGCGTATTCCATGGAGCTGCATTTTACGCTCGAATGAAAATAGCACGATAGCTTTTCTGTAAATCATCCGTTCTGAGTCAGAGATTCCAGAAATCCTTGAAACCAATTCTTTTATTACGGCGCAGGTCTTCTGCTGCCTGTACTAAAAGAATTAAATAAAGGTGAGTTTTTGCTTTTGTAAAAAGTCAGTCCCCTGTTTATGGGACCGCAGCGCATCAAAGCGAAAACTTTGCTCTCATGAAATCATGCTATTTTTTAGTACAAAGTGCTCTTGAGTATTTTCCGCTTTAGCGGAAAAAGCACCTCTGTAGAAAAACGCCGTAATGGAAAGCGTGTTTCTCCAGAATTACTTTAGATATACTGAACAGTTGTGGTAGGAATCTGTTTTATAGCAGAGCTACTTGATGATCGTAAAATTCTTATTCTTAACAATAGGTTGATTTAAGAATGGAGTTTCGAAAGTCATGCAGTCGTATTCTTGCATTTAAAATTTAATTTTATCCTGTCGTTTAGCCTCCTCCGCAACTTCCGGATCAATACTTTTCTACCGAGTTTTGTGATTTTGTAAATAAATGGTAAGTTATCACTAGCACCGTGTTTACCTTGTTGCTGTAGTTACTGGTCCTATTTATAAAATGTAGAAAGCTTAACTTGCAGCTGCCTTTTATTTCCATCTGGACACAATAGAGTTCATGTCACACCCAAAATATTCAATACATGGCTTGTACGTTTTTTGAGTACTAAGCCGAAGTTCAAAAAAATTAAGCTAAATTAAGCTGAGCAGAAATAGAAATGAATAAGAGCATTTGCATTCAGTCACCTTTCAATATTATATGTTACCCGCCATCTGCAGTTGACAATCAGTGCAATTTAATTTTTTAATCTTGAAAAAGCATTTTATTGTTCTTAACGAGTTTTTCCCCCAAATTTCTGCTATTAACGATCTCATTCTTTTCGCTCTACATTTTCATAAGCTTGTCAGATTTTGTGAAAAATCTGTAATTATAATATGGCTCCCAAACGCTCTGACTAAATAACTTGAGCAATATTGTTTCACCCCAGCTTTTAGTATTTATAACTTACCCTCGGCTGTAGAGAAGTGGTTGAAAAGGACTGAGAATTTTCTAGAAGTTGTAGTATTAATCAAATAATGAATTTCTTTTCAAGCCATGTAAATGAATATTCTCATCGTTTTGTACTTTAAAAATATACGAAATAAAAAACGTGTCGCTGTGCTTGCGAACGGCAAGTATTGAGAACTATTTTAATATTTAAATCAGAGGAAGAAAGACAACAAAGCAATTAATTGTTCAGTTTAAATTGAATGATGATGACCATCTTTGACGGTTTCCCAAGAGATATTACAAAAAATGGGCGTGATAGCAAAATCATGAAAAATACAAAATCCTGTTCATATTTCCAGAGGCTGACAAATTTTTAATGAAAATATTTTAGAAAAATGAATTAAATAACAATCTAAAATGTTAAGTCCCTATACATTGGGCAAGAGGCTTTGACTTAATTCTTTTCAAATATAATTTCTGAATTCAAGCACTGATAATTCCATATGGTCATATTTGAACGATGCGAAGACAATTGTATCCGGTTCAGATGATGTATATTGATTTAATCAAAATCATGTGGTAACACCCTGAAAGACTTAATGCAGCTGTTAGCAAGCTAAACTGTTTAGTATTTGTTTGTGTGAGTGAGTGTGTGTATATGTATATGTATATGTATGTATGTATGTATGTTATCTATGTATGTGTGTATGTATGTATGTATGTATGTATGTATGTATGTATGTATGTATGTGTGTATGTGTATATATATCTATGTATGTGTATGTGTGTGTTTATTTTCTTTTGAAATTTGTAATACTGTGCATCAGATGACGTTTTTGGTTGGATCGTTAGATTTGCCCATATTGAAATGGTTTACCCGAAGTCTTAACNTATGTATGTATGTGTTTGTGTGAGTGAGTGTGTGTGTATGTATATGTGTATGTATGTATGTATGTATGTATGTATGTATGTATGTATGTATGTATGTTATCTATGTATGTGTGTATGTATGTATGTATGTATGTATGTATGTATGTATGTATGTGTGTATGTGTATATATATCTATGTATGTGTATGTGTGTATTTATTTTCTTTTGAAATTTGTAATACTGTGCATCAGATGACGTTTTTGGTAGGATCGTTAGATTTGCCCATATTGAAATGGTTTACCCGAAGTCTTAACAAGATAACTTATTTGGTTTTTAAACTCGTTATAAAGTTACTTATATAAGTTATTTTTTTACCATGCAACAGGTTAAATTTGCTGACAAAGCCTAGCTGAAATTAACTAATCTCTGAAACAGTAATAAAAATAAAGCTGAAATTTTTTATCGCCCTGTTTAATAATGCCAGGACGAAAAAAATAAATTAAAGAGCTAGAAAGTACTCAGAGTGCAAACCTCCGTAGAGCAGCTTATTTCCCCCCAAATTGATACTCTACAAAATACTGTAGTCCTGCAACCATTTTAAGATATAGTCACTTCCTTTGTACAATAATGGCAATTCTTCCGTCGTCATGTCTCCATCATCAACATTGCCTCCATATTTTAACCAAATCCGTATGTACTTTTTTGAGTTATTTTGTTCACAAACAGACAGGCAATCGGACAGATGTAGGCAAAAGCACTAGCTCCCTGGCGGAGTTAATCAACTTCGCCTAAAGGCTTCTCATTTTCTTTTCCTTCCCTACTTTCCCTTCCCTTCTTTTCCTTTCCTTCTTTTCTTTTCCTTTCCTTTTCTTTTCCTTCTTTTCCTTTCCTTCTTTCCCTTTCCTTCTTTTCCTTCCCTTCTTTTCCTTCCCTTCCTTTCCTTCCCCTCCTTTCCTTCCCTTCCTTTCCTTCCCTTCCTTTCCTTCCCTTTCTTTCCTTCCCTTTCTTTCCTTCCCTTTCTTTCCTTCCCTTTCTTTCCTTCCCTTTCTTTCCTTCCCTTCCTTCCCTTCCTTCCCTTCCCTTCCCACCTCTTCTTTTCCTCTTCTTTTCCTTCCTTCCCTTCCCTTCCCTTCCTTCCCTCCTCTTCTTTTCCTCTTCTTCCTCCTCTTTTCCTCCTCTCCTCCTCTTTTCCTCCTCTTTTCCTCCTCTTTTCCTCCTCTTTTCCTCCTCTCCTCCATTTCCTCATGCTTCTCTTTACACCTCCTTTCCTATGATCCATGTTATCCACTCAATTAGCGTTATTGTTGTAGTCGCTTATAGTTGTTTTTATGGTATTTTTTGTGGCTTGAACCTTTTTAAAGAATTTGAGCTTTTTTTGTATAATTAACGTGTCGCATTTGGTACAGAATTTAATGCCCCTTTCTTGCCCTTCTTTTCCTTCCCTTCTTTTCCTCCTCTCCTTTTACTCCTCTCCTCTTCCTCCTCTCCTCTTCCTCCTCTCCTCTTCCTCCTCTCCTCTTCCTCCTCTACTTCATTTCCTCATGCTTCTCTTTACATCTCCTTTCCCTTGACCCATGTTATCCACTCAATCAGCATTTGAGCTTTTTTTGTAGAATTAACGTGCCGCATTTGGTACAGAATATAATGCCTTTCAAAATAAACTTCTTGTTCTGCTGCATTATTCCTCCAGCTTAAAGAAGAACCCAAAAGAAAGAGCTGATATGAAAAGTCTTATGGTAAGTAGTTTTCTTTTTTCCCCCACGGCAATGAAATCTTTGGCATTATACTTATTACTAAAGATTTTATGGGAAAAGAATTGGCAGATGCCTCAGTGAATTACTACGTACCTTGAAGTCAAGCGTTTTTATTCGACCCAACACACCGCACATGATGCCTTGAATTACTTTCTGTTAAGAGAGCTACTTGGCATTAAGCAGAAAATACCGATAGATTAGCACAGTTTTGTTTCCGTTGCTGTGCAGTTGCTGATGTTCTCATTGAAAAAGGATGTCAGGTTTCTCTGATACAGTGGTTTGTTGTTGTTGTTTTCTTTTAAGATGACTGTGGTTAAGGTTGATCTGTGCTATATTTGCCGGTAGAACGTTGTGCAGGAGTACGGAGAAAACGAGCAAAAACTGAATAAAGTTTACGGCACTCAAGCAGCTATTGTATTTAAGACTGAGAAGATACATACTACAGTGGCTACTGCACAGCTGAAACTGTGACTCAAGTAAAAGAATTTGTTAAAGGTGTATTGAATGAGGTGTGAGAACTATTGGGTTCAGAAGAAAGGTGAAAGATTTTATGGCTTTCTTACCGAAATGAGGTTACCTGGTAAAAACTGTAATTTCTGCTTTACATATTGTTCACGATTGGTACGAGACAGGATAGAAAGGTTTGTGTAACAGAAATTGTCAAGAGAAAAATTTGGCTGTGAAGAAGGCAGTAAAAACTTGTTCTTCGGAAAAACACCGGATTATCTGCAGTCGATAAAAAAACATTTTCCCAGGAAGAAGAGCATTTTTGTTTGTCTTGCATACTTCAACAAGGCTGTCAGTAACAAAATTGACAAATGCCGAAGTTAACATTTTTAACTGGAAAGCCAGAGGTGAACGAGAAGACGATGGATCGACTCAATGACAGACACCCTTTAAGACCACGGCTTGTCACTCTATCAATCTAGCATCATTTTAATTGTAGTATGACTATCAGAAACCATTTTGTTGTATGAAATCGAAGTTCCATTTTGTGACAATATCTCTGGCATACATACAGATATTTCGTATTCTGTAGATGGCAATTTCATGACAAGATTTTTTTAGAAGCATGTATTTTTACTATATGCATGTATTTCCACAAGTCGTTACAAATGGTTATAGATGTGCTTTTTTTATTGAATAAATTAGGTAAATTGGAGTGTAAGTTAGAGTTTTCCAAGGTGGTAGCAGCACAGCATGCTGGATGCTGATTTGGTTAAATCTGGTAGTGCGAGCAGACATGGTTTTTTGAAGGTATTACTGAGACCTTTCTGGTGGATCGGTCAGTTGCTACTGTGATATGAATATATTTTTGTTTATTTAATACATGGTACTCCTCTTAGCACTTTCGCCATACAGATAGAGCTCGGTCTTGTAGATTGCTGTCGTATTTAACTACTGACTGATTTCATTTATCTTTCTTTTCCCCCACATTTAGGGCCATCCCTTCATAGCCAGTGCTGAGAAAATGGATGTTGACTTTGCTTCCTGGGTTCAAAAAGTAATTGGGATTTCTCCGTCTGATTCAATACACACAACTGTCTAATATTTGCCATTTAATTCTAAATAAACTTGACTAAGGCATGGATTGAATTAAGAGATTTACTGAAGTTACCTGTTTATTGTAGGGCCCGTAGTTTTATTACTTGTAAGTCGATTACATAGTTTTGATATCAAAGGTGGCTTGAGGCGAAGATTGAAATCACAATAATTTGAAATGGCTGATTTTGCTGACCGGAAAAGAGGTTTGCGAATTTTATGGTTGGCATTCATTTTCTTTTTGTAATTCGTTGCTTATCAGTTTTCTAGAAATGTAATTTGATCAGGTGCTTGGATATTGTACATTTTATGCGATATTGAAGGCATAACGGGAATCTTACTTTTGTACCGCAAATATTGTATTATTTCCATTAATTGGAGTCTGCAGTGCCATTTCCTGGATATTGTGCCTGCATAGATGACATATTTTCAACGAAACGGAACGCTGTCTTTAGAAAACCTGTCACGTAGGCGTGGGGTGGGGATGTAAAATAGAACCATGTAGATTATGCCGGTTAACAAAATTTGATTGATCACAAATATCTAAGATTAGTTGTATCTTTACTCTGGTCAGTAAGAAATTGCTATAATGTAGCGTAGCCATTGGGCAAGCGGCAAGGGCCAGCAGAGGTACAGGCTTTTGTGTCATTGGGGGTAATATGTCGAATGATGGACACGGACACGGAAATGCACGAAACCATTTAAATATTTCCAACCTAATAGTTTTATCCCCTTTACATTGGGCAAAATAAGTAAAAATAAACATGATGCGTGTTATTTTTTTGAGACTTAATGAGTTTTTCGTATATTTCGTTTCATAGATAAGATAATATTACAAGTAACAGGATGAGCAATAAAATGCAACTTCATTTTCTAAGGGTGAAGTACTATTTACTACCACCTGTATTTTGAGGGTTATTTCGTTAATTTTTTTAGGCCATGCAACAAAGGTTTTGATTTCTGGAGAAGTGAAAAATTTGTTTGCACCGAACTGGGTTGAAATCATTGCTTATGGCCACAATAGCCACATGAACCACCACCTGAGCTATCAGCACATGCCCTTAAGCAGGTCATTTTTGCGACCATACCATTGACTTAATTGCGCAGTTATTTCCCCAGATCCCTATTGCTTTTGTTTTCATAATTCAGTCTCAAATGGTAATGTTTGCAAAATAACTCCGCTTGTTTTCAGCCTCACATATCATCGTGCATAGTTCCATTGTGTTATTGAGTACCTTCTTCACAGTTGAAATAACCATGTGCAAAGGTGGAATTGTGTCTTTATTTTGACGCGTTTAGCCTTATCATACCCGAGTTTGAAACTTGGAATGCATGAAATAAATTACAAATGGGGAAGATCATTAAGCAATGTCTTTTGTCACATCCAGCATTGTGATTTTGTGTTGCTTTAAGCATCACAAAATCACAATACTCCATGCGATACCATTTTTACCACTGATGATAAGACAGCAAGTTAGTGGTTGAGAAAGGAACCAAAGAAGTAAACAGCCGCTTACTAATTGTAAACAAATTTTTGATAAGGATTTTAAACTCCCATAGATAGTTCTCAAAATTTGTCTATCTTATGAACTTTCTACATGGCGCACTTTACCAGTTCAAAGAAAATTGAGGCAAGGCAAATAAAGCTTGATTAGTGGAGAACGACGAGAGTTTAATGATCAAAATTTGAATTGGCTACTAACCAGTGCAGAAGTTGATTTTTTTCGTTTTATAAATCCCGTGTCATTGATCATGGAGCTGTAGAAAATTAAGGCTCTTTCAAGGTCGTTGGAGAGTTTCGATTAAAATGAAACTTTCTACCCGCAAACCACATTTAACTTTACAACTTGCTTTTGTTAGCCACTTGTTAAAAAAGTGAGAAAGCTTTGATATTTGAATATCGCTGGGCGGGTGAGCACTTCATATCACCGGTCAGTTTTATATTTGGTTGGCATTAGTGCTGTAGTGTTGAATTAGATTCTGTAATATTGAAACTAAAATAATTTGCTTACACAGCTTAAACTTCAACTTGCATGGGATTTACAGAATAGAATTTTTGATAATTTACTCCAATTTTTTATGCTCGAGAACAAAGGTCATGTGGCTAGTAACTTGTTAACCAATCATTTTTTGCCCACCTGTTATTTTGAGCTCAGATTCCAGAGAGAACGCTCAATGTTTGTGGTGAGAAGTTTCGATTGGTTTTGAAAGCAGAACGGTCCAATCTATGAACAAAGAGCATCTGGTAAATCCATAAATGGGGTCGCAGATGTGACATTTCTGTGCAATCATAATTGTTGAGAATTCCAGTAGGTAGCTGCTACTAACATTACCTTTGCCACAGGTTGGGCTGTATATAGGTGGTATTAGTCTTAAAATTTTTTTCTCAAATGCATTTATCCTTTGAATATCCGTTGCTTGGTATCGTAGCTTATTTTTTAGATAAAAATAATTTATTTTATTTCATTTTGTACTGTAACTTAAGATCATTTTATTTAAGAAAAGTGGGTAAGCTGTTCTGTTCGCAGGACCACTTTTCCAACCAGAGCAAAACGACCAGTAATGTGCAGAGACTGTAAATACTGGATAAAGCTCGCTGTGGCTGACAGTCAAACAGAAAATTTGCGAAAGAAAGCGCTTACTTGAGATTTATTTTAAAGGAATTTCTACCTTTCATTCGGTATTTGTATTACTTTGCCACTTTCGTCCTTGTAATGTCGTGCAGCCCCTTGCGATGGGTTTAATTGAGAAAGAAAACCTGTTTTTAAGTAGTTCCTACATAAACCTAACCCGTGAAATGATATGAATGAAACGATTTAGTAAAACACTCAAACGCATGCTCAGTATGAATCTTCTCCCCATTTGTTTTGCCTTGAAATAAGCTTTGTTAATAAGCCCTACCTACCCATGTTGAATGGGTATTTTAATGTGTTTTATCCTGGCGTTTAATCGAATTTGTACAGTCTCTCTAGTATTCGGCAATTGTTATCTGCGGTGTACTTTTTACTCTTTTCCTTGTAACCAGCACCAAATACAATACATGTGGCCCCATTCCTTGAAATTTTCCTTCACATTTTTTCTAAAGTCGATGCACCTTTTTCATTTTTATCCCGATTTGATTGGAATTTTTTTAACCCAGGAGACATTGGGGGTGGGGGTGGGGGTGGAGAGGCTAAACATGGGACATTATTGTGTTGCTGGGAGATGTAAGCTAATACTACCATTTTCAACATTGGGACATTAGATGCTTTACAGTTGGGGCTTTATCTTAATAGCAGCTTGCTTACTTTGGATTGGATCACAGTGACTTTTGCACCATGTAGTAGTAAGTGGATTTTGAGGATATATTATTTTGATTTACAACAACTAAGGAAGATAACATCATCATAGTAATAGTAATATAATAATAATAATAATAATAATAATAATAATAATAATAATAATAATAATAGATCGACAAATACAAGGTCACGGTAGAAATAAAACGCATGCTCTTTAAGGAAAGGAAGGTTAATAATGGTTGTTTGTAGGTGCTTTGAACTTGCTAAAACACAGGACATTTAAACGATCCTTGGGTTTTGCACAAACAACTGTTGCACCATCTTAATTGATCCTTGCTGTCCTTTACATCTTGAGAAGAATGGTACAACATCCATGGGTTGACGTCAGCTAATAGACCGTAAAAGCAGTTATTAATTAGGTTAAATGACCCAGTTTACGAAATAATAATGAGGATATGATTACGGTAACAATTTAATTTCTTGTATCTTCTGTAGTGTTTGGAAACTTGGTGGCAATGCATTCTACTGAATGTAACACTGAAGACCATTTCCATTTCGAGGTTTGCACACGCCGCTTAGCCAGTATTTGCCGAATGCTAGAAACGTACGGTCATAAAAGAAGTTGGTTTTCCCACCACTATCTGTAACAGTAACCAATGTGGTGTTTAATATTCAAGCATCTGTTCTTATTTTATTTGCCGGTGTTGGGTAGACTTAATGGTAACTGCAGACATGTTATTAAGTTGTCTGATTTTCGTCCTTGTCAGGACACATGCTTGGTTGCTTTAAAGATGTTGATTCAACAGGTTAACCTAATTTTATACCATGTCTGTTATTTTATTGACCAAGCTAGCCAATTAAACGACGAAAATGAGAATAAGAAAATATGAGAAACCGTTTAGTGCAACTCATTTTTCCATTGTTGAGAAGTATTTATATTAATGACGTATCCAGTATAGCAGCATGGTATACAAATCGGGGAGGTTTGGCCTGCCTCCTTTAGTATTTTTGTTGACCCACAATAGAAATATGTGTTGAAAGTCTATTTGTCGGTTCTTGTAAATGCTTCATGTTAGGTGGCACGGGTAAGCCACGGCTTTTAACGAAGACCATACAGAAATCCATGTGGTCACGTGATCATTTGTATTGTTATGCTTACAACTAGTCATGCCAAAGGTGACGTTTTATGTACTACTTGGTAACCTAGAATTTTGAGCACGTTAAGCAAGAGTACAGACCGGTATTTAAAGGGGTGGTAGTTTGTCATTTTTGAAGTGCTCAGTGATGCGTGATTATTTTCCCAGTCATTTGCTTACCTGTAAAATTACTGTTGGTATCGCAGGAGTGCTCTAAAATCCGAGTCGTATCGGACATTTACAGATGTAACTCTTAGACCTTATATTATGCTCGGTGCTACAAATGTATGTCATTTTACTTGACCTTTCAATTCATCAAGTAAATATATGGCTGCGATGTTCCATAATTGAACATCGCAGCCATTATAACCTTTTTGGTGAACAAGCGCAGTCATGTGTACGGTTTTGTCAAGAAGCAGAACTTGTAAGTAACATATATAGTCAATTATTCTTTTCCAGAAAATGCCTTTTTGTAAGTATTTAATGTACTACAAGAACGCAGGTCATTAATTTAAAACCAAAAATAAAAAGTAATTTAGAATATGAATTCATAGCGCAAAGTATCAGTTTTCTGGCAACCGTTCTTCCGTTCATTAATGGGAAGTAAAATATAGTTTTAAAGTTAGTTGATCTGCACAACGAAGTTTGGTATTGGATAACTTGTCTCATTTTTTCTTCTAACAGCAAAGCTGAATTTCGGGCTGCCGCCAAATCCGTTTGGTTCGTTGCTTTTTAGTTGAGTAGGTTAAAGAAACAGCGTAATGGAGCCAGACTATGTGTAACAGATGCTTATACACACTTAACGTTGTACTGTCCAGAAAATAGTGTATTTAAGCATGGAATTTTATGTTCATTTTTAATCTGCTTAAAACCCTACTAAGTGTATTGACTGAAATTTTCAATTTGTAACTGTTGATATTTACGTGTGGTCGTCAGTTTTTATAGTGCACAAAAATTATTTTGCGTATTAAAAGAATTTTGATACATTACCACATAATACACTAGGAGAATATGTTAATAAATACACCGTTTATTCTGAAATGGTAGTCTTTTACCCAGCATTAGCACCATTACGCTGCTTCGGCATGGTGTCATCGAGATCTCCATCCCAATTTTTTCCTCGTCTGAACAAATTCCATAACGCGACATGAAATTGTCAAGGACAACCTTCATTTCGCACTGCGGGCATTTGGGTAAACCCACTGTCGTGGTTCAGGCTTTTTTGTTATGAAATTCTTGCAATTTGAAATTTTACTTTATTACATTTAGTGTCATTTCCATCCGTAAAATTCTCACCAAAGATAATTATTTCCTACCGTGCAATTCTGTTTGTCAAAGAGGGTTGTCTGGATAACTTTTCCTCTTCCATTAGAGTTGAAAGACAATATCCACCTGATTTCAACAGAATGCCCTGATAATGTAAATAATAAATACTAACTTGTTAATTTGGTGAATGCACAGGTAGGCGCTTTCATTAGCGATTTGGCAAAGCTTTAAAATATCGATGGCCCATTAAAATGACCTAAAGTAAATGTTGAAAGGGAATGAGAGTATTTATATCTTCGTTTGTCTGAGGGAGGGAAAGAGAGGGGGTGGGGAAGAGTAAGCCGATTAGGTGCGTAGGGAGAGAGGTAGGAAGGTAGGTAGGTAGGCAGGCAGATCGATAGGTACGTATGTAGTTATGCAGGTAGGTAGATGGATAGATAGATAGGTACGTAGGTAGTTATGTAGGTATAAAGGTAGAAAGGTGAAGGGATAGGTAGATAAATAGGTGGAAAGATAGGTAGATAGATAGGTAGGTAGGTAGATAGCTAGGTAAGCAGGCTATATAGATAGGTAGGTAGATAGTCAGATACGTACGTAGGAAGGTAGGTTGGTAGGTAGAGAGATAGGTAGGTCAGTAGATGGACATTTAGGTAGGTAGGTTGATAGGTAGGTAGACACGTGGGTAGATAGGTAAGAAGGAAGGTAGGTACATACGTAGATAAGTAGATAGGTTGGTTAGGTAGATAGAAAGATAGGTAGGTAGGTAGGTAGATAGGCAGGTAGGTAGGTTCGAAGAAAGGTACGTGGGTAGGTTGCTAGGTAGGTTAGGTAGGTAGGTATGCAGGTAGGTAAGTAGGTACAAAGATAGGTAGCTAGGTTAGCTAGATAGGTNGATAGGTAGGTCAGTAGATGGACAGTAGGTAGGTAGGTGATAGGTAGGTAGACACGTGGGTAGATAGGTAAGAAGGAAGGTAGGTACATACGTAGATAAGTAGATAGGTTGGTTAGGTAGATAGAAAGATAGGTAGGTAGGTAGGTAGATAGGCAGGTGGGTAGGTTGCTAGGTAGGTTAGGTAGGTAGGTATGCAGGTAGGTAAGTAGGTACAAAGATAGGTAGCTAGGTTAGCTAGATAGGTAGCTAGGTTAGCTAGATAGGTAGGTAGATATGCAGGTAGATAGGTAGGTTAGGAACGTAGGTAGGTTAGGTACGTAGGTAGGTTAGGTAGGTAGGTAGATAGGTATGTAGGTAGACTCGTAGGTAGACAGGAAGGTAGGCAGGTAGAAAGGAAGGAAGTTAGGTAGAAAGGAAGGTAGGTAGTTATTTAGATAGGTAGGTATGTAGGTAGACACGTAGGTAGACCGGAAGGTAGGTAGGTAAGTAGAAAGGTAGGTAGATAGGTAGTTTGGTAGGTAGAAAGGAAGGTAGGTAGATAGGTAGGATGGTAGATAGGCAGGTAGAAAGGTAGGTTACGCAGGTAGGTAGTTAAGGAATGTAGGTAGGTTAATAGGTAGGTTAGGTAGATAGGCAGGTAGATAGGTAGGTAGGCAGGTGGGTAGGTAGAAAGGTAGATAATTAGGTTAGGTATGTAAGTAGGTAGATAGGTAGGCTAGGTATGCAGGTAGACACATAGGTAGATGGGTAGGTAGAAAGGAAGGTAGGAAGGCTAGGTATGCAGGTAGACATATAGATAGATAGGTAAGTAGAAAGGAAGGTAGGAAGGCAGATAGCCAGATGGGTTGGTAGATAACTAGATAGGTAGGCAGGTGGGTAGGCAGACAAACAAGTAGATAAGTAGGTAGGTAGAAAGGTAGGTAGGTAGAAAGGTAGGTAGGTAGGTTAGGTATGTAGATAGCTAAGGTATGCAGGTAGGAAGATAGAAAGGTAGATAGGTTAGCTATGTACATAGACA
>RDPX01000022.1:2463995-2478253 GCA_003991215.1 Morbakka virulenta
CAGTGTGTTTTCTTTTGGTGACAGAAGTGGTAAAAAGGGTCAATGTTAAGCATTGCAGTGTGGTTGCTTTTAGTGACAAAAGTGGTAAAAGGGGTCAATGTTAAGCACTGCAGTGTGTTTTCTTTTGGTGACAGAAGTGGTAAAAAGGGTCAATGTTAAGCATTGCATTGTGTTTGCTTTTGGTGAGAAAAGTGGTAAAACGGATGAATGCTGAGCAGTGCATTGTGTTAGCTTTTGGTGAGAAAAATGGTAAAAGGGATGAATGCTGAGCATTGTGGTGCGTTTGCGTTTGTCTTACTAGTCTTTCATAACCCTTCCCAGATATGTTTAGTTTTGGTATGGGCTAAGCGTTTTAGCACGCTTTCAATGAACAATGTACATCTTTAGTCTATTTGTGGAGACTTAGTTGTTTATTTTGTCTTTCTTGTATTCTTTATATATAAAATCAAACCTACAAACTCTTTATAATAATGCTTAGGCTGACAATTTTGTTTAATCGACGCAGGATTATATATAAAAAACAAACAGAAATATTTGAATAAAAAATTCATTTGCGAAGTCTTAACTTAAAAGGTAGAATTTGACTTAATACTATGTACTTTTGGGTTATCACTTCAGTCGACAACGTCCCAGTGTTGCACAAGGCTTTGTTTCTATTAACTCTGTCCAGCAATCGATGCCTAATAACAGTACGTAGGTGATTACAGTCGCAGGCATCAGCTATGTATAGTCTGCAGTGTTTCTACGCCACCATAATGTTTTCTGATCTCTCATGTACTGTCAGTTCTATTAGACTTTATTTAAGTGAGTCTGAAGCGTCAATGAATATTAAAACAAAGTTATTGGTCGACACACCCTACAGTTCGTCAAGAAAAATAACATGTGAAGTTAAATTTCAATTAACATAAGGTATTTTCTTATTTATTCAATGTTACGACTGCTACTGTAATCGTATTCATGAAAATGTGTTACACGATGTCAATTTTCCACTTCCACGATATTTGCAGTTGCAACATTAGGGACGGAAAGAAATGGGCAAAACAAGGCACCAAACCTCACAAAATTAAACATTCCTTTTTTTCTTCTTTTAATAGTAAGGTGTATCCTAAGTATTACACTTGGTAACTTATCATTTCACCGCACAAATAAAACAGACTGCTAGCAATTGACAGGAAATGTAGAGAAGCATGGTATGTGCTGCTTAATAACTGCTGGCAACAAATGAAGTTCCAAGGATCATTGGTGTAAAAGGTCTCTTAAACGCTCAATAAGAAAAATAAATTAAGCTTCCTAGGGCATGCGACGAGGAAATGACAAAACGAAAACATCTTCATCACAGTAAAGATTGTGGGAAAGCAAGCAAATGTTAGGCAAAGACTAAGGTAAACCACAGGCTTAGGTAGATGGATCAATATCGGCAGCACTGACATCACTTAGACAAATAATAACGCCAAGCAATGGCAAGCCATGAAGTTACGGCTCTGGAAGAACAAAGCTAAAGTCAAAATCTTTAACCCTCCGCTGCTTTCCAGCAAAGATGAATGCGAGCTGTACTAGTTTTATGTGACAAATATTTACCTTGAATAGACAATCATGAACAAACAAATAACTATTCCGATCACACGCATTGTGTTTCCTGTTCCCTCTACAGTTGATAACGAGCGACCACATAATAAAGTATTGTTTTTAGTATCTACAGAAAAGAAAAGACATAACCAATGCATTAAAAGCCACATTCTTTCCATAACACACATATACACACATATAACTTGTTGTTGTTGTTTAAACGTCATTTTCCCCCAGCAATTGAGGCTGAGACGGTGCCCTTCCGAGGAACTTTATTTTGGCAGTGAGGAATTTCTTGGCCGGATGCTCTTCCTGACGCCAACCAATGGCTTTTTCTTTTGTAAAGTTCCAAATTCTCCTCGTCCGCTCAGGGAATCATACTCGGAACCTATTGGTTACTGCGCAACTGCATAAACCATTAAGCCTCGGCTCCTCGCCTACACATACACACTCATAACTATATAATAAAAATTGTTCCGCATAAAAGGTCATCTGTAAACAAAGACAAAAGCAACCAAAGTTATATAAAATTTAGACTATAAAAAATACATACGAACCCTTAAAATTTGCACAGGATTATTAGTATTTCCACTGGGGTATTAAAAATATCAAAATACTCTCACACTGTAAAATTTCGTGCATATATAGCTTGTTAAAACCTAAAAATAAGGTGGCAGGAATGATAATGCAGCGAGTTAGACAGAGTATAACACAAGGGCTTGCAATCCTTCAGCATTATCTGGACTTCTACTCTGTAATTAAAGAGCTATTTCAATCCTTCGCTCTATTGCAATTTTTTGCACCGCTTTATGTATTAAAATGTTTACTTACTTTGCTCAAGAGGCTCGCTTGTTATACCAGAAAAGGTCAAATAGGTCGTGTACAAGGTGATCAATGATGCTTGTGCAAGACCTGATCTTGGATTTTCTGAAAAAAAGAGAAAAAAAATGCCCACCAAATGCAGACAAATCAAGCGAAGAAACAATTAAATAATAAGGCATACCATACAAAAAACCTCGGAGCCATGTCTATGGTTAGTACCAGAGACATGGGGACACGGGGGTCTCCCCAATAACCAAAAAATAGGAAACTCTAAATTGAAAAATATCTTATTTTCATTACTTTTTTCATACAACCACAGTCCATGAATGACGATAAAGTGCAAATTTTAACAGAACTATACCACCACGGCATTAACATTCAACAGTGTATTAACGATTTTATCTATTCTACTAAAGAAGTACAAAATTAAGTTTCATGTTAACTAATTGCAAGCATATTGTCAAGTTTAACTGATGGCCACTACTTGTTTTCACTTTGATTAACTCATTGGTCCAGCTGTTTATCTAAATCTAGGAATTTTAAAAGTATTTGTTCAACGACCGTATAATGAAACCATCTACACTTGTTGCAGCTACATTGTCGCGACTCACGTTCAGCACATGATCCACATCATTCAAGCTCCATTTAACTGTTACAGTATCAACAGGAAGGAAGAGCAATCTACACACAAGTTGTTCAAATTGTTGTAAAAATTCAATTTCACTCCCTTTGCAGATTTCATAACAATCGATGCTAGTACACATCGATCCACTATCTAACAGTGGCAAGGCAACCATCAAATCGTGAAATCGGGGAATTAAATTTGGTTATGCTATACGATTCTTTTGAAGCATCCAAAGCAACAATAATTTAAGAATTTTCATTGCTGAATCGTCTCTCAAGTCCTTAAGGCCTTCGCAAAATGAGCTTTGACAATCACTCTGGTTTGACACCTCCTTAAAAAATGGACGATTCTACGGGTTTTTTATCAAAGAAAATTACAGTTGCTAATGACCAAAATCTTTCCACAAAAAAATCCAATATCAAAATCAGAATGTGAGCTTCATAAAAGTGATCGTTAAGGAAAAGATTGAAAAATATAATTCAAAAAGTGAGAACCTTTTACTGATGTTAAAAACTAGAACAGGCTACTAGCTAAGTCATAGATTACTATAAAGTGCAAAGCAGTAAGAAAATCGCAATTATTTTTCAAAAGAATAACCAATTGGAAAGAATGTGAATAGANGTTCAAATTGTTGTAAAAATTCAATTTCACTCCCTTTGCAGATTTCATAACAATCGATGCTAGTACACATCGATCCACTATCTAACAGTGGCAAGGCAACCATCAAATCGTGAAATCGGGGAATTAAATTTGGTTATGCTATACGATTCTTTTGAAGCATCCAAAGCAACAATAATTTAAGAATTTTCATTGCTGAATCGTCTCTCAAGTCCTTAAGGCCTTCGCAAAATGAGCTTTGACAATCACTCTGGTTTGACACCTCCTTAAAAAATGGACGATTCTACGGGTTTTTTATCAAAGAAAATTACAGTTGCTAATGACCAAAATCTTTCCACAAAAAAATCCAATATCAAAATCAGAATGTGAGCTTCATAAAAGTGATCGTTAAGGAAAAGATTGAAAAATATAATTCAAAAAGTGAGAACCTTTTACTGATGTTAAAAACTAGAACAACAACATACGAAATTTAATCCCTTTTAGGCTACTAGCTAAGTCATAGATTACTATAAAGTGCAAAGCAGTAAGAAAATCGCAATTATTTTTCAAAAGAATAACCAATTGGAAAGAATGTGAATAGAAATTACGCCTTTGTAAAACATACGTTGCAGATTTGGAGTTTTAATCAGTAGTTTTAGCTTTCTGAAATGTTACTGTAAGTAGGTACATACTTAACTTTAGCTGTTATCAATGTATATATTTCATACCACCAACTTTAGATAAAATATTGTAATTCTATCATTGTATTATAATTAAATTACATTTTTTGTTGTTGCTTTTAACGTCATTTTCCCAAATAAATGGGGCTCAGACGGTACCCTTCATGCGACCTTGGATTTGGCAGTGAGGAATTTCTTGGCCGGATGCCCTTCCTGACGCCAACCAATAGCTTTATATTTATTTTGTGAAGTTCAAAAGTCCCCCACTCGGGGAATCGAACCCTGAACCTCTTGGTTACGGTGCAGTTGCACTAATCATTAAGCCACGGCTCCTCTATTACAATTGAATTACATATAAATTATAAAACAAATAACTGTCCATAATTCATACAGAATGCTAACAGCTTGCGTTTAAATAAGCTTTCCCGTTTAAAATCGTGAATGTTCTCTTCGGTTTTACTGAATGAAATAAAAATCACCGAATAAGTGAGTTTCTAGTCTGTTTTTTTAAATGTGTTAGTACCTCAACATGGCACTAAAGCCTTTTGGTAAGCTATCTACATTACCAATTATCAACAAATAAAAGAGGGCGCTGTTCGTGTTTTGGATTAAATTGAAGGGCATGATCACAAACGTTTCGGCTTCCCCTAAAAACCCATCAAGTACCAGCCACTGTCCATGAGTTATCTAAATGTCCTTAATATATTTATTAACCAAACCAAAAACTTTGCCATTCAACAAATGATTTGGGGAAATTCAACTTGAATATAAGACGATAACTCGCTGTTTAATGGCCAATATATGTCAGGATATAAAATAGAGAAATTCTGCATAAAAATTAAAAACTTACATGACAAATCCTAAGAATAAACGTTTTCTTTAACGTTGGCAGCGATAAAAAATTTTGAATTATTACCAAAACAATTTTGAAATCGATAAGTCTCTGATGACTTATCGACTTCAAACATTACATGAGAACGGCTCTCAAAAAAGCTATATTCAAATCAAATATGGGAAATAAAAATAAATAGTAACTAACGTTGCTCTTTTTTGACGCTTCTTATTTCGACAACTGCATCTTTTCGTGAGTTTTCATAGTTGCTACAAATATTGGGGTGGTGAGTTTGTCTGTCCAGTGCCAAAACGCATACTAACACCGTTGAAACCTTTATCTCGTTTGCTTTTTTTAATATTAATTGTGAAGCGAGAGTAAATGTAAATGAGGGTGGCGACTGGGTTATAGGAAGTGAGAATGACAATGAAAATTAGCATTAATGGGAAAGAGGTGATAAGAATCAAGGGTAATAGTAAGGAGAGTAGTGAGGGCTTGAATGAAGGCAACAATATAGCTGGATACGATAACTGAAGTGAAGGTAGCAATGAGAGATTAAAAGGATGTAGTGTAAATGGGGAGTGGAGAGTGGAGCAAGAGTGCGAATGAAAGTGAAGTTGAGAGTAAGATTAAGACGTAAAGTGCAGTGAGATTGGCCGTGTGGATTAATTAATTTCACAAGTTATGGCACGCGAAATGCTCCTCTAATCCCCTTTCAAGTTAAACAACTTAAAAAGTGTTTTTAAAACAAAAGTGAAATATATTCACATTCTGTGTCAAGGTTTATACCTTAACATGCTGGAATAAAAAACAACGCTTTATACAAACTTAATTTCTAACTACTAATACCAATAAATTTATTGGCTGTAAAAACTGCATTTCTATTTCTACTTTAAACAGTATGCTGCGAACCATACTAATTCAAAGTAAATAATGTAAACAAACTGTTTAAGAAAGTTTTAGTGAAGGACTTACTATCTTGTACGGAAGGTAGGATTGAAATCACGGATATGACGATACTCATAATTAACGTGATGCTGATAAAGATTTTGTTAAGTGTGCAGGATCCAGCCTATAAAGAAAAAGGAACTTGTTGGATGTTGGTAACAGAAAGTTAAAAAAATGGAAAACATTTCAATTTACCAATCCCAGGAAAGATTCTCGTACATTAAAATTCTGTCCATCTGTCTTTCTTTCTCTCGCTGTGTCTGTCTGTCTGTCTCTCTCTTACTCTCTCTGACACACACGCACACATACAAGAAATAGAACTTAAACATAAACTTAAACATCGAACTTTTCTGCTTACTTTAATTCACATAACCATGGAGAAGTCAATTCCACTTACCTCTGTAAATAGAACGTACATTGCAATTATTCCACTCAGTGAAGCAGCATACATGATAAACATGCAAACGAACAAACCTACAGAAATAACATAACCGAAAGAATAACAAGTCTATTTCTGACAAATAATTATAAGTTCATATTAACACACTATATTATTCTATGTATGTCTATCTGTCTATGTATGCAGGTATGTATGCATGTATATATCCATCCTTTCTTTATTAATCTATCTATATCCAGCAATGTATATATGCATGTATTCAATTATTATCTGCCCCCTTGTTGAAATGGTGAAAAAAGAATAAAATTGATATCAGTTGGGTAGTGTGGTACGTATATAATCGAGTAAACAAAGACCGCTAGTAAAACTGTTTATTATGTTCTAAACTAACAGTTTTCAAGAATTCTCGCCAGAGGTCCTTGTTTATCGCATTTTCCGTATTACTTCCCATAAGGCATTCCAACCTACCCATTCAATTCATATCTGACCCTGATATTCATCTTTCCTTGATAGGCGCATATTCAAAAATATTTCATGTTACTGCAAATCCTCTGGGCCAGGCCTTCTATGAAAATCACCGTAAATACCTTGGGCACTCTTGGGAGGTGATTAATTCCACCTTCTTTTTGTCATTTATAAGAGCAGCGCTTAACTTATGCCCTGTTATTCTAGAGTCTTGATCCAAGCCGTCTATCAAAATGTACATGATATTTGTTTCGATTTTAAAGTTTGTATTACGAATAGTCTTTTCAGATCTGGGCATTGATTTAGGTAAGCTCCACTCTCCTTTCATTTTCATAAAATGTAAAAAACCCAGGTGGCTTTATTGCTGTGTCTGGGACCCTCTCCATAATCCAATCAATCAAAGTAGTCACATATACAAAGCTCTTTCTTTTCGTGTTCCTTTCTCCCTAACCACTAAATACCAAATGACCTCTTTTCCTGGCACATGCCCAAAAAACCTAAGCTTTGTGATAGCTCTCTTTCAACATAGTACACTCTCCGTTCACAAATGACAAATTAAAGGGGAAAAATCCGATTCTTCCTTTACTGGAAATTTTAAGTTTAGCTAAATTGGATTAAAGAATCAACCTCCTGAGCCTCCGAGTCAAACAGTCTGACAATTTTGACTTCAAAAATGTTTTTCAATCACACGTTTTCAAACAGTTGGCGTGTTTTTCTTTTGAAAATGGTTATTGATAATATTGAGTGCGTGGTACAACACTTTTAAAAGGGGTCTATTTGCATGAACATGAATACAATCAATAAAAAGCAGCCTCTGACTTCACATGATTAAAAAAACTGAGCTTTACAACACCGGAAGTCTCCGGTGTTGTAAGGCTCGGTAGATGTTTTCATGCTAACCAACTAGTTTGAACACATTCTTTAAGTTTCAGTTTCTCACCAAAATGACAAAGTATCCTGAAATATTCCAGTATTTCATATTCAATGGTCACCAAAATTCCTTTTTCTTACGGAGTCAGAATACAGGTCTCTTAATGAAGATCCCCCAATAAGGAGTGAGGGCATAATTAAGAAAGCAACAGGAAAGAAGCATGCTGTACGGCATAAGCACCAAGACATACTGGCGACTACTTCCAAGAAAACCCTCACTTGAAATAAAAACCCATTTCATATTTGTGTATATCTAGTGCCAAGGGAATAACAACGACAGGCAGGTTGTCATTAACCTCAAACCATCAACCGAACAGAAAATCACCTCTAAGTAATCAACACTCGACTACAGCTAAACGGTCCAGAAGTGTCAGACAAGTATGGGCCAAGCATCATTACAAGTTATAATATGTTGACACAAAGAAGCAATATGTTTCTCTCTTTCGTCAATATTTCAAAATCGTATTCGTTTTTTATGTGGAAGGAACAGAAAATTGCTCGGGCATAAAACCCTGGTGGCAGACGTTATTACACACGAAACATCGTCCAAATCAAACAAATAACCCACATTCATAAACATATTCTTAAATAACTCCAGCAAACTGCAACTACCGCCCACCCTCCCAAAAAAGCCCAACTTGTTGCAGGTACTTGTGTCCACCACTACTGCTTTAATACTAAGCCCGGGTCTAAAATAATCAAGGCCTTGTGTTCAGTTTTACCCATCCTTACCAGCAACGTTTTATTGGTAAACTTAATCATATTGTAGTAGTTGGTAGCGGAAATAACTGATTAAAATTTCTTTTCCAAACATTTTACACTGTACAAAAAACATACTGGCTGCCCAATTCTGCGAAGAAGTCATCCTATGATTTTGATATTTCTTCTCAATTTAGTTCGTGTTTACACAGGAGGCAAGGTTCTTGTCTTTAGAGCATCATCACCGCCCTTGTTAACCGTGGAATTCTTCCTTTTTGTAATTCTTCTGGCCTGTCTAGTAAGATACCTCCTTATTTAGATCTGCAGCACTTTTGACATTATAACAAGATGCATGATAAATAATTAGCAACCGTTATAACAGTTTCTAGAACTTTCAATAACCATTAACTTAAAACAAGTATGGATAGTAACTTTTGGCTTCCCAAGTCCGATTTTCAGAGTGGGCAATCTACAAAAATGCCATTGGTTAGCTCCAGGGCAGGCACCAGTTCAAGAAATGATTTAATACTCCAATCTATATCCCTTATATGGGCAAGCCGAAACCAAAACAAAACGAAGAAAATATACTGACTCTAAAAACCTTCAATACTTTAATACTAACTTTCAACCTTCAATACTTTTCACACTGACTTTGAAACTTATAGTTCAGTAGCTGTTGACACTAGATTTAATTTCTTAAAACCTTACAAAATACTTACAGAAATACCAGCATTTGTTGTTTTCTGCCTTCTCTACCCTGTTGTATGAGATAAAAAATAAATAAAAAGGAAAAAAAATAAATTTTTAATACATTCCTTTGTCAGTGTAGCATGCATATATTTCTATCACAATTTTTATCATAAAATAATTTTATAATAATTTATGATAATTTACTTTTGACTAACATTTTCATTTAAAAGTGACGTAATACATTAACTATTTAAATTTTTATATTATTGTGATTTTGTAAATAGGAGCCAAGCCCAACTGTAGTCTTAATCGTTACTGTCTGGTACATTTTAAGTTAAAGAAAGCTCTTCTTAGGATGTGTCATGTTACAAGACCATCTTCTGGATATTTGTGATGCTGATCTTTCTACAATTTTTTAACATATGATCACTCATTTCCTTTCTAGTAAGGTCATGGACTCGGGCAAATAAAGGAACAATAGCTATTGTCATTTCCCACATTTTGGTAACTACCATCTTAAAGTCTTTATGTTTTGAATGCTTTGACAGATATTCTGTTTCTTTACCTCCGACATGTCACTCAGATAGAACAGCAAATGTTAATGAAAATAGTTTTCTTTCTGTCTAAGATGATGATATTAGCCCTAATGCCAGTATCCTTATCAGTATCGATTGGAATATTATATAGCATGCCTACATTTTTCTCTGCAACTACTGTGGCTGGCTTATACTAATACTTTCTAGCGTGCAATGTAACATCAAAGTGCTTACATGTTTTTCAATGTATGCAGATTAGTGCTTGGTCTTGTGCAGCTAACAATAAATCCTCTCTTTCGCTTTTAAACATCTCCACTTCAAAGTCAACCCTATCATGATTCTGCGTTCTTCACTTCTTTTTATCTCTGTGGTACTGAACACGTAACTGCATTTCTTTTTCCTTCACGGACAACCATTCCTTTGGTATTGATTCTTCTACACAAGCTCAGCATCAGCTAGCTTTAATTCGGCTGCAGCGTACGTATGGCACTCTTCTTTACTTTTTCCAATGTAATAATTTATTGATCTTTGTTCTTCATCCACACACTAGAAGATGTTGCTGGACCCTCTTCCTCTAGTCTCATGTACAATCGAATGACATTTGCCTTTTGATGGTGTGCTCTATGCTTTGCATGGTTAAGGTTCTTCTTGTTTTCTGTCTAAAATGTCAATTTTATCTTTCGTCCAATTCACAATTCCAACCCTGTAGCGTACTACAGCAATTGCCCATGTGTTTATAGCATTTATATGGATTTCCTGAGTTAAGCTTAGACTTTACGAGCTTCAATCTTTTCAAATCTGTTGCTTTCACCTTTTCTTTCATTTCCTTATTCATGGTATCATTGAGTTTCTTTCTTTCTGTACTTGTAACCACTATCATCAGTTTCCAACATCCGATAAAACTACTCCATCGGAATGAACCCTCTTTCCTCTCTTCATGACCAAAGAACACATTTCGATAGACCAAACTCCAGTTTAATATCTCTCCAACACACTGTACATTTTAAACAAGTAAATCCATCACTTTTTCAGACTTGCCGTACATCTTCAGGCTGTACATAAAAAAAAAGATGATTAAAGAAGGCACATTCTTTCCTAGTTTGTCATCATGTTGGTATTTCTAAGTGTCATTGAGACGTAATAGCGCAATAACCAACAACAAAGGGATGAAAAAGTCACTCTGGAAGATACCTCTCTTTCAACTTATACTTCTTTTGGACCGGTAGCAAATCGATGTACGTTTTCTTACCAAATATGCCGGTTAACAACTTCCAACATGGATTGAAGCATTTGATCGGGAGATAGTTCTCCACTTCACTGCTAGTTACAATTGAAAGCAAGTTTCTCACTTTAAACAGTCACTATTGTAAAAAAACCCAACTATAAAATAAAATCATTCATCTGTGTCTTGAATGAGACCAGATAGTACTTTTCTGACTGTGGTCTCACTGTCCATAAGGATCGTTTTCTGCATTTCGCAGATAGTCTTTTGTATCGCGTCACTGCTCTCGAAAATCATTCCCATGTCTTTCCAAATTTGACGCATTCCGTCACCGAGAGCACCAATTGCCAAGGGCACAACCATAACATTGTATCCTGGACGTCTCTCACTTGTTTCGAAGGCCAGTTGCCTGTACTTTGTCAGTTTTTCCAATCGCTTTGTTCCGATATTTTGTTGCTGTAAACAAGCCATATCGCAAATCCAGATATTCTTCTTTTCTTTGTCTTCTAATATCAGGTCGGGTCTCCGGCCGTTGTGGTTTTTCGCAAATGGAACTCGAAATCACAAACAAGTTTTCCTCGCTCGTTTTCCAACACCGTTCCTCGTTCCCATCGCTCTTTGTATCATACCACGTTATTGACTATCAGTTCTTACTCATTACTATTATTATTATTATTATTATGGTTTTATATCAGAATTTAATATTTATATATCAGATATAAAAGTTAAAAAAAAGAACATAATTGTATAGTAAAACAGTAAAGAAGTAGTTTTATAATGATAATGCTTTTCGTTGTATATGTGCTGTCCCATTAAGCACATTTTTTTTGTATTTCGGCGAAAGAGTTTCTTCCAGGCAGCTTTGCAACATGTTTTTCTACGTTTTGGTTTATAGCACCTAAAGAGCCTATTGCTACCGGTACAATTTTCATTTTCCACATTTTTTCAACTTCAAATTACAAGGCTTTATACTTTGAGAGTTTTTTAAATTCTTTAACTGAGACGTTCTTATCAGTTCGTACAGTCATATCTATTAGCAAACGTGTCTTTTTATTGTGATCTTTAATGATAATATCGGGACGGTTGGCCTGAATGGTCCTGTCTGTATGGATCCGAAAGTCCCATAAAATTGTACTTTTTTCATTTTCTGTAGCAGGTTCAGGTTTATGTTCGTACCAATTAGTCGCGTATGGGAGACCAAAGTGTTGACAAGCCTTCCAGTGGATATATTGTCCAACTCGATCATGCCTAAGCTTGTATTCAATTGGTGTTAAGATTGGACACCCAGAAACTATATGATCTATTGTTTCTCTGGAAGAGTCGCAAAATCGACAATTAGGGATTGCACCGTTATGAAGGATTTCTGCTTGAAAATTCTTTGTAGGAAGACTTTGATCTNTTTTTTCATTTTCTGTGACAGGTTCAGGTTTATGTTCGTACCAATTAGTCGCGTATGGGAGACCAAAGTGTTGACAAGCCTTCCAGTGGATATATTGTCCAACTCGATCATGCCTAAGCTTGTATTCAATTGGTGTTAAGATTGGACACCCAGAAACTATATGATCTATTGTTTCTCTGGAAGAGTCGCAAAATCGACAATTAGGGATTGCACCGTTATGAAGGATTTCTGCTTGAAAATTCTTTGTAGGAAGACTTTGATCTTACTCAGCCAGTAAAAGTCCCTCCGTTTCAGCTTTTAGCCCTGCGCTTCGTAACCAGTGATGGGTAAGTTTTTTATCTACATCAGCATCATCGACTTGCTTTGGGTATTGGGCATGCACGGGTTTGCTTTTCTAATTAAGATTAATGTTTCTTATTCCTTCATTTTTTGCCGTTTGCTTTACCATCTTAGCTTGCTTGGTGCAAATCATACTCTCCTCGCATACCTTGGTCAACCTTAAGTTCTACCGTGAACTTTCTATCTTCGTTAGTGATAGTGGGCTCTTTTCGTTTGTTCATGAGCAAGCACCAATTTTTGGATCCAATCCGAGGTTGATTCAAGATATTTACATACTCCTACTGTCATAGTTTTGTAGCTCAGTTCGAATTGCATCATTCCTCTTCCTCCTTCTTTCCTAGGGATATACAACCTATCCACGTCAGCTTTCGGGTGATGCATTCGGTACATTGTCATAAAGTTTCTTACTTTCGTATCCATTTTCCGGATCTCGCTTAAAGACCAACTGATTACATTAAAGCTATACGTAACGACTGGAATTGCAAGTGTATTTATTGCTTCTATTTTATTGTTAGAATTGAGCTCCGTTTCAAAAGTACACCTAACCCTTCTGTAGAATTCTTTTTAACTTTCTCTTTCATACTGTTGTGTTGGATTCCGTCACTTTCATTAATACCCAAGTATTTATATATTTCTACAGGTTCAAGTTCTTTAATGGTTTCATGATCGTCAAATTCTATGTCACGTGACTACTAGTTTTCCTTTCTTAAAAGTTGCTTTAGCACATTTATTCAATCCAAATGACATATTGATGTCATTACTGAACGTCTTTACAGTTTGCAACAGCCCTTCAAGTTCACTATTATTCTTTGCAAACAACTTTAGATCGTCCATATAAAATAAGTGATCTAAAACTTTACCATTAACTTTGTATCCATAGTCTGTTGCATTAAGCAATTTTGAGAGTGGGAAAAGGGCGATACAGAAGAGAAGGGGAGACAAAGTGTCTCCTTGGAAGATACCACAATTTATGTTAATGCGATGGGATTTAAGAATTCCGTTTTCATTGCTTAAAGAGAGAGTTGTGTTCCACATCCTCATGCTACTTCGTATGAAATTGACGATTACTGGAGAGACTTTGCACAGCTCAATGATTTCAAAATCCAGCTATGTGGTACGCTGTCACGTTAGTTGTGCCCACGTTTACAGCCTTTCTGCTCTTTGGTAAATAAGTTGTTTGCATCAAGAAACGAATAAGTTCGATCGGTTAGAATTGAGGTAAGTAATTTGTATGTGGTACTTAAACAGGTAATTGGTCTGTAGTTTTTTAGGTTTTTTGTCTCGTTGGTTTTCGGTAATAGATATGTAGTGCCTTTAGAAAGCTTTTAGAATTTCATGAGAAGAGTCAAGACAATTCAACTAGAAATTATTAACTTCATCAACACCTGGAGATTTCTATTTCTGTGCTTTACTCAGGGCACTCTTGACCTCCTCAGTTGTAATATTGTTCCATTCCTGTAGAGGAATGTCTGCATTTGATTATTCAACTTCTTTCATCCATTCAGCTT
>RDPX01000022.1:2491388-2533581 GCA_003991215.1 Morbakka virulenta
CAGGAGAGCCCATACGGGAGATGGAGTCCTTTGTATACGTAGGAAGCATAGTGGACCAACGTGGAGGCAAAGACCAGGGTGCCACTGCCAGAGTCGGTAAAGCAAGGAAGGCCTTCATCATGCTGAAAAATATATGGTCTTCCAAAAAAATTAGCACGAAAACTAAGACCCGCATCTTCAAAACGTGAAGTCGGTTCTATTATATGGCTGCGAGACATGGCACACAACAAAGGCAATTCTGCAGAAGATACAGACATTTCTGAACACATGTCTGAGAAGAATATACAAAATACGCTGGACGGATAAAATCAGGAAGGAAAACTTATGGGAAAGAGCAGGACAAGAAACAGTAGTCAGGCAAATCCTTAAAAGAAAGTGGGGATGGATAGGGCACACCTTGAGAAAACCATCATCCAGCATCACCCAACAGGTCTGGAACCCACAGGGGAAAAGGAAGAGAGGGCGACCGCATAACAGCTGGAGGCGAGATACCGAGGCAGAATTGAGACGGCAGGGAACAAACTGGACTGAAGTAGCAAGCGAAGCCCAAAGCAGAGTACGGTGGCGAACTTTCGTCGATGGTCTATGCTCATCCGTGGGCTATTGGCTGAAGTAAGTAAGTATTATTATATATATATATTTATTTATTTTTTTTTTAAATAAATGGTTTGCATTACAGACCAAAAATATTGCAATTAAAATTATCTTTATTTTAGGTGAAAGTGAAACACTTGAAGGTAATTGTCAGGGCTAGCTGCGGCTTCTACTTGGAGGCAATAGCGGCTATCTAAATATTCAAATCTGTAGAGAAAATATTATTGGTATATGGTGTCTTGTTGTTTTGGACAGCCAGTCACAAAAAGTATCGGACTGCCTCTATCCTTTCTTTATTAATGCAGTAATACTGTATGTATTGCGGTGTATTTACTGTGAGTAGCTTGGACTTATTAAATGTCCACAAATCATAAGTGTGACAATGTCCACAAATGCCGAGCTTCTATCCAAAAACCTTTAATACGTCGACAAATACATACTACTCATCACAAATGCATATTGTATATCAACATATGCGTACTGTGTGATTAACAATGTGTTATACGTTCATAGATGCAAAGGAGTTGTTTGTGCGTAAATGCGTACTAAAAGTCAAAAAACGCATTTTTTATCTCCCGTAATGTATGTATCAACGTCTAATATAAATGGCAACACTAAAAAATCATAAAGAAAAATACGCTTGCTTCCTACATACCAGCTTTCATTCCAGGCATGAGCAAAATCAATCAGAAAAATTAACTGAAGGAAGATAAATAGAATCGCTCCAACCATAGCAATGTACATCCACACTGTTGATAAAATACAGAAAAAAACAACAATAAACAAAAAATTGGGCTATCAATATTGAAAATTTGCAAAGATACACTTATGTGTTGTTCTATACTTTGTTTAGTTTTATTTTAAATGTCTAATTAAATATAACACCATTTACATGTCTTTTTTTTCGAACCTCTGATTTTTACCTATGTTCCAGTAACAGGATTCAAAGCCGGCCTTAGACAGAACATTTTTTTTACTTTTTTCCCCAATTTTTTGTCTAAATCCAATGGCCAATTTCTGCTTTTATAATAAATAGTAGCCACTGGTCTTTAAAATTTCGTATCTTGTTAAGTAAAATATAATGTAAGATAATCAAATATTCTAAGATTGTAGAAAAGTGGAAATTACTTGTGGACCAATCTGGGTTCCAGTTAGTACCTATGGCTATTATGACGGCATGCTCTATCAACGTTTGGTTCTTAATCAGATCATTCTGGAACAACATCTTTCACTTACGTGCACCATTATTTTCCTGGGTTCCTCGAATAAAAGGATGGTTTTTCTTCCAAAACATGACAAAATAATCTCCATAACAGTGAGTGTGGAGTGGGTGGGCGAGGGGTGCAAGTGACTATTAAAGAAGACCATTTGCAATCATATAAACCTAAACAATATGTCGTATTTAATGGCGCATAATGGCGGACTCAACAAAGGGATACAGTTGCAAAATGATCTGATAAAGAACGTGGAGCTAATAGTTAAAATGTGACCATGATAACCATAGACATTGGTTTGACTCCAGTTTGATGCGCACACCTCTTTCATTTTTCTACAATTTCAATCCTCTCTGTCAATTTTATTTTCACAATTTCCATTATTATGATTGTAGTAGCGATCGATATATAAAAGCAGACTAAGTATAGATGGAATTATGGAGCTTTTTACCACAAAAACCTAAGTTTTGGTTTCACACAGGTGGGTCTGACGGACTTATAAAGAGGTGTCTTTGCTCATGTGAAATAGCAAGTTAAACAAATCTTTGTTCTGTGTTTGATAATAACAATAATAACAATAAAAAATATATAATAATAAATAATAATAAAAAATAATAGTAATAATAAATATTATCATTATTTATTATTATTATTCTTACATATATATTTATTTCATTAAACCTTTTATTTCATACTATTAAAATACAATGATACAGTGTCAAACTTCTAAGTAATAGTTAACATTGGGTGTCCTGATTACAAAAAGTAAAAAATCTTACTAAAATATCGATAACTAATCAATATTAGGCAAAAAGGCGTTTAGAAAAATAATAATTGTACTTTAAAATTATGGTATGTATGGATTAATAAAAGTGAAGATCTTTATTACTTTGTAGTTAAAACGGAACGAGTGATTATCGAGGAGGGCTTAGACATGAGATAGCGCTTGTTTTAAATATTCATATACACCGAGCTACAAAATTTTGTTAGAGAACAACAAGAATGAATAAAGATTCCAACGGAACTGATGAAAATACTCACAACTGTGACACTCGAGTATCTTAAGTCAGGCGTATCAATGAATTACATATACTACAATTGCGCTTAGCATTAGCTTCCAAGATTTTTTCCAATCCTACAGTCAGCTCCACTACGAAAAGTTGTAGACCATTATTGGTTATGAGGAGTAAATCGAGGGCGGAAAGCGTCACCAAGAATGATACAAGGTGAGAAGAAGCCAGGTACGTCAGTATAAAGGAAATAAGTGACAGTGGGTTTTTGGGAACATTTTAGCAAGAAATTTTAAGGCTAAGTTATGGCGCCAACTCTATCGGCCTTGGTCAAAATACATGGAGTAGAGTTTCCAGGATGAGACAAATGAACAGTCGGGTATTGTCTAAGATTTCACTTGGAGCAGTTTTTTGACTAGAAAAAAATTGTTTTAACACCTGAGAGTAAACTTGACAATGTTTGGGATCAAGTTGTTTTGTAGGTTTACCACAATGGTTGTCATTGTGGTAAGTCCACGTTGTCAGAGAATGGTCAAAGATAAATTAAAAAGTAGGGCCTTGTGAAGTACATCTATTTTCAATACGCGTTTTGGGATTGGCTCCATTAGGATTTAGGATATCTGTTGTTTTGACGTGTCATATTGAATATTTGCCCCACTCAGTCATTTTCCGTAAGCATATTATATTTTCAATTTTAGAGTTTTTAGAGATCGAGAGTGACTCTTGGAGCATGAACAAATTTACCTTAAGAAAGATTTGGACATATGCCAAAATAGCTCTTGTTTTAAAACAATACCATAGAGTCACACTCACAGGAAGTTCAGCCCATTTCCGAGCATATTCAAAGTCGGAAATCATTAAATTTTAGAAAGTATGCTACGGTGATACATCATTTATTATTCTTTGGAAAAAGTGGGTGTGCATCAAATCTCAATAGACACTTTGAAGACTCTCCGCTTTTGGCTGCTGGAACACGTTTTTGTTGATCAAAACCTTAGGCTGAAAATGAAGTTAAGATTGCGAAAATTTCTCACTTTCATGGCTAACACCTTTATCAACTCTACGAATCATCTCTACCCACTGTTACCACCTGATAAAACAATTTAGAAGTAGCTGCTTTTCTTGTGCCCAGCTGGTGGTAATGGCAACGTCGTCGGCGAAATAAAACTAGGGGAAAAGATAAAGTAGCTAGTCTGTTTTGATAAAGTTTACAAGATTTAGATAAAAATCACATCAATATTTGAAATAAAGCCATTTTGAACGAGTCCTTCAAAACCAATTCGACCATATGGTTAAAGCAATGATTGGTTTGCAGCCAAGGAGCTCTTTTTCAAATTGCACCCCTACAACGGGATTTATACCCATATTTACAATGGTACCGTCAGTATTAAGTCTAATGATATTGTCGATGAATGAGGAGCCGTGGCTTAATGGTTAGCGCAGTTGCAAAACAACCAAGAAGTTCTGGGTCGATTGCCTAAGCGGGCGAATTTGTAAATTTGGGACAGAAAAAAGCCATTGGTTGACGTCAGGAAGGGCATCCGGCCAAGAAATTCTTCACTGCCAAAGCAAAGTTCCTCTAAATGGCACCGTCTGAGTCCCAGTTACTGAGGAAAATGACGTTAAATTGAAAAAAAAATTGTCGACGAATGACATGACGTCAATATGTTCGAAGGTGTCTTCTAAGGTTTCGAATATTTCTGGGGCACTTGCATTTTTTCACTGATTCTATACTTAAAAATTTGACGAAAGAGACTTTATTTGCTAGAAAAATATATAAACCACTTCTTGTCCTATTACGCTTCCACAAGCACTTCTGTCATTCAACAAAATATCTGGCTTTCTTGGTGTCCTGAAAAAGTGAATTTTTCAAACCTTCTGTGATATTTTCTACAGTGCGCTGCATGCTGTATCAGTTAAGAAGGATTTTTCAAGTAAAAATCTAAAATTTTTGTAAATTAAGTGAAAAAAATACTCATTCTTCGCAACAAAGTATCCACAATTAAATCCTACTCCCAGTGGTTGTCTATCTTTTTCGTATATTCTCTTTAACCCTTCTCCATTAGGTACTTCGCTGTAAATTTTAAGAATATATTTCTCGGCTCTCATGCCACGACAGCCTCTTAATCTTTTGGCTTCCTGATGACCTGTTCCATTTACGTGTTTTTAAAGCCTTATTTTTTGACGGCTGTTCCACCTGATTTCATAATCCATGTTTCTATGAAATCTGTTATGCTGTTTATTCTTTTCTCGCTCTGTATACAATCTTTTCATCTGAAAGCTATTGATTTTTAATCTCAATCTAACTCAATCTACTTTGGTTTACAACTTACTTGCTACGTACTCGAATTACTCAGAATCATCATGGCCTTCTGATTTACAGAAGCGCCTTGAACACATTCAGTCGACGTGATCAGTAAAAGCCTTGAACACTGCACCGGAATACTCAATACCAGAAACGACTGGTTTAGCTTTTGTGTAGCCTAGTTTTATATTGGATTGAAAAAGATTTGGTTTGATTTAGTTTACGCTCAAAAAGCAGGAATACGCTTTACTGAAAGAAATTTCTCCCTGGATGTCAAAATTTAAACTTGGTTTACATATTTCAGCATATGGAAAAAGACCTCGATGCAAGATGGTGTGCAGAGCAGACGTGTGTATAGCGCTGACTTTGTTTTTTATTTTTATACTTTCTAAAGTTAAAATTACAGGGAGAGTTATTAACAATATACGGTATGCTGACGATACAACTCTCATGGCGGAGAATGCGGAAGATCTAAGATGCCTGCTGAGTAAGGTCAAGGAAACTAGTGCACAAGCTGGCCTGTACCTGAACCTTAAAAAGACAAAAGTGATGACTACAGATGGACTGAAAGATTTCATGTTAGACGGAGAGAAGATAGAAGTTGTAAATGATTTCAACTTTCTTGGAAGTTTGATTACTGAAGAAGGAGGATCAAGTAAAGAAATCAGGAGGAGACTAGCTATTGCGAGGGCGGCTTTGGCAAATTTGGCTAAAATTATCAAAAGTAATGACATATCAAAGAGTACAAAAATTTAGGATTGTTGAAACTATGATATTCCCCATAGCTATGTACGGATGTGAAAGTTGGACTATCAGGAATTAAGATAGAAAACGGATAGATGCATTTGAACTGTGGTGCTGGAGAAGAGTACTAAAGATTCCGTGGACCAGAAGAGAAACTAACAAATCCGTTAGTGACAGAATAGCACCCAAAATAACTTTAGAAGGGCGAATAGTAAAGCAAAGGCCAAGATACTTTGGGCATGTGATGAGAAAAGATGTTTGTCTCGAAAAGGACCTCATGCTGGCCAAAATTGAGGGAAAGAGGACAAGAGGACGACCAAGACAAAGATGGATGGACCGTGTATGTGAAGTCACGGGCAGAAATCTCTCTCAGCTGAAAGACGACGTACGAGACAGAGTAAAGTGGAGGCAGACTGTGCATGAGGTCACCAGGAGTCGCAGCCGACTCGACGGAACATGATGATGAAAGTTAAACAGCCTATGTTTGTACAACCTGATGGTTTGGGTATTACACTGTTAAAAGAGGATGCTGTAAATACTCCTGAAAGTTTTATTTGTTCATCTTTATGGGTTTCCAGACCAAGAAAATGCTTCTTAACTATGAATTGTTCAAGGTTTTACTCACGTTTATGTGTACTGATATTGCTTTCTGGCGATGTTAAGTCTTTACCAGGCCCATTACATAACCTGCTGAGCATGAGGGGAATGAAAATTCTACATTTAAACGTAAGAGGTTTGTTTCGCAACTTTCACAACGTTCATGCTGTTTTTGGTAAACATAAAAACATAGACATTTTCTAACTGTCAGAAACCCACATTTCGCCTTGCAGTTACAACAACAAACTGAAGCTTTACGGATTTCCGGGGTACACCTTTATTTACAAAAACCAAGAAAAACCAGTATCAGGAGGCGTTGCAGCGAAAATTACAAATAAATTTCAATGGAGAAGGAGGAAAGACCTAGACGAGAAGAATTTAGAGTGTATTTTTGTAGAAATAAAAAACCCTAAACTATTTGGTTGTATGTACAGACCCCCTGATGGATCGAAATATCAACCGAAAAACTTTAATGTGTTGTTTCAATCTTTGTTAATTAAAATCAATGAATTAAAGTGTGAAACTATTTTAATGGGCGATATAAATGCAGATTATCTCAAACAAACACATTGTAAAGAGCTGAAACAAATAATATCCACCGCGGAATTTGAACAATTAATTACAAAACCTACAAGCGTGACGCAGGAATCGTCAACTTTGACAGATGCAATTATTCTAAACAAAAGGGAGAATGTAACCTTTTCCAACGTCTACCCTATTGGAATAAGCGATCATGATTTAATTGGGTGCGTGCGAAAACAAAATCACCGAAAATACACTCCTCGCACAATAACGTGTAAAAATTATACAAAATATGACCACAAAGCAATATGTACTGAACTGTCATCACTCGATTGATATGAATGTAATGACGTCAACAGTTGCTGGAGTATATTGAAAAACAAACTCTTACTTGTTTATAACATGCATGCACCGATTATGACAAAAAAGTTAAAGGAAGATTTTGTCCATGGTTATAAAAATGAATTTAAAAGACCGCCTTCTTCGTAAAACCCGCCAGACAAATAAGACAGTTGATTGGAGTAGATACAAACAAGCTTGAGCCAAGTGTAACAATGCTTTACGAACTGCAAAGCAAAAATTCCACCAGAATTTGCTCACTGAATCGAAAAACACTCCAAAAGCTTTTTGGAAGACTATTAAATCATTATTTCCATCAAATAATAATGCAACATCACCTACAGAACCAGAAATAAAAGGTGTTAATGATGTCACTCAGCACTCGAATGCTGAAACTCTTTGTCACTTCTTTTCAAATATTGCAAAGCAGATAAAATGTATTTCCAACCCGTTACGAGACTTTACATTGAGAGTACCGGCGATGTCGAAAAAGATTACAACAAAAAGATTTAAGTTCTAGTACGTAAGCAAGCTATTCGTCGAAAAACAGGTACGAACTATGAAACGAAACAAGGCAACTGGAGTGGATGATATACCAACAAATCTACTAAAGGACAGTGTTAGTATAATTTCGAAACAACTAATGTACATAATTAACCTGGCATTCTCTACAGGTGTTGTCCCATATGGATGGAAAGTAGCTCGTGTAATACCTATTCACAAGACAGGGACCAGATCAAAAGCAGATAATTATCGACCAATTTCGATTCTCCCTGCTATCTCTAAAATCCTAGAGAAAGTAGTACAGAAACAGCTGATGTATTATCTGGAAGATAATAAACTACTTTCGACACAGTTTGGATACAAGAGCAAAAGGTCAATAGAGCTAGTAACAACACTTTTTACTGATTGTATAAGAGCAGCAGGTGACAAGGGCTCTTCAGCCGGCGCAGTCTTCAAAGACCTGTCTAAGGCCTTCGATACCATAGGCCACAGAACCTTAATCCAAAAACGTAGGGACTATGGTGTGAAAGTAAATGTGCTTGAATGGTTTACCAACTATCTGTTTTCCAGATTTCAATATGTTAGCTGTTCAAATGAAAATTCAGAGAAGCACCCAATACTCTATGGTGTTCCACAAGGGTCTATTCTAGGTCCTATCATGTTCCTGATGTTCTTTGATGATTTTGACCAAATACTAGTGTCATTAAATTTGCTGATGATACCGTGATTTACGTGTCTGATAAAAACTTAGACTCAATCGAAAGTAAGCTAAACGAAGACCTTGTCAGAATCCATGAATACCTAAAAGAAAATGAACTGATTATAAACTTAAAGAAATCGAAAACGGAAGCTGTGCTATTTGGTACGAGTCGCAGATTAAAAAGTAACAACCAATTGAGTTTGAAATACGGTGACAACACAATTAACAATACTACATCGTACAAATACCTGCGAACAACACTCGATACCCATCTCAATCTGGGAGAGCAGTTCGAGAAGGCTTACAAAAAAACTTCAACTCAAACAAAGTTACTTTCAATAATTCGCAAATTTTTGACTCCAGATGCATCAAAATCTATTGTCAACTCTTATATAAAACTGACCATTATGTTTACCTCTCTAGTGAATTTGAACATGACTGAGAAACAAACAAAGAAACTAAAGTCATTAGGTGAAAGAGTGAATAATGTCTCAAAAGGCTTGACTATTGACTTTAAGAAAGAGATCGAAAAGCACGCTGCAGTTGTTGTCCGAAAATGCATTGATGGTACCATTTGTCCAAATTTTTAAAACTATTTTAGATTAAGAACATATACTGCAAATACACGGAACAATGGTATTTCTATAGAAACTTCCACACTGTAAAACTGAATTCTCAAGGTCTGCATTTTATTTCATGGAAGCAAGAATAAATAATTGCCTCCCTATCCACCTACGAAATCTTGACAATGATAAATTTTTTACTCAATTAAAAGCTTTTTGGTAACATTGTATATATTTTGGATACATATAGATATTTCATTGCTATTGTATTCTCAGTTTGTGTAAATATCCTTTCCACCAGATTAGTTTGCACTTACTGTGAATACAATGGCAATTATCAAATTATATCATTTTATTTATTTCTAGCTTATTTTTTTAATTTTGTTTTTATTCTCTTTCCATTTTTTATTGTCACAGGACACATATTTATAGCAGTGCAAGAGCACTGAAATGTTCATCCTGTTTAACTATTCAGAATAAATAAATAAGAAAGTAGCTTCCCGCTTGCATGCAGTCTTAACAATTGCTGTCTTTGACATATTAATGATTATTTGACGAACTGTATTTTATTTAATGAATTTTATTCAATGAATGAAAGTAAACGAAGGCAAGAGCAAAGTAATGATTATACCTGATTCTGCAGTACCACCAAGAAGAGTCAGAGGGAACCTTCCCGAGTTTGTGGCTAAGTTTCCAAACCTTGGGAGCATTATTATCAACACTGGAGAGGTTGATTCAGACATTAACAACAGACTGGGAAGAGCCAGCGCCACATTTCGATCTAGTCGAGAATCTGGAATTCAAAGCAGCTAAACATCAAGACAAAATACAACTTTATTCTGCTATAGTTGTCTCCACAGCCCTTTATGCAAGCGAAACATGGAAAAGTAACAAAAAGATCGATCAGAAACTAAATGGATTCCATCAGCGCAATCTAAGAAAAATTTTGGGAGTACAGTGGAGAGATAGAATAACAAATGAAGAAATACTGAGGAGAGCAGGACAAAGAGAAATTCGTAAGCTGGTAGAGGAGTGAAGGTGGAGATTGGCTGGACACGTGCTAAGACTTCCAGATGGACGACTGCCCCACCAGGCGCTGACATGGAGTCCAAGAAGAAAACGAAAAAGAGGCAGACCGGTAAAAACCTGGCAACCCATCTTCCAGGAGGACCTTCTAGCTTGGCGAATTTACTTTCACAATGTACAGGTCCGAGGACCGTGACCTATGGCGTCGTCTTGTTGCCCAGTGTTTCAGGAGAGACTGGAGAACCGAAGGTCTAAAGTTACTTAAATTATTTAATTTTGAACATTCAAAAAAACATGAAATGACTGTCGCCCATTTATCTTTGTAAAACGTTCTCATTCAAACTTCGACACACGGGAAGAAAAAAATATTGTTCTTTTGGCGCCAGACATTTATCAATAGTGTTGACAGAAAAATTAAAAGTAGCGTAGTAATCTTTTGCTTTACATAAAAAAATAATATTGCAATAGAAAAAACAGAATACAAAACATGTTAAATATACAATATGCTCTTATGTACAAAAAATAATTACTTTTGTATGTTTTTAATTTTGATCTAAACAATTATTAACAAAACCCTTTTTTTATTTATGCCTTAAGTAAAGTTAAAGATGAGGTGTAACTAGACGGGGGTGAGCAGCGTTAATTTTTATTCTTCGTTGTTAAAACATACTTAAAACAACGCAAATCTAACGTACAAAGCTTTATGATACGTTTGTTTTTACATTCGTTAAAAAAAACGACTCGTTTTATTCAGTTTCTTTAAGAATATTAAAGTTAGCGTTAGCGAAACTTTAAATTAGTCTCGTGAATCACGAAACACCCGTCGTTCATTCCAGCCTAGTTGTATACCTGTCACCATAACTGCCTCACATATGACTTGAAAAAGCACTTTGACCAAACGTTCGGACTTGTTCCAAATCCATTAATCCTTTTTTCAGAACTTCAGAACACCTCAAGTAACCAATGATGTGAAAGCTGTCTTTCAAAGTTTATTCAAGCATACATAATAAGGCCCATGGCATGATATGGCCTTATTATACGAAACGGTTAATTTTACACGAAATGTTTCATCTAATTCTTTCCTAAACCGCGATGGTCATTTGAACTTTAATGAAGTTTACGTACCTTCAACAAAGGCATTTTGCTTTATAAAAAATGCTACAGTTACCAAGGCAATGAGAAGCAGGAGCTTGATCCCCCAAAAACTACAAATAAACACAATATATACATAAGAAATATAGTACATACTAAAATAACAAAATAAAAATGAAAATCCACTGGACAGCAAATGCAGATGTTCTCATTTATAAAGATTCTCGTCGTACAACGTAAATTTCTTGTATGGCTTGCTTGATACAAGGAATTTATATTTTTAGGAGGAATCTTCATAAATGACCGCATCCCCATACATCACCCAGTGGAGACTACAAATCCTGTTACTCCAATTCATCATCATTATATTCGGTTTAACGTCCGTTTTACACGCTAGCACGTGTTGGACACTTTCTTGAAATCGACTTCCAAGTTATCCTATCCTTCACCAGGTCTCTGCTTACACCTATTTGTTTAAGATCCATCCTTATCACTTCCTCCCATGTTTTCTTCGGTCTTCCTTTGTCAGTGGTTCCTGTCACCTTGATTGTTCTGCATCTACTTGCCCAAGCATTCTTGTCCATTCTCTCCACATGACCAAACCTCCTATTCTGCATACACCTGCCAATACTGTCCAGATTCAATCTCCTTCTGAGTTCATTAGAACTGAGCCTGTCCTTCAGACTTACGTTGCACATCCATCTTATCATTCTCATGTCATTCCGCTCCATACGGCTGACATCTTCAGCTTTCACTGACCAAGTTTCACTGTCATACATCATTGTGCTACGTACACATGCCTGGTAGACTAATTTTGGTAGGTAATGGCAGAGCTCTGCTGGTTAACAATGGCATCAGCTCCCTAAACTTACTCCATCCACTGTTAACCCTTGCTGTTACACTTGCACCAGCTCCTCCCTCAGCTCCAAGGGTGTCATCAAGGTAGCAAAACTTCTGGACAGCTTCAATTTCCTCACCCTCCAAATGCACTTTACATAGGACTAAGTCACAGGTTGCCTCTCCTTCTGTGCACCTCTTGCAGCTAAAACGGTTACTTTCTGTCAGTTANTTCCTGTCACCTTGATTGTTCTGCATCTACTTGCCCAAGCATTCTTGTCCATTCTCTCCACATGACCAAACCTCCTATTCTGCATACACCTGCCAATACTGTCCAGATTCAATCTCCTTCTGAGTTCATTAGAACTGAGCCTGTCCTTCAGACTTACGTTGCACATCCATCTTATCATTCTCATGTCATTCCGCTCCATACGGCTGACATCTTCAGCTTTCACTGACCAAGTTTCACTGTCATACATCATTGTGCTACGTACACATGCCTGGTAGACTAATTTTGGTAGGTAATGGCAGAGCTCTGCTGGGTAACAATGGCATCAGCTCCCTGAACTTACTCCATCCACTGTTAACCCTTGCTGTTACACTTGCACCAGCTTCTCCCTCAGCTCCAAGGGTGTCATCAAGGTAGCAAAACTTCTGGACAGCTTCAATTTCCTCACCCTCCAAATGCACTTTACATAGGACTAAGTCACAGGTTGCCTCTCCTTCTGTGCACCTCTTGCAGCTAAAACGGTTACTTTCTGTCAGTTAAATTGTTTACATAAAATTAACACCTTTCACTATTTTCACTGTTTATTGAAAAAATATTTTCATGATCTGGTCCTCATATATTTAGCAGAATTTCATAATGTATATTTCTTTCTATTGAACTATAATTTGACGAATCAGCAAATCCATAACAGAGCTTGTTTTTGTCCTTTGCTTGTGAATCCTCTACTATTACCATAATTGCATTTGGGTATTCTCATTCAATTTTTACATGTATGCTAACATCAGTAAAATATTTCACCTCAACAAATAATTTTATCTATGGATCATTTTTCATTTATTAAGTAGTACTTAGTGGTAGAAAGGTAATATAAGGAAATTCAATGTCTTGACAAATGTGCTTGATTAATTTTTACCAAATGACAATAACACAATGATAAAAATTAAGGTCTGCCATCAGTTGACAGGCAAAAAAACCCAACAACAACAAAAAATGTTCTAAGATAATTTTTGACTTCTTGTTAGGAATATCTGGCTTTAAAAAACCTATTAGTTAAACTATTATATTTTATACTCAAGTAAACAAGAGATAATACCCATTTTGAATTCCTGCTCGACAATCCTTTGAGTTTTTGACACCAATCATCAATATCATGAACAAAGCATAAAATAAGGCCACACCAAAGCAAACCCTGTAGACTGCTTGATACCCAAAGATATATTCACAGTTCTGTCCTGCATTGATGTAATTGCATCCTTTGGAGTAGAATGGTACCTTGCAAAAGACAAAAAGAGAGAGTAGGTCAGTGATAAGGCATTAGGTAGAAACATGTGTAGCTAATCAAGAAAAATTTCAAAGAGTAGTCTTTCAAATACATAAAACGAGTGAACAAAAGCTTTTTTCTTCTTTTAAGTGCCCTATCCATCCTGGATGTTTAGAGAGATGACTTTCCATTTTGCTCTGTCTCTTACTAAATGATATATTCCACAGATGCTGAGATTCACCCACTTCCCATCCTAGTCAGGTAGGCTTATTGCTGGCATTCCCTGCTTCTTTTTTCTTTAATCTTTCCTTAAAGTATTACATACTTAAGACTGTTTTCTTCTTGCAAGGTGTCTGAAGATTTCCAATATTATTTTCCTGCTATTACTTATTAGTTTTCTTTCAACATTTCCTCTTCTGAATACTTCTTCGTTGCTAAATCTCCCAGTTCAGTTGATTTTTAAAATCTTTTTAGAAACAACACTTTCCTGACTTTCACCCATTTCTCCATTGGTTTTCAGACTGTCCAGCACTTTAGCATATGTTAGGGTGTAATAAACAGAAGTTTCTAAAGTTCTTTTCTTTATTAGTGTTTATTTTCCCATTGAATTGGGCATTCTTAAGTCTTCCAAAAGCAAATTGGGTTGTAATTATTCAATATCTTATGTCATTATAAGACTTGGTGTCTATTGATATAATGCTTTGTAGATAAGTAAATTCTTCATTTTGGTGTAACATTTTTAAGTTAGGTTNCACTTTCCTGACTTTCCCTATTTCTCCATTGGTTTTCAGACTGTCCAGCACTTTAGCATATGTTAGGGTGTAATAAACAGAAGTTTCTAAAGTTCTTTTCTTTATTAGTGTTTATTTTCCCATTGAATTGGGCATTCTTAAGTCTTCCAAAAGCAAATTGGGTTGTAATTATTCAATATCTTATGTCATTATAAGACTTGGTGTCTATTGATATAATGCTTTGTAGATAAGTAAATTCTTCATTTTGGTGTAACATTTTTAAGTTAGGTTTTCTTGAAGTTTATACTTGGCCTTTCTGCTGGTTGATTGGCAATAACTACTGTAGCAGGTACTGCATACCTGTTTCACAGCATCACCTGCACATCTCATGTCTGTAAGGTACTACTTCCCAGCATGCAACATTTATTGTGGTCTAGTTGTCTCAAGATCACCTCATCATACATATTAAAGAAAGCTTGGACAGACACAAAGCCTTGTCATACACTACATTCCCTTTCACTCAAACTGCCACTGAGGGTTCGTAGTAGGGACTAGTATTAATCTGAGATCCTTACTACCAATGTAGTGTCTGCAATATGTTAATGATATTTTGATGCTCTATCTTATTTGAGGCTTGTGTAAAGTTCATGAAGAAAAGGTATTGATCTCTATGAGCTCAAAATGCATCATTCACACTATATTTCCAGGGAAAATTCATAATTGTGAGCATCTAAGCCTGATAAAAAACCTATGTTGTTCCTCTGCTAGCTCTGATTCTACAACTCTTCTTATTTTCTATATCAGTATTATCAAAATCAGTTTTGTTAAATGACTCATTAGACATTCCCTCGGCCAGTTCTTTTAAGGAAGTTTGTATGATAAAATAATCATAATTATTTGACTAAGAAGGCTGGGTTGACTCATGGACATCCAGGTTATGCTTACATTCAATATAAAGATAATCAAGAATTAACAGTGACATAAAAAGACCTAGTTTCTTGTACTAGAGATTTATCCAAGACCATTCTCCTATGTAATAATCTTATCAGGCAGAAGACTACTATGCTAACAACATGACCCTAAGAACTTCACCTCTAGCCCTGTTTGGATGAATGGGAAAGAGTCATCTCCTCTTGTGGTAAAGGAGGCTAACTTACACAATGAGAAATGAAACAGGCACTTAACTGCTAAGACATTAAAACTGAATCGGCAACAAACCTATGAGATATTGGTTGTAATGATAAAGTTGACCATCCACCATATTAATAACTTTCATGGTTTGGTCTAAGTAAAACAATCAAGCTGTGCCGAGATGTTGCTGATGTACCAGATTGGGATATGATTGTCTTGAGTTGATGTTAAATTGAAAAATACTAAGGTGACTTTTAAAAGGTTCTTTTATTAAAAACTATTACATGGTGTCAGAAGTTACAAGCATTAAAACATGACCACAGGTTACCAGCACCAAAGACTTTATCCTTTGAAGAAAATGTAGAATAGGACTGGTTTTGATGGCTTCAACAATACCACCCATACATAAAAGCCACTGCAGGCGATGAACTGATGAACCAACCTTACCAACTTCTGTGACAGAAGTTAATAAGATTGACCCATTAATAGTTTGGTTACCAAGTATTGCACTGCAATGAAAAATGCAATTTATGAAAGGGGTGTATTCAAGTTGTGCACAAAAGCAGGGTGAAACATTTAATCAATTTTTAACAGATTTATGAATTCTAAAGTGGAATTACAAGTTTGGTGATTAAAAGATGAAATTTTACACAATATAATTACTGAAAATATTCAGCATGTGAGCTTATGTGCCTGTCTACTTTGTGAACCCAGCCTTACTCTTGAAAAGTTTATTTTAACATGTGTAAAGCAGGATCAATGACTGAGCAAAATATGAAATCACTTACTATGGCTACCTCTAGCACTAAACAGAAATAGCTTATGTTAAGAGTTTGAGCTAAACAGAGTAGTTATTGCTGGTAATAACACAAAAAAAGTTGAAATTGCCTTTTGTTACAGCAAGTACCACCACAAATTACCACAGAAGATAACACACCTTATTTGAGAATTTGAAAAGTATAGATACATCTGTCAATGATATTATCATATGGGGACCAACAAGATAGAAACATGGTAATCGTTAAAGAGAAGTCCTTGATGTAAGTAGGTCTGCAAATTACAAATTAAACAAGGGGGAAAATGCCATTGTAATTAAATTAACATTTATTGGGAATATCATATCATCTGAGGGCATCATGTCAGAGAAGAGAAAAGTTGAGACAATTCTAGATATGCCCATACCCAACAAAAAGAAGGAATTACAAAGATTCCTTGACATGGTGAATCACCTGGAAAGATTCATACAGGAATTACCCAAGAAGGGTGAACCATTATGTAAACTGCTTATGGACAAGAATGAATGTAGATGCAAGCCAGAGTAGATCAACATGTTAAATAAGGCTAAAGAGCTTGTTCCAAAAACACCAGATTTACAATTTTATGATTGAGACAGATGTAACAACAGCTGCAAATGTGAGTCATTCAGATTTAAGACTCTGTATTGCTGTAAAAGCATGATACAGAGGGCTACCTGTTGCTTATGCATCAAGATCACTCTCTGACTACGAAAGCCAATATTCTCCAACAAAAAGGGAGCCCTTAGCATTCACATCCATTTGTGAAAAATTTCATCAGTATGTGTGGTAAAAGCTTTCAAACTGAAATGGATCATAAACCATGAGTCTCAATATTCAGTAAGTCATACAATGAGTGTCCACCATGCATTCAACATATAAGATTATGATACAAAAATATGACTTCTCACTTGCTTATGTACCAAGAAAATTTAAGGCCAATGCAGACACACTATCCAAAGCTTCACTAAAGACTGATCAGTCAGCTGCCAAAGAGCTGAATGATGAAGGGGAAATGTATGTCAATGAAGTAAGAATCACAACTTGTAACAGATATGTGTCAAGCAGATATCTGACATTCAATCAAAGATGATGCAATAATGTCAAAGTTAATGGAACAGTCACATTTTGTTGGTCAGAAGAATAATCACAGATTATCCATTAATCATTATTTCATTGAAACTAGAGAGATGAATTTTCATTAATTAACACTATGCTCTTAAAAGGAGTAAGAATCATCATACTGTTTATTCTTTGTTTGGAAATGTTAGAAAAAATTCATCATGGTCATTTAGGACATGAAAAATACAATATGTGTGCATGAGAAGTTTTATCTTGGCCAAACATGAGTGCTGATATTGACAACATTGTGGACAACTGTGAAATTGTTATTAAGTACCACAAGAAACAGCATATGGAGCCACTCATTCAAACACCTACAGCTCAATAACTTATGCAATGTTTTTTCACTTATTTGTTTACATTGGATGGAAAAGACTTTGTAGCAGTGTGTGATGCATTTTCAAACTACCAGAGGTTTTTGTTCTAAAAAGGCATACTTCATCAGCTGTTATACATGACTAAAATATGTATTTTCAAGGCCTCATATTGCAAAGGAAGTTATGAGCAATAATGTACCATGTTACAGTAGCATAGAGTTAAGAAAGTTTGAACATGAGTGCAATTTCAAACATGGGAACAGAAGCCCCAAATACCCACAATCAAATGGGCTTGCAGAGAAAATGGTAGACACTACAAAAATATATTTAAAAATGCAGAGAATGGTGATGATGTTACTATGACATTACATGTGTATCACAGTACCCCAGTGGGTAATGGATTCTCAGCTGATGAGATGCTTCTGGGAAGGCAAGTCCTATCTAAGTCACCAATACTTCACAAAGAGGCAAACAATAGAAATAAAACCGTTGTGAAATGGTGAAACTTGAAGAAAAGTGCACAAAAAATACTACAATCAGCAAAATCACATAAAGGAATTACCAACACTCTATCCAGAAAATGAAGTGCTTTCTAGAAATGAGAATGTCTTATCTGATCATGCCACAGAAGTCAATACAATAAGTCCACACTTGTGCTTACTAAGGTGCAATAGGTCCTAGATCCAGCTAATTAATGTGCCTGAGATGCTGCATGACACAAAGTCTGACCATGCTGTAGATAGAAACATTAATAATGACTCAATAGTGTTTACTAACAGTGCACACACAGAGGGTCAAGTGGTTAATGAACCACTAGAACCTCATATAAATAGGTACCTTCCATCTCAGAGAGCACTATGCCAAGAGACACAAGTTACATGTTAATTTGTAGGAATGACATTTTTCTTTTGACAATTATTATTCATCCATTTCTACTTATTGGGTATGCTTTGTGATTATTTCAAAGTTCTTACAATATGTTGGTTATTATTGTTGAATTTCTGATCTCAGGTGACAGGATGTAATCATCCACCATATTAATAACTTTCATAGTTCAGTCCCCTGTGTAAAGCAGTCATGGTGTATCCAGATAACACTGATGTATCAGATTAGAATATGATTGTCTAGAGTTGATGTAAAGTTGACTAAATTGAGGGGTCTTTAAAAAGGTGTTAGTCTTAATAGAAATTATTAAATTGGTCAAATGATAGGTTTGAGGGTATGGTATAGTGTGGAGGTATGACATTAAAATTTTCAGCCTCCACACCAACAGATTTTGACAAAGATTTGATAAGAAAGTTGTTGCTCAATGTCACAAGGTATTTTGACTAGCACCATGTTTGATCCTCTTCCTCAGAATTTGATAATGAGCTGTAATCATAATTGGGTGGAAAAAAGTTTAATTATTATTTGGAAATTTCTTTATGCATACATGAAAATATAAATTACACAATATTTGTGAAATGAAAAAAAACCCCAAAACAAATACAACTTTTATGATTGGCCATTTGGCACATAAGTAAACACAACTTCAAATTATGTACAAATATTTTTACATACAGGGGACCACCAGTAATGCAACCAAAGATGGGACCAGCCCCAGTTGGTCATTTTAGTGAGGAGGTTGCATTTGCAGAGTCATGCCAACCCAACCTCTGTGAAAACTGAACTGGCACAAGATCATTGTAGACGGTTCAGTAAACATCCACCAAGCTTGACCGACGGGTAGGGATAGGTCTTTGATGTGTTGCAATAAAACTGATATCTTATTGCAAAATGCAATTTGAAATATTAATTCTCATTTTAGTTCAACTTTTAGAGGGAGGCAGAAGGTGCCCAGAGCATCAGAGTGCATTAGCAGGTATCCCAACCCAGGTACATCAACAGATGTGATCTATAGTTGATGATGTCATCATTGATAAAGTTTGACATGTGCCGGTTCCATGTTTGCCATGGTCCATCCCCAGATATGTCTCTTATAACCAATGCCATTGGAATATATACGTGATTTTTTAAGTTGTTTCAGTATCCTTGATGCATGTGGGATCCTCGTCACTGTCTTCCTATGGATTAGAATCAGAGCCTGTTTGGCTAGATTTCAAAATCTGGTACTCCTCCAGAATAGAATCAACTAATCCATCAAAGTCCATGCTACAAGTCTCAAGTTTTGCATCACACATTTTGTAATTCTCTGCCAATTCCTCTTCTTATCTGAGGTGACCTTGAACTCGTGCGACAAGATCTGATAGCGGTAAATCCTGCACCTCGTCTAAGTCCAAGCAATCCTCTGTCATGCCTGGTTTGCAAAGCAACATTTTATGGTAGAGGGGGAGACATTGGTGACAGCTGCTACTATCCAGTTGATTGCATAGAGGGCAGACACACATTTGGAAATGCTCTTAACATCCTCCCCCTTGTCCATTTTAGCCAGGACCATTTGTAGAAGACTCCTGCAATAACGAGTTTTGACTGCCTTCATTATCCCCTGGTCCAATGGTGACAAAAGTGATGTTGTATTTGCTAAAAGTGGCACAACTTTCACATTAGAGAGGTTGAGGTACTTTGGATGACTTGGAGCATTATCCATGAAAAGAAGAATGTGACAAGCCTGATGTTTCATGCGTTTATTGAAACCATTAATCCATTTTGAAAAGATCTCTGTAGTCATCTATGCTTTCTTGTTGTAGCAATAGCATTTTAAAATGGTGACCACAGATTTGGAACCATTTGAAAATATGGATTAGCCCAGGGAAACCCCTGAAATTGTGTTTCAAAACTTTTTCCTCTAAAGGACATCAACTGTCTTGAGGAAGAAAGCTTTTTTATTGGTTTCAACTGCAGGTCACCATTTACTACTGTTAGTCATAAGCCTAATTAGGTAGTGCAGTCACTCAAGCTGCCAATTGCCCTACAGTGGTCATGTTAGGGGGTTCAAATACATGCTTGGGACCAATTATTTGCTGGTCGCAGTCTGGGAACTGGGGTGGTCACATTATTGAAGACAAAGTTTAATTAAAGGAAAAAATAGGGACTTTGAAAAAGTGGTTATGTTGGCAGAGTGGTCACGTCAGTGAGGTGGTCACCAACCAGGGTTTCACTGTATATTGTTTTTAAGTTGATGTTTCACTGAATTTAATTACTGCTAGATCTTATATAATTTAAGTGACTTTTGTATATTAACACATTAAATTTATGACAAATTATAACATTGTGGTTCCATAACATAAAAACAGAGATCTTAAACAATTATCTAACAATCAAACCTTTTCTCTTAACCAGCTTTCCACATCCTTGGAAAGCATCAGAGATGAAGCTATGATTCCAAGTATCAAATACAATGTATACATAAGTCTTGTAGAAATGGAGCTTCTACATGATGGGCAGCATGAACAGCATAAACTGCAGGCAGCAGAGCAGCAGCAGCAGGCAGCCTAGAAACATAACAACACATGAATCAAATAATGGTATCACTACAGAAAAAAAGTTAAAAACTCTATATGAAGCATATTCCTTTAAAATTACAACAAAAACAACAATTATTAAATGTCTGCAAAATCAGGTTAATTTATTTTTATGAGTATAATCAATTGTGATCACATAAGTATTAAAAAACAACAATATAACTAGTCATTAGTTATTGTGCAAAATATTTATAAGTAAATTCTCATAAAATAAAAAAAGGAACTAAAGTGAGTAAGCTACATGGAACAGGGAAAAGGGCAATAATACAGGGTCAGTTGGTGACAAATCACAGTAAAAAGTTTTCAGCCATTTGGCACTTCTAAACAGGGGAAGAAAAAAAATCCAAACAATTTCTACATCAAAGTTTTATTTATTGAAACAAGCACTATAATTGTGACATGATACAGTATTATTTTGATGTGACATATCTTCAAAAATGTGCTAGACATAAAGTTATAATGGAAAAGTAAATAAACCCAGGTTATATTGCTTGTGTCCTCAAGGGATTATAATGATTCATATTCATTGATGTTAACTGATACCTGAGAAAAAAATATTCTACTATTTTTTAAATACTAGTTAGGTGTTTATGGTTGGGTTGCATCCTATTAGTCTGATTGTTACAAGTTTTCAAAATTAATATTATGTGTAATTACATTAATAGGTTTCAAAACATTTTCAAAATATTATTTGCATGGGCTACAAATTAAGCTGAGAATTTCTGTATGGTGAGCATTGTGTAGGTACTGTCCTTGAATGCTGAAAGCAATTTTTCAGTCATTAACCTACTACAATTTGGTTCTGAATTCAAGCTTTTCCCACAACACAAGTACTGAACCATACAAGTTTCTTCATTTTCGTAGCAAAAAACTAAGGTTGTGAAAAATTCAGGAAGTAGAAATAGGAAGGGTATGGAATCAATAATTCAAAATGTTATAGAACAGGATATGTGACATTGCAATACAAGTATTCATAGTGCAAATAGGATTAGAGATCTTCAGATGAATACCACAAGCAAGCACAGGTCACTTTTAACCTGTTGTGTTCATCTTAAGGTTTCTAATCCTATTTTTGTAACATATATATGTACATAAGAATAATAAGTAAATCTTTTTTTCAGAAATCTCTCTCTCTCTCTCTGTTTTTTCTTTCTTTCCCTCTCTGTGTGTCTTATTTTGTCTCCGTGTCTCTGTGTATGTGTGTGTGTGTGTGTGTGTGTGTGTATGTCTGCCAATAAATAAATAAAAAAAAATATATATATATATATACTCTTCATAACATAACACTTATCTTCACATCTTCACACAGGAGTTACAGTATCTCCATAAAGATTTAAATGAAGCCAAATTTAATAGAAATAAACATTAGAAGCCTATAATGACTTTCAATGAAAACAAAATATTATTCGTAGCTGATGCAGGATGTGTACAATGACAATGCAAATAGTACATAGTTAGAAGTATACCAGTTTAGTCTTAAAAAGGACCTTGTGATATTTGCTTCAAATTAAATATGACCTATCGTTTTTCCCTGATGCAACTTTATTTTCTCCTCAATATGGCAAGTGGGGTTTGCAATTTCACCTTGGCAGTAAGAGTGTACCAGCCTTCACCCACATTATATTTTGTGAAAATCCCTTAAATGACAAATTTGTAAAATTTTTACTTTCGCTGTGATGGTGGTTTCCTTTCACTTTATCTTCTGATTAATAAAAAACTGGTATTTGAATGTTACATCTTACGAAATGGTGAAGCTGGTGAATAACCGTTTCATCAAGTGAACCTTGTTAATTCCACATCAACTATGATCATTTAGTATAACAACGGGCTGCGGTCACAACTACTGATCAGCATAGGAACTGCCTCAATCAATCTAACTTGCCATGGTCTAAAACCTTCAGCTTAAAGTGAATTATTAAAAACCTGCAAAAATTGCTTTCACGCCAACGGTATTTGAATGAACATAGCCATTTTTATTGAGTTGCGGACTCGTTCTCCAAACTGAGGTACTGCTACAAATTATCTAGCTTGCTTTTGGCACATAATGAAACCTTACCTAACCAGATACACATTGATTCACATGTCAATAACAATCAATAATAAACAATAAATCATTGGGCCAAAATAATGCAAACAACTCACCATTTGTTGCTAAATAAACAATGTTAACAGAGAACTGATGTCTGATTAACAGTTAACAAAACCTTTTGAATATCAAAATTTCTGTATTACATTATGTTATGAAACAAACGCATCCTAAAATGAACTGCAAAAGGACAAAATGGTAGAAAAAAAGGGCAAGTGTCACTTCGAATCCTTGAACTGTTCCAAAACTAACTCAAATGCAACCAAAAGGTAACAATATCAACTTCCAAATTGATACTAGAAATCTCGGCACTGTCAGTGTCAATTGTACAAATATGCGACAAGAATAACAGTAAAACAGGTTAAGTATTTAGACACCGGCGACTAAATATCCCTTAAGGATTTAAGAACAAATTATATAATAAGGAAATCTGGGGGCTTCAAATACAGCTGCATGACAATAGATTGGAAAGTTGATAGGCCTACTGATAGCACAACACACAACAACGAAAAGGTTGATCCATACCTGGGCAGCACAAATAGAGACAAGACAACCCATAATTATTGGAAACAAGGGATTGTTGTACTTTCTACAGTCTCCACGTTATCTATTATAAAATTTTCATCCACACGATAAAAACGTCTTCAAATCTTTCCAGCTTTGACAAGTCCAAAAATTTGCTGAATGTTTTCTTCTGAAAAAACTGAATACAGGGAGCTGGTAGATTATTTCTCACGTAAGATCACGGAAGGGGAACCCCGTGACAAACTTTTTTGTATATATATTTATATATATATATGGTGCTTTCGATTCGGTTAACGGTATTAGAGTGCTCGATACATAAACGCAGAGCGTAATAAAAGAGAGATATAATAAGTTGGAAAGAATAAAAAAAAACTACACTGTCCATCTCGACAAGCCTGTTTCGTGATTTTACTCACTCGCCAGGAAATGTACAAATAAAAATATTCCAGTAGCCCTTCATATATCTTATTCACAACTAGTGTAAGTACGCTTAAGTGCTCCTAATCATTTACCGCCCACAATTGGCCACAATAGTTGTGAATAAGATATATAAAGTGCTACTGGAATATTTTTATTTGTACATTTCCTGACGAGTGAGTAAAATCACGAAACAGGCTTGTCGAGATGGACAGTGTAGTTGTTTTATTCTTTCCAACTTGTTATATCTCTCTTTTATATATATATATATATATAATTTTTTTTAACGCTACTGCGTCACTAGGTAACCTAGGAGAAGTATGTGTACGTCTCAAGTCCGGACCAGGACCTCAGAGGCGCAGAACACGGCGCAAGATTGACGTGGTGACAACAGTCTGAGCACTTGCAGCAATGTTAGGGATCTGCAATGTTTCGAATGCGTCGAATAGTCCAGATGGTAATGTTCCCATTGCTCCAACTATCACCGGCACAATGGTCACTTTGGCTCGGTACATGCGCTAAAGCTCCTCTTGCAGAGTTGAATACCTTTCTCGCTTCTCTCCCTCTTTGATCACAACTCGAACATCCATTGGCACTACAACATCAATGAGCGTCCAGCTTCTCTCACGCTTGTCGTGGATGGAGATATGTGGCTTGTTATGCTTAATTCGGCGATCTGTTGACAAATCCGTGTTTCAGTAAAGCACAACATTGCCATCGCCCACTGGTATCACATTCTCTGGGGTGTGCTCGAACCAGTTCTCTCCTACCTCCACCCCCAACCTTTAGCACAACTCCCAATGCATTCTCTGTGCACTTTGATCGTGTCTGGCAATATACTGGCCATCGGCCAGTACTTTGCACCCAGCTGCAATATGCATGGCATCTTCATCTTTCAATCCACACAAGTGGCATAGAGGAGATATTTGTTCGTGGTACCTTTTGGCTCTTACTGATCGTGTTGGCAAGGCTTGTTCCTGTGCTGCAAAGATGAGGCCTTCTGTTCCCTTCTCTAGATACCCGCTTTTTATCCAATCGATCGACTTTGGATGGGTAATCCCCTCAAGGCTGTTCCGTTCACAAGTCACTACATCTTTCACACTCAACATTCCTCTTCCACCTTCAGCTTGCTTCAGGTACAATCTCTTAACACTGCTTCTGGGGTGCAAAGCCCCATTCATCGTAAGGATCTTTCGGGTCCTTGTGTCCATCTTCTCCAGTTCTTTCTTTCCCCATTTCAGAATACCTCCACTGTACCGAATGACTCCGACTGCCCATGCATTAATGCCACAAATTCGGTTTCCTGCACACAATTTGGATCTGGCCAATAACTTCACCCTCCTGTAGTATTCTGTGTGTATGAGGTCCTTCATCTTCTCATGCAGTCTTCTTCATATAGCCCTATTCGAGAACCAAAATACCACACTTGTCCAGACCAAACGTCATCCCAATGTCATCAGAGAAAATTCGCACTGTGTGGACGAGAGTTTACATTTCATACTCAGACCTTGCATAAAGCTTCAGGTCCTCCACGGACAACAAGTGGTTAACTCTACGGCCACTCTCATATATATATATATATATATATATATATATATATATATATATTTGTGAAATCTTGTGTATTCGTATCAAAAAGTGCTCAATGCACATAGTAGAGCAATATATAAGGTAGAACACGAAAATAAGAACTATTAGTTGTAATCATAGTTCTTATTTTTCGTGTTTTACCTTGTCTGTATATATATATATATATATATATTCTCTCCAGAGCAAGGTGTCCGCTGATTGGAAGTGTCCGCCTTTTGGAAAGTTTTGTAATGTAAGTCCCAAATTTGAAAATAGACCCGACTTTTGTATTTAAAAGGTGTAACTTGGGTAATTAGTGGGTATCGGGTTCTTGAAAGTGCCAAACACTCCCATTATGGCTGAGGGTATTGGAAAGAGGTTGAATCGTGGAGGTGGCTATGGTCTGGAGATTCCAGTAATTTACCACTTTCATGGACAAGAAAAGTTGAAAAGCTGGACTGCAACGAAGCTCGAAGCTGTAAGAAGCAAAGTAGATTGGAAAGTGTCAAAGTGTTTGAAATAAATATTTGAACAAATATTCATTCGTCTCTATTTTTTTATTTGCTGGCTCCTAACTTTTTTGTACTGTCCGCTAATTGGAAAAGAAAAAAGCCATATTGACCATTTTGTGCAAAAAATATTGTCCGTTAAGTAGTGCCCACTAATTAAGTGTCCACTTTTTACAAAGGTGTTTTGTGAAACTTCGATCAGAAAACGATCGGGGAAAAAATTTTGTCCGTTAATCAGAGGTGTCTGCCTTTTGAAGTGTCCGTTAAATTGTAGAGAATATATATATATTCTATATATAGTGTAATATAAATAATATAGTATGATAGTATATAATTTAATATAGGTGATGTCAGTCTTGTAGGAGTGGGAACAGTCAGTGATTTCAATATGCACTGAGCTGTGGGATAGCGAAGCAAAGGTCTGAAGAGCGAACTAAATATAAACGTATGCAGGAATATCTTTAAGACTTAACATTAATAACATTAATAACAGGACTAAGCATTACTTGTTTTAAGCCTGGTTTATAACGTAAAAGAAAAATAAATTTATCCATCCATCCATCTATCTCTTTCCTATCAATCTACCTATCCATCCATCTATCTATCTATCTATCTATCTATCTATCTATCTATCTATCTATCTATCTATCTATCTATTTATCTATCTATCTATCTATCTATCTATCTGTCTATCTATCTATCTATCCATCCATCCATTGATCTATCCATCTATCTATCTACTCATCTATCTATCTATCTATCTATCTATCTATCTATCTATCAATCTATCTGTCTATCTATCTATTTGCCTGTTTCTTTCTCNCCTATCCTACATTAGAAAACGTATGTGAAATGCAATTACCTTCCGATGATATAACACCTCCCTATCAATATATGTTTTCCCTTTCAACTACATTTCAGTAATATAAAATATGCTATAATTTTTTTCAGTCAAGCCGATGGGCTTACACAACTTTTAGTATGAAGAGTGTAACAGACTCAGTCCAAACGCCAAATGTTTTTTCACGTTTGTAAAAGTGATCATCAAAAGTTTGAAGTCAGATTTATATTGATTCCAGACTTGATTGGCCAACAAACCTCCTATTTTTATGCATATTAATTCAATACCATTCCTCGTGGCACTTTCTATCCATCTATCTATCCATCTATCTATCTACTCATCTATCTATCTACCTACCTACCTACCTACCTATCTACCTATCTATCTATCTATCTATCTATCTATCTATCTATCTATCTATCTATCTATCTATCTATCTATCCATCTACTCATCTATCTATCAAAGTAGTTATAATTAAACAATAAAGCCGTAGCTAATAAAAGATTAATCTTTGAATTTGTCCGAAAATTAAGAATTATACTCCAGTTTAAATTGGCAGAGGGATGAAGCAAGCATAATATTCTTAGTAAGGAAACTACAAACTTTGCTTTCTCTTTTAATCTAAGTATTTTATTTAAATTGTCTCATCACTTCTTGATAAAAGAAGATATGCACTATCCAAGGAGCGAGTAGGACCATGCACGTCCAATGCACTTGTTTTGATTAGTCAACTAAGTATGGAGTTATTAGTAATAAGTTGTTAATAATTTTGAACATAAGCAAGCAATTGTTCTGTTTAATTCTCTGATAAATTAGTAACCAGTCAAGCTTTATAAAGAGTGGCGGGCTACTGGTTCGTTGTTTAACAGAGTATATGACCTTGGCACCTCGTTTTTGTATTTTTGGTAGGGTATCCAACTGCTTGGTGCTGAAATTATGAAACAGAGGTGAATAGTGGCATAGATGCCTTACCATAAGTGAACTGGCAAGGTTAACAAGGCATTAGGGAGGTACTCTTTTACCCTCCTGATAATATAAATGCCAATTTTGGTTTTTACATGAATCCTTAAGGTGATTAAAGTAATCTAGGTGTTCATTTAATGTGAATAACAGGCATTTATAAGATGTTACAAAGTCCATGTTTGCACCTTTAAACTTCGTTAAGGCACGGCCTTCAAGAGGGGATACTGGACTGTTTCTGCTAAATATCAAAGCTTTTGTTTTCCCAGGACGTGGCACTACCTAGCTTTTGGGTGAATACCAATAAATGTTATTCAAATACTTTGTATTTTTAAAGTTTCTAGCAAACAGGATACTCCAAGTAATAACACTATGGTATCATCTACAAATTTAACAACTTCTGTAGGAAATTTGGCAGGGGAAATTGTTAACATGAATCAGAAAAGCAACGATCCCAGGATTGAAACTTGGGGAACCCAATAAATAAAGAAGCTTCATTTGATCAAACTTCATTGAAGCTGACAACTTAGTTTCTTCAAGATAAATAACAAGGAAGTCATCTCTGCATGTAATTTAAGGGATTGGACAATTTTTATCATCGTCATGAAAATGTTATATAAACCTTTTCCTTTTTAGGTGTGCAGCATTTTGATTACATTTGGTACCACATTAGAAAAAAACTACAGGGAGATCCATTGTGTGATGTGTTGCCCTACCAAATTTGCTTGTTAAGGCAGTTGGGAAGGCGGGTATCAGTTTATGAGCGGTGAAGCTAAAGAAACCATTGAAGTGGTTTGCTATTCGAAGTTTGGAGGAGTATCACTTTCCTTCAGAACAGAGAACATCAAATATCTTTGACTTTTTGGATGGAGGAAGCTTTTTGAAAACTTTTCAAATCTCCTTAGGATTTAAAAATTTTCATTATTTATGTATGGCTTCAGTACGATTGCATGGTTTCTTATACATATACATAGGTTGATCTGCAGACAGATATTACGCTATCACACAANTGTGTGATGTGTTGCCCTACCAAATTTGCTTGTTAAGGCAGTTGGGAAGGTGGGTATCAGTTTATGAGCGGTGAAGCTAAAGAAATCATTGAAGTGGTTTGCTATTCGAAGTTTGGAGGAGTATCACTTTCCTTCAGAACAGAGAACATCAAATATCTTTGACTTTTTGGATGGAGGAAGCTTTTTGAAAACTTTTCAAATCTCCTTAGGATTTAAAAATTTTCATTATTTATGTATGGCTTCAGTACGATTGCATGGTTTCTTATACATATACATAGGTTGATCTGCAGACAGATATTACGCTATCACACAAATCATTAGTGCAGGGTTGGAACTTTTCAATGTTTGCATTCCGCAGGTAGACCCGCATCAATTACCATTAAGACAATATTGCGGCATAAGACTGGGCATTCCCACAATTACGTCTGTCCCCCAGATATAACCTCCAAAAGAACCAATACATAATCTTCCGAATGTATTAAGTGCAGCTCCTGAAAGGCTTTTCGAATTTTTTATTCTACAATTCCCTGAGGGTTGCATACATTATGGAAAATTCTCCAACAATACCTTAAGCCACTACTTGGTAGTTAGGTACTATTAACAAAAGAGAATTTAAGCAGAATGTTATGAATTGACTTAGTGACGATTTGTGAGATGAAATAGGCATAGAACTAAATATAAATTAAAGATAATACTTTGTTTTCAATTACGCAAAAATAGGAAATTAATTACAATATGTAATTGAAATATCTCTTATATTATAAATCTGACACTTCTGTAGGTATATTGTACATTTTACATCATTTTCCCCCCAGCAATTGGGGCTCAGATGGTGTCCTTCAGAGGGACTTTAATTTTGCAGTGAGGAATTTCTTGGCAGGATGCCCTTCCTGACATCAACCAATGGCTTTTTTCTTTGTAAAGTTCCAATTTTTCCTCGCCCGCTTGGGGAATCGCACCGGGAGCCTCTTGGTTACTGTACAGTTGCACTAACCATTAAGTTACGGCTCCTCAGTAGGTAGGTACACTATACTAATACTGTTAAAAGTAATCTGAGAATGATGAGCCACGCACCAATGTGATAATTCTTTAATTTTCAAAAATTTCTTTTCTATTGCCTGTTTTAAATGAAAAGCAAGCTCGTGAAACACAATCGTTGAGCGTACGATAAATATTTGCAAATCCACCCGATAGCATGTCCACCACAGCTATTCAGTCTTTCACTGCTTTGCCATTTTTTAACTGACAACAATTATGCAACCAGATGAGAAAGACAATAGTCTTTCTATTCAACAAACCTGCAACTAACCTACTACATTTTCTTATCAAGCGCGAGTAAGTATTGCCGCGGTTCTTCTTCTGTTTATTTTTCTTGTTCTTGTTCTTGGACGATTAATCTTTTCGTTATAGACACTTCTTTGCATAAAGTACTTTATAGACACTTCCTTGTTCGGTAATGGTCAGCACTTTATAGACACTTTTTTGCTCAGTAATGTTCAGTTATTTCTATAGACTCTTAGAGACTGAAGATTTTTCAGTCTTGTTTATCTTCTATTTTTCTCCTGTTTGTTGTGTGTGAGGGAATAGAAAAGTATTCTCAGGCACCAACACAAGATCAAAAGAGGATAGTCAAAGAAAAAAGTCAAGTTGGTTTGTGGAATGTTGCATACGGATTTCTTTTGTCTGTCTTGTTCCACAATCAGGGGGTTGATAAAAATATACATATTTTATGTAAAATTAAAATTTGCTTAATTTTTGTGGAAATTCTGCACGGTTGCTTCGTGAACATGTAGCGAAAATTTAAATGTGCATGTTTCAAACTGGTGTTTTCCTGAAGCTTGTGGGGTTGATTTTTAATTTGGTTTGTTCTTTTATTTCTGTAATATTAGATACTGAACAAAACATTATGATACCAGGCTCTTTATTTAACTACGATACCAGATTTTCAGTAATAACGACTACAAAAACGAGAAATGTTTTTCACATTTAAAATACTTCTACCAAGGTCATAATTTATTTCGTAGGACATCATACTTTGCGGACTGAGACTGCCTCAGGACCGCAATCTCTTATAAGCGGCAATTCAATTCACTTAAGACTTGAATGGGTTTAGATCTCAAGAACGATAAGGGACCCAATAATTAGATGAAACAGAGTTCCAACGTCAAGGTGTTCGAGGAAAAAAGTTACCATGGTAACAGGACATTTTGCTGGGTGAAAAGACGATAGGACTAAAATAAAAATTCTGCGAGCAGTGAGTCGAGCCAGACACAACAGTGACCTGAAACTAAAGAAGGATATTTATCAGAGGCTGTGAGGTTTTTGTAATTGTTGATTGTTGAAATTTCTCTTTATTTAAATTGAAAAGGCAAAAAGCTCCAGATGGCCAGGAAATTCAAGGGAGATAAAAAATTTTCTTTGCTTCAGGTCGAGCTACCTTGGCCTTCTATGACACGACTCCTCCATCCATCTTATTCCATTGGACAGTTCATCTAGCCTACAACCTGTATCTTCTATTAGCTGACAAATGTCTTCTTTGATGAGATGCGACCCAGAGAAGAAGGTTACCAGCTAGTCCTTTCTTATGGGGTCATCAATGTCCAATAAATTTTAACCTTTGTTGATGCATGTATTTGCTGGTTGGATGAATGTTGCTTCAGTCGTAATCACAATACTCTATTGCTACGCTTTTACGCAGTACTTGGGATGGAAAACTAAAAGGCTAACAAAAGAAAACCCAAAGTATTTGCAAGATCAGTTGGGGTTTTTTTTGTCTCTCAAACTCTGTCCTATGTTTGTTGGCGAGTGACAAAAGTTTAACAGATACACTGGCTCTTGGTACCATTTTGATAAATAACACAACAGCTTTGCTACAGGACATACTGATAATCCAAAGAAATGTATAATTACCCTGAATTCTTTATAAGTGCATTCAATTGTGTTTCTATATATTATTTGTTGTTTCAATTATTGTGTTACCTTAGTTTCTAGTTTCTCCGGTCACTGACAACTAATTGACAGCAATATCTCCCCCTCTATCATGTGTACTGTTCTTGGCTTAAGGTGTAGTGGTGTTTCGTTGTTTTAATCTTATCTATTTAAAGTATACGTCTTCTTCTGTTTCCTCCAGCCCTAATACCTTGACGCCTTTCTGTGTAAATTATCTTCATTTTGCCTAACAACATAAAAAAATATTATTTTTTTTGCCTAACAACACGACCAGTATTATTTTTCATTAACAAAGAATATCACTAAAATCTCATAGACCAAACAGGCAATACTGTACCATTTTTCACCTGGTCAGACCAATTTTATTTTCAGGATGCGTCTTGGACGTGCTTGATCGAATTACACTTAATGTCTTAGCGATGTTAGTCCCCGTAAAACCTCTGGTTTAACACATATTTCAATAGACAGATCATGAGTTTGATTACATATTGTTACGCGTACATTAAATCGGGGACAGTATGAGGAACATTAAAAATGCGAAGAGCATAATTAACGGTAACAATTTATCAATATCCAGCTACCTGCAATATTCAGATTAAAAAAGATTAAAAAGCTTGTGTAAAGTCCTGCTGTAAATGACGGTCTGTGGAAGTATTCTGTACNACCAGTATTATTTTTCATTAACAAAAAATATCACTAAAATCTCATAGACCAAACAGGCAATACTGTACCATTTTTCACCTGGTCAGACCAATTTTATTTTCAGGATGCGTCTTGGACGTGCTTGATCGAATTACACTTAATGTCTTAGCGATGTTAGTCCCGTAAAACCTCTGGTTTAACACATATTTCAATAGACAGATCATGAGTTTGATTACATATTGTTACGCGTACATTAAATCGGGGACAGTATGAGGAACGTTAAAAATGCGAAGAGCATAATTAACGGTAACAATTTATCAATATCCAGCTACCTGCAATATTCAGATTTTGTTACAGGGAGAGGAAAATTGAGATGCACTGGTTCACTAGTATGGAACTCGATGACAAATCAGGTCAAGGTCAAAGGACGGGATCTCATTCTCATCATCATCATCATCATCATCATCACCATCATCATCACCACCATCATCATCTTATTCTAGAACTTCACAAAAACACCCAGTAACACAAAGATGCCTTTTGAGATGGGCCGCTACTGAAGCAGTGTAAAGAACAACTGGAAGATTCCCTTCCCAACTTTTAAGGAAAAAGCAATAAAAAACGTACAAAACAATATACATATCCTTACAAGTAGCTTGGAAGTAATTATTCTCTGTAAAATGCAAAACACGTCTCTTCAAGGCCATTGCGATGACAACTCCAGCACAATCTCATCCTCGATCTTCTGAAGAGAAAGATAATGTTCAGTATATATAAAAGTACATTTCAAATGAAGTAATAAAGATCGCTACCAATGCCATTTGAAGAGAGAATATTAGCAACTTTGTAGATAAAAGGTTTTTTCCATTTATAGTTAATGAGGTGATAGATCCCAAATGCAGTGAGAAAATTCTGAGCATGTGTCTCCGGCTTTCAGTTGGTATTAAAATCAAAGATATTTTTTTGGTTTCATTTACTTGAGTGAACAACATAAAAAGTTATATCCCAAGCTCTAAGCAAGTACCTCTTTAACCACAACATTAATTCGAGCAAAATTAGATGCCCAGATTACAACGGAGCCTCCAAGACATCATCAGAGAAGGCTGTTACAAGTCATTATCATCTAGCATCCATCTAAGGATCTGTACGTTAATTGGAACAGCAACATTTAAAATGAGTTTTGCAAGTGTATATAAACTGCCAGCAATTCGCAATTGAACAAAAAATTTTAAAAAGTGTACTTTTTAAAATTTGCTTTGAAGACTCTGCATATTTTGTATGAACGTCTAGATAGATAACCTCCAAAATTGAAGAGAAAAATGTTCTAGGGTTTCTGTAAAACAAGATGGCTTGAGCACCATAGCTGTTTTGACACACACTGTGAAATGGATGTTTAGATTTATCAATGTTTTAAGACCATCTTTGAGCCAGATAGGTGCACTGTTATTTATGACAACAGCAGGAGCACAGACTGGTAAGATAAGGGTAAAAGTGTAAGGCTTATTAGCTTCCCTTACTTCATTCAGAATTATCATTAGTCTCTTTACCAGGAAAAACATCGTCGCGCATGTGCGACGTGTAGCCTTTAAACTACAAGGAAAACCACGTCAAACTCTGGTGGTAAAAGGTAAAAGATGAATGGACCCTATACTATGAAGCTTAGGACCATTTGGTTAAGGAAGTCGGTGCGCTAAATATAACGCAGCCCATAACTACCGGCAAAAGGCAACGCCACAGTGTTAATGGACTCTACGTAACTCCACAACAGTAGTACGTACGAATCCTTTCCATTCCTTTTTGCGATTACTTGTTTGTGAGTTTGAGAGGAGATACGATCAAAAGGTCCAGATGGTCGACAGTCCTGACACTACAGTCGATGTTCCAAATAACTTTGTTTGACAGTGGCAAATACTGGTGGTGTCTGTTGGTATGGGCTACCAGGTGCAACTGACAACTGGCAACCGAATGATGCTGGATGTCCGGAATTACTGAGGGTGAAAGTGCAACAAGAATACTATAACCTGTTTGATTCAGAGGAGAATGCAGACAAGTGGTATGGAGAAGATAACCAGTTTACTGCTTCTGATCGTCGAGTGTTGATAACACCATGGGTAGGAGAAGCCTACAACAGTCTTTTAGATGAAAAGTCTGACAAGTGTAAACGTCGAATGTTTGAGAAAACAGACTTTCTGCTTACGGCAGATCGTTCTGGTGACAACTTGGTACAACCTGAAAGCCTGCCTAAAATGTGCACCTACAACGATGGACCGTACTCAAGAACCTGCAGTTACCTCTGTTTCAGAGAGCGAGATTCAGGACGAAGTAGATGATAGCTTTCCCCATATAGAAAGGGATGACGAAGAAAAAGATACTATTGTTCAGGACCAAATGTATTCTGATGATGGTACCATTTTTGACACTTCAGAGGAGTGACTTACAGTTTAAAAAATGTTGGACCAAGAAGAAAAAAACCCCAAAAAAAACCACACTAACTACCCGTTTATCCATCTATCAACCTAAATAATTAAATAGTTACTGACTGGTCCTGGAAAAAAGTACCAGTTGATCAATTCACATATTAAATCATATACATACCTGTCATCTTTGTCATCTTTTTGTCCATTTACTGCAATCTCTCTCTCTTTCTTTCTTTCTCTCTCTCTGTATATATATATATATATCAAGGAACAGTTAAAATACACTTTCTTTGTTTATGGGGTCTAGATGAGAGCGGCAGAGAATGAGAAAATCTTCTTTGAGACCGAGGTTGCACCTTGTTTGTGCTGTTGTAGGATCAGCTTGATGAAAGAATAAACCAAGTGGCTGCGTGATCAACGTTGCAGTCTTTTCAATTTCCAGATGTATTTGCTGAGTTCCAATTAGTTTCTTTATTTTGCATGTCGAAAAGATGTGCTGCGAGTTCTATACCTGGTCTTAAATTTGTTTTTTGAGAGTCATGTGTATTTTTCAGTAGTTTTGTTGTCTTTGCGTGTTACGGTGGCTTGGTATGTAACAGACGATTATAGACAGCTACCGCTAAGTAAGGATGTGTTCTTTTGTCGTCAGTTACACCTCTTGTTGTCGTTAGTACTTTTTGTAGCAGTGTTGTTAGATTTTTGGGTGTTAAGAATGTGCTTATTGTGGATGTCAATGATTAGTTTTGTGTTATCTATCAACTAATCTTGCTGTTGTTTTTGTTGAAGAGATTTTCTATCACGGTCTGCATTTATGTATTTGTGTATTGAGCACTGTACTGCGGAAAACCGAATCACCAACCATATATATATATAATCTTTTTATTGTTTTCAAGCAGCATGGAAGGACCCGAGTTGACTTTTTCACACACGGTTGCCGTGCTAAATTAATGATTGTGGACGGCTAGCGTCGCATATACAGGTGGTTTATTGTCCAGCTAATCACTTTCTAGATAACCGGTTGGCTGTATCAGACTTTCCAAGAAACGTCTGTCAACACCAGGCCATAGTTTTCTAAGAAAGCGCTGTCTAGAGACGGGAATTACCATTTAAAAATGCCTCACCCAAATTCTATCCGCAATAATTTATTATATCTGTTTGTGGCATCTTTGCTCTCTCTAATGAGGTCAAAAAGACTCATAAATTACAATTTTTTGGCATTCAAAGATAACTTCAAATCTTATTATACAAAACTCGGGTACATTTCTCTTTTGTATTAAAACAAATTTTAGAATTAACTGAGATGTGGACTGGCAACCAGAACAGGTTGAATCTTTACAAATCGAAGAGTAAAGTGAAACATGTTAACAACGGCCAGGTTTCCGAATAAAGAAAAATCACCTTTCCTTAAAGGAATCCGTCAATTACAGAATCAAGTCGAGCACTATATGTGTTCTTTATTCAGCAATTAAAACTTGGGTAATCTAGATATTTAGTAAACATGCATGAATGCCTATGTTTACATGTTTTCAAATATTGCCAGGTCTGACTGGAGTGTGAGTCTGTGCTTGTACTAATTCAAGCATCAAAATATCCACATCATTTAAGTGTGCTAGATTAGGTCAATGGTACACGGACGCTGTCTGGCCTACGCATTGCCTTTGGGGAATCAAATTTACTGGCCGCTAGTTGCGAACAGCATGTGACCGATACGAAGAAGTGATCTTGAAGACTGGACTGGCTCTGATTCATAACAAAGAAAAATCTGCAAGTAACTATTAACCGTACCATGAACGTACCATTAAAGTTTTTGAAAAATCTCTCAGCCTTTAAACTCCAAAAGTTAATAACCACATATTGTACAGCCATAAGTGTTGTGAAGAAGTTCCTTCAACACGTTGAAAAATTATTGTTTGATGCACCTTTCATGTAAAGGCAGAAGTCACTGATATCATTAAATATGGGGGAATTAGATGATCGGGATATGCAAAGTTCTGTAAAATCTGATGTCCAAAACTATGGTTCGATGGAAACGATCAACGTTCACACTATACAGCTGACTTAATAAATATGTGAACAACACACACCTAAGTTCACAGGAACGCAGAAACGAACTAATCTATTAATAAACCCACTGGGTCTTATTTTATTATTATGAAAATGTCTACTGCAATATGTCTTGCTGTCTATATTACTGCGTAATGTCCTACCATTAAACTCTACACGGTACTACTAACACTGATCCATAAGTACGAGAGATATGGGATATGAGATGCCTCTTTGAAATCAAGATCTGAATACTAACCATTTGTATTTGCCTTTTTCACTGAAATAATGTTCAGTACCGATTAATACGTATCTAAGCACGAATTGTCAGGGATAAATGTCTCTGTAGGTCTTTCTTTTACTATTACCTTGTTTTGAATTCGAGTTGCTTTTGGCGACTTTTCTCCGACATACGCTCGAATATAAGCTTAACTGTTTTTACAATTAAGTAGCTGAGACTATATTGTACCATTAATGCTCCAAAACCTTTAAAAAATCCAAAATATCCTTCTTCAATTTTTATATTTTCAAAACAATCTGCAATTCCTTCGTAGTTCGTACACAATGGAACAACTCCTCTTCCGTTATCTGTATCATCAATAATTGTTCGACTACCTTGAACATGAAGGCGCAATACAACAGTCTCCAGGGGATACAAAAGAACATCAGTGCACAAAGATGAAATAAAATGGGAGTACACCTGTGTGTAATACGTATGTGCAATATCTACATTCAATTCATCCTTTCGCTTCTGGGTCTGTCTTTGTGTACGTCTTCGTGCTGTCACAATATATTCGATTAGTGATTTGATTGAATAATGTAGAATTGAATGTAAAAGCGACGGAGCAATTAAAAGATACATCGGTAAAAGCCGTCCGTGACCACGAGCATAATAGTAACCAAACAAACGCGATAAAGCATCTTTTAGGACGCTAATGATTGATCGGGAGTCGTCCATTTGTAAACTCTATAAAAAAACAAAGAAAAAAATTAGCTGACAAAAAAACCTAAATCTAACTTGAAATTAATTGTTACCCAAATGTGCAAGTGTGGTAGCTGCAAATGTTGTCTTCATTAAACACAAGGTGGCAGTAAAGAAATCTTCTACTCAACCATTAATTAAAAAAACAAACTAATATCAATATCCATAAAAGTGTTTCTTATGAGCCAGCCATAGTTACCATTTCAAAACCGTTACCCTGTACTTAACTTTCTGCATTGTATGCTAACTTCCCTGTTCATGCAAAAATCCCATACTGATTTCCCAGGTTCATAACCCAGTATTTTTTTGTTTTGTTTTAATGTCGTTTCCCCCCAATATCTGGGGCTCACACGGTACCCTTAAGAAGGACCTTGTTTTTACAGTGAGGAATTTCTTGACCGGATGCCCTTTCTGACGCCAACCAACGGCTTTTTCTGTGGTAAAGTTCCAAATTCCTTTTGCCCACTCGAGGAATCGAACCCGGAACCTCTTGGCTACAATCTCACTGCACTAACCATTAAGTCACGGGTCCTTATCACCACCCAGTATGTCCAAGACAATTTACCAGTGACACAGTTCTTATCTGAGTATCTGACAAGAAAACAAAAAAGCCTCAAGATTTTTATGAAAGTTCACTTGACACTGTCATTTCCTACTTTTCAATGTTGGAATTCTAATAATGCTTTTATGTTCAGGTCACTGATCACAATCCCAATTCTGTTTTATACACATGAATCCAATAAACTCAGTGCTATCAGGATATCATAAGACCCTCTTGGATGTCTTTCCAAAATGCTACATTTTAACAATGACCTATAGCATCCACTATGGACTCATGTTTTAGCGTAGTCGAACAAGAAAACTATCAACACTCCGAAGAAAAACATTGGGTATTTTAACACCTATCTATGTTACAATTTTGTGCGCGCTGCATCAGAATTTCTAGCAATAATAAATACCTTGCTATGTATTTATTTAACTCTCAGCTAAGTTTCCTTTACGCTGCACGAAAAACGATCAATAACAACTGAACCACATCATCATCATCACCTTCATCATCATCATTATCATTATCAGCAGCCATCAGGTGACTAAACAGATTACCAGGGACATCTAACAGATGGGTAAATGTTGCCATAGAACTATGAAGGTCTTCCATTACGAGAGTAGACTTTATGATAAGTACTGGGTTTCAAATGTCTTCCTTAACAACCAAACAGCCACTCTATTTAAGTAAACACGTCTTTAATTTTTCGTCTTGACGTCTCCTATTAGCTAAGCCACAAGCCACTCCAGTGTTAGGTTTATACGTCGTTGAACTTTTCTCCAAAAGCAATATTTTATAGTTAGTATCCCATCTGTCCCACAGGGTCAAAGATAGGACCAGCACGTACAGGGTTGTGTCAGAGTTCGATTCGGGAACATCTTGCATGATATATTGATGACCCATCAATTGGCCATTACTGCAACTACTTTGCTTAACAAGGGTCATGGGTTATTGTCACTGTAGAATAATTTCATTTGTGTCCTAGGATACAGAAAACGTACTTCTTTTTCTTACCTGAATAGAGTCCACCAAGTATGCAGATTGAAATGGAAGTGTTAATATTAAGGAAATACTATGGAAGGAAAGAGTATAAATATATCAGTAATACTACAATAAAGAGTAAAACCTTAATATCACAGATCAAAGAGCTTGCTTTTTTTCGTGGCTGGTACTAAAAACAGTCTAAAACAGGTAATGAGGACAACAACCAATCAATCAACTGATCGATCAGTTAATAAACCAACAAATCAATAATATAAAAGTCAAAAATAAAAATGAATTAACAAATACTAAAAAAATTATGGCAGTGTTTATTTCACTTTTACGTTTTGAAATCTGGCACTTTGATGTTTATTTTTAAAATGTCTAAATGCAAACACTGGAAAGGTAAAATACAACAGAAAGTTGTCTGATTAACTAACTCATCTAACACCAATGAATACCCTTATACCGATAAAACTGTTCAGTGCTCTGGATCCGGTTAATAGAACAACGTTCATTAGAAGAGGTCCAATCTAAGGTAATCATGGTAATCTTAATATACATACAGTATTCTCTCCAATTAACGGACAAGTTTTTTTTCCCCGATCGATTTCTGGTCAAAGTTTCATAAAAACTTTCTAAAAAGCGGACACTCTCAGTAACGGACAATACTTTTTTGCACAAAATAATCAATATGGCTTTTTTCCCCAATTAGCGGAAAGTACAAAAAGGTTAGGAGCCAGCAAATAAAAAAATAGAGACGAATGAATATTTGTTCAAATATATATTTCAAACACTTTGACTCTTTCCAATCTACTTTGCTTCTTACAGCTTCGAGCTTCGTTGCAGTCCAGCTTTTCAACTTTTCTTGTCCATGAAAGTGGTAAATTACTGGAATCTCCAGACCATAGCCACCTCCACGATTCAACCTCTTTCCAATACCCTCAGCCGTAATGGGAGTGTTTGGCACTTTCAAGAACCCGATACCCACTAATTACCCAAGTTACACCTTTTAAATACAAAAGTCGGGTCTATTTTCAAATTTGGGGCTCGTATTGCAAACTTTTCCAAAAGGCGGACACTTCCAATCAGCGGACACCTTGCTCTTGTCCCAATGGTGTCCGCTAATTGGAGAGAATACTGTAGTTGTTTTTGAAAATTCCATAATGTAAGATGTCAAATGGTGTTTTCATACAAATAAAGAAAGCGTTTTAAACCAAATTTCACTACCCGCGCTATTTTTTACTGATATCCATGGCAAAATATAGCTGCTTAAGAGATGATTACGACAGATTTAATATTGTCAGCTGGTTTCTTCAACAAGGACGAAAATATTTATTAATTAAAAAAAAAATTCACTTATTTGTCCTATTCTCCACTGATCAGAAACTGAAATACACTTAACATGACACAAGTATTGAAATTAGAATAATACGAGGGTTACTGTTACTTGATTTTTGAAGAAAAGAGGATAATTCCACAGTTTTCTACTGTTTAAAGACGTAATATATTGTTTTGAAACTAGGATGCAAAGATAATTATTGCCAGCTAAACGCAAAGCTTAAGATTTCAAACGTTCCTAAGTTAAGGGTATGTAAAATAATCTTTAGACATCAATAAACAAGCTTATTTTTATAACTCGATTGAAAGTATGTAAGAAAGTGTGACGTAAAATGAGAATAGGTGCAGAGCTGAAGACAGAAAATACCTGAAGAAAACGAACAAGAGAAAAAAAGAACTACAAAAACAATGACAACTACTAATGCTATGGGCTCTAAAAAACCAGGTTTGCAACACGCCCTCAAACAACTTTTTTGAATGCCATCAGTAAGTATCTTCCTTAAGAAACAATCGCCTGTGAAAACTGTCAACCGTAATAAGTGCACCAAGATGCTACCTTGTGAAACTACAGTAATGAAATGCCAAAAAGTACAAAACTAAAATCAGGTATCGGGAAATAAAACAATGTATTGGCAAGCCGATGCAAGTGTTTACCTTTTAAGAATTCGATGCCCTATGATAGTTCGTATGCTAACTCCAACGTGTTGTCTAGCGAGCTCTCTATAAGAACAAAGGTCTTATATGCTTAAACAAGTGTATAAACCATTTAGTGGAAAGGTGGTAACTAAAAAACTCTTAAATCTATACTACGAAGTACATATTTATGCACAAGCACTAAACACCTTATCTAAAAAAGTGACAAAAGAAATAAGCCCTAAAAACAACACCAATGGCACATCATACAATCCAATATCAATGTAATTTTAACAAGCATGCAAAACACTAAACATTAAGATGTTTCAAATTGACTTGACTTCATACTTACTTCACGTATCAATCGTTGATGCTGGTCGTGATATCACATCGTTAACAAAAGTTACTAGAGCAAGCCTCTTGCAATTGGGCCTCACTCGTTCAGTTAATCCTGCATACACAGAGATACATTACGTGCTTACAACCTCTCTTTGTTTGTCAGTCTGTCTGTCTATCTATCTATCTATCTATCAATCTATCAGCCTGTTTCCTGTCTCTCTGTCTGTCTTTGTCTGTCTGTCTGCCTGTCACTCTCTCTCTCTCTCTCTCTCTCTCTCTCTCTCTCTCTCTCTCTCTCTCTCTCTCTC
>RDPX01000022.1:2533598-2552376 GCA_003991215.1 Morbakka virulenta
TCTCTCTCTCTCTCTGTCTCTCTCTCTCTCTCTCTCTCTCTCTCTCTCTCTCTCTCTCTCTCTCTCTCTCTCTCTCTCTCTCTCTCTCTCTTACACAACTTTTACTACAGAGAGCATAAGATACTCAGTCCAAACGCCAAATGTTTTTTCACTTTTGTCAAACTGATCATCAAAAGTTTGAAGTCAGGTTTATAATGATCCCGAACTTGATTGGCCAAAAAAACCTCCTATTTTTGTGCATGTTAATTCAATAACGTGGCACGTTTTCGTCAATGGTTTTGAGAAAACATTTTCAAGGCCTTCTGGGCCAAGCTGGGTGAAAATCTATGTCAAACCTTTCGACCAACTAAGCTTGTTTTTAATTAAAATACACAAGGCCTGCTTAAATTTGTAATGGAAAAGGCAGTTAGGGGTTCTTCTGACATTCACATAACCGTGATCTTGTGTGGAAGCTACAAAGATAATAAAAACTGAGCAAATATTTAAACGACTAGAAAAAAATCAAGTCAAATAAATTTTAATGGTCACCACAGGTACATAACAATCGATTAGAAACGTTTTCTTATCAACACTATGTAAAACGTCCCTTTCTACTAACAAAAAACGGAGCAATATTGTCCACGACCGTATCCTCAACTAATGACTAATCTGCCACAGTGGCAGCAGTGACAAGTAGACTGGACTCCAGCGCAGGTCCTACGGCACGGGGGAGTAGGCAGTGCCATCAGTATATTTCAAATTAATGTTACCTCCGGCGTAGCCGACAGACCACTCGTATTTTTGTTCTTGTTCTTCTTATTTTTGAAAATTTGAGGGGACAGAGGGACTTAAGCGGGGTGATTTTAGGCAGCACGAAAATTTACACCGATCGGTGACGTCTAACTTTCAACAGATGGGCTTCCTGGCATAACACAGCCTGGGCGAACAACAACAACATTTCAACTTTGTTGAGTACTTTGTTGCTTTTACACCTTTTTTAATGAAATGCTGTCTCATTTAATAAAGTACTTTCATTTTCCGGCAGTGTATTTTCTGTCTCCACAGAATACTTAACAAAATCATTGTTGACCCTCAAGCAGTTTTTAAAAAAACACAGTTGTAACAGTACAGACACGAAGGTCTTCGAGAGCAATTCTCCTTAAATTTTACTATTTTTTAAATTCATCCAATGTGAGTGTAAAGTTAAAGAAACTCTTTTACATATACAGAAATAATCTCCAAGGCCTGAAAGAATATTTAGATGGGTGTGCCCATTGTGTCGCCTTCTCTTTGTCTTTGGTTTAGTTTTCACAGTTTAAAATCATTAATAATAATCATTAATAAAAATCAATAATAATTCTTTTTATCTTCCTGCTTTTCAAATTTCCTAAAACGCAAATGGGTACCAGAACTCGCTCGTGTCAACAACACCGGTTTTAGCAATACCAATGGTTATTTTACGATGAAAGGTAGGTTGGTTAATGTCATTGGTTTTGATTGTTCATATCTATGCATGCAGTAGTATTACAATGAGTAAATAAGCATTGACTCCTTATCTCATAAACAATATGTCTGTGTTTCACGTTAATGCAAAGCTGTAGTTTATGATGGCAGAACAATATATATTTGGTATTGTTGTCATTTGTTTGTTGATGTGTTTAAGGCACCGATTATCAACAAGTTTCTTTGTTCGGAAATTTAAAAAAGCACCTACTTTCTTTGTTTACAAACGATTCAATATTTTGCTATCACTGTCAAGGTCAAGATGGGAAAGACAACCTCCAGAACAAGGAAGAAAGTTACCGCATATATTCCGAAAGGATTTAAAAATTGGAAGGAGACTTCAAAATGCCTTGCTGAGCATCAAGACAGCACTTGGCATTGTACTGCAGCTTCGTACCACTAAACTGTCCCTTAATGTGACGATGTTAGAGAAATGACAGATTAAAACATTAGTCATAAATGGGAAAAAATGCAACTATTTGTTATATGTCGTTAAATGTTCCACGTATTTCGCTCGTCAATTAACAGCACTTCAAGGTATGGCAAGTGATAATTTTACTCAGCTCTTTCGTATACTGGATACGAAGAATGAGGATATCTTTCAAGGTTTTCATAGGCAGGTTATTTACAAATATACAAACAAAATGACGCAAAGAGAGAAACTTTAGATCCTATGGCGTCTCAGGTGTTCCGCACCAAACTAGCAGATGTACAAAAATCCCGGTGTTTTGCATTAGTTTTAGACGAATATACCGATATGGGAAATCTTATGCAGATATTTTCTGTCTAAGAACTGTAGAGGAAAGTTGCAATGTAAATGAGGATTTTCTAGAATTCTACGAGATGGACAATATACGCAGTGCTAGGATAGAAAATGCTGTCAATGCTATTTTGACTAGATTTCACTTGAATTTGAAGGTTTTGGAGGCAAACTTACGATGGCGCGGTCAACAAGCTAGGAAAACATTTAGGTGTTGGGGCACGAATACCTACCGAGCAGCCAAAACCAATAACATCACACTGTTATGGCCATTCGTTAAGTTACACTGGACAACAGTCAAAATGCGATTTTCATGTAGATGATATTTTCTAGGCATATCGAGGGCTCTGATTACGAATATGGCATTTAAAAAAATATCTATGGATTGGATTTTTTTTAGTCATTTAAAATTTTTCCAATATTACGTGATCGACATTATTAGATGCTCATTATTGCGCAGTTCTCAATGTGTGCAATGCTATTGTTTGTTTGTTTATTTGCCCTTCCTAATCCCATGAACGTTGTAGAACATTGACTGCGTAAATATGGTACTGTGAACAGCGTGGAAAATTTACACAACTTTGTGCCAATGATGCTGTTGGTGTTGAAGCTACATGTACAGTAATTATACTAGTACACTATCGGGGACTGGTGATAGTCCATTACTTCCTTTGCTTGTGGTTTGAAAGCCTCATTGCACAGAACTTTTTCTCGCTTAAAAATGCCACCTGAAACATGTCGTTCGTGCAAGAAATCACCAGATAACTTTTGCAACATTTGTGGAAATTATACGATAGTATCTCGAAGTAGGAAGTTTTCCAATGTTATTATCAGTGCCTATGAAAAATACTTTGACTGCAAGCCAGACCTGGATAAGACATGGGCTCCTCGAAATTGTTGTGTCTCATGTTTTCGTGGACTGCATCACTGGGCGAAGGGAGACAGGAATAAGATGCCCTTCGCTGTATCTATGATCTGGCGTGAGCCAACTGATCATGTATTAGATTGATATTTTTTTACTCAGTTTACCCATGGAACCGGGAAAATGAGAAGAGTCACGAGCAATGCAGTAGTTAGGTCTGCCACTCGACCAGTGCCACATGATGATCAACTGCCGGTACCTGGTTCCTCACGAATGGAGGACACTCAACATTCAACCCGCGACCCCAGCGATTCTCCATCTGGATCCAACTATGAAGCCCCTAACAGCAAGACACACCTCATAACGGAACCTGAACTCAATGACCTCGCGCGTGACTTGATGCTTCCCAAACGGCGCTCAGAAATACTTTCATCACGGCTCAATGAGTGGAACAAGCTGGATTCAACAACGCGGATAGCTCGCCACAGCGAGAATCTTTCGTGCGTGGAAATTAGAACGTCAAAGCAAAGCCGCTCGTGGAACCAGAACGTGTTCTGCTCCCTTCATTACATATCAAACTAGGCTTAATGAAACAGTTTGTCAAAGCAATGGATAAGTAGAGCAAAGGATTCAAGTACATAGAAGAGAAGTTCCCTAAGATAAGTGAAGCGAAGTTGAAAGCGGGAATATTTATTGGGCCCCAGATTAGAGACCTGGTCGTGGACGACAAATTCACAAAGCTCCTAACTCCGAAGGAGGTGAGAGCCTGGATGTCCTTCAAGGCTGTGATTGCTAACTTCCTCGGCAATACGAAGTCAGAGAAGTATGTGCAACTTATCATTAATCTTCTCCGAGACTACAAGAAAATGGGCTGTCGTATGCCATTGAAACTCCACTACTTGCACTTTCGTCTAGACTTCTTCTCTGACAACCTTGGAACAGTCAGTGACGAGCACGGTGAGCACTTTCATCAAACAATCTCGACAATCGAGCATCGCTATCAAGGCCGCTGGGATCCTGCAATGTTGGGCGATTACTGCTGCCTCATACAGCGGGAAACCACTGGCGTCCACAGCCGAAAAGCAAGCCATTTTTTCAAACTTTGACTTCTTGTTGAATTATATCCTTGCACTGTACATGCTGCAACTGGCTATGGATGTGTGATTAATATCTATAATTACTGAAGTAGTTTGTATAATGTTGTACCACTTTGTATCTTGATTTGCATTTACAAATAGTGGGTCAAAGTTTGAATTCAATATATTTATGCATGCATTGTACACGTAAGTGTACATGTTTCATCGAAACAGATAAGTTTACACAGATAAGTATGTTAACGAACATCAAGTTTACGTATCGATAGCTAGATCTCGCTAATGTAAACGACATAAACATTGGATAGTACATCCATAGACACTTTGAGCATCTCACAACCCCAAAGGCAATATGTCAACATATGCCCAAAACGTGTCATTACGTAATTTCAACATTATTGCATAACACGAAAACCACGCCATGGAAACAATTTTTTCTTCCAGATTCGGAATCAGCACTCCCAAATTGCCCAGAAAATCAATAAGATATTAAAATCGCAGAAAGATTTTGAAAAAATGTTGTCCAGTGTTATCCATCAGATTTTCTACAAGCTCTTGCGATAAATTTCAAAATACCTTAGGTACGGTTGTCGAGATTCGAATCCTGTTTAAGTATTCTCCTAAACGTTAAATGTTAGAAAAAAAATCCTTTACATCATGGAAGGAGTCTTATCTGAAAAAGAAGCGAATGACTTGGACGCATGGAAGCTAAACACGGTATCGGTAATTTGGATTCTTCAATAGTTTGGATATTGACACAAAATTGCGAATAACTGGCTACCGAAAGAAGATCACAACATTTTCCTTATATTCTGGTCTTGGACTGGGTTATTGATTGCTCGCAATGACTGATCTTTTAAGTGCCATGTCTGTAGACGTTGGCTATCATGATGTTCCAATTAACCCTGTTCCTTGTCAGATGTAATATTTCACTTGTTTGTATTCCATTCCTCCAGTTTTTTGCCACATAGTCCCTCAAATTTCCCAAAAATGTACTTCGCTGCCGCCCTCTGTCTCTGGTTCCTTCTATACGTCCCGTCAGTACCAAGTTTTCCAGACCCTCCTTCCTCATGACGTGTCCCAAGAATTCCATCTGCCTTCTTCGGACTGTCCTCAACAGGTTCTTTTCTGTTCCTGCTCTTTGTAAAACGTCATCGTTTGCTACATGATCAGTCCATGATATTCTCAACATCCTCCTCAAGAACCACATTTCAGCGGCTTCCAACTTCTTTTCCATTCCGACTGATATTGTCCAGCATTCACTTCCATACAGCAGGGTAGATGTTACGTAGCACTGCAGTACTCTCATTCTTGTGGACATTGACATTTTCTGGTGTTTTAAAATTTTTCCTAGTCGATTGAAGGCATCCTTTGCTAATCCAATTCTCCGCTTTATTTCAACGTCACATTTACCATTCTGGGTGATGTAGCTTCCCAAGTAATTAAACTTTTCCACCTGCTGGATTTTGTCAGTCCCAATGAGTAATATGCATCTTGGACTGTGTTTCTTGCTTACTACCATACACACGGTCTTTTTGCGATTTATTTCGAGTCCTTTCTTCTTGCTTTCATCCACTACTTTGTTCAAGACGTCCTGCAGTCCTTGCTGAGAGTTTGCAACTAACGTAGAGTCATCTGCGAATCTCAGGTTATTCAGGTTGTGACCACCAACACTAATCCCACATAAGCCTTTCAACTCTCTGAAGATCTTTTCCCCGTATAAGTTAAACAGGTCTGGATAATCTTTCGAAAAACCTTGGAAAAGAAGGCATGCTGACGCGTAATGGTAAAAACATCTCTGACGTTATGATCAAATTGTTTAAAGGAATGAGGAATGGTACGATTTTTGTACTTATTTTATGACATTGTAAGAAAAGCTTCCAACCAAGTCTAAAAAATTGATGTCCCAGCACCGCCATGAAAAAGAAAAGCCCTAACTATTCTATTCTTAACCACCATTAAGGATACATACATAAGTTCTGAATCCAATAGCCCTTACGGGATTCTACGGCACTGACTAACATACAAGACAGTTTGACAAACTGAAACTTTCTCTCAGTGCATTCCTGTAGAAATGTCTCTAACGACTTTCCCTAAAAGGAAAAGTGAGGAAAGTGAGGAAAAGATATTATCCAGAAACACCCTGTGATTACTTTAAAAAAGGTTGAAACACTTGACGCTCTTGTAGATTCAATAAAACATAGATTCAACCAACTGGAGCACTATACGGCGGAGATGGCTAAGCTTTCTGATAAATATTCTAGTGATTTTGACGAAAAGTTAATTTTATTGGCGCCAGATTTGGTTTAAATTATTTGTAAACACCTTACTTGTCAGTTCCATACCTCAACATAGGCGTGAGCTTATTCCAAATGTTACACCCATCATTCGAATCGTGTTAACCAACGATGCCTCAGCTGTAATGCCAGGGCGTTCGTTTTCGTTGGCTACAAGTTAAAAATATGGCTTCTTTCAACGACGACACAAAGACGTTTCGATTCGCTAGCCATATTAAGCACCCATAAATATTTTCTTGACAAATTAGCCTTCACAGGTATTGCGAATGGCTTTGTAGAGCGATGATTTATTTGATGTGACAATTCTGGTATTTTCGTAAAAGGTAGTGTATGTGTCTGGGGCTTATTTATTTTTTTTACTGTATATATTTGAAGCGTTTCCTACTTCTTTTTATTAGTATTTGTGGAAAGTTTGTTAATTGTTTGTTAATACACCTTTCGGTAATTTTTTCTGTCTCAACAACCTCAACAACCTCAACAAAAGCTGTCATTGTGCAGCTTGAGTCACTACAAAAAAATCTGAGTTGCCATCCTTACCAAACCAAACCAAACCGAATAACGTGTTTCAGGCCCTGTGACGTCCCACTCGATGGTAACAACTATGATAGTAAAAACCGCATTATTGGTGTTTACAGAAGAAAAATACAAAAATATGCAGTGGAACAGGGGGGGTGCAGTTACAAACAAAACTAGATATTCTGCACAGCACTAGATTTGAAGTAGTGGATATGGCTTCCATGGCGACCTGCTTCACCGAGTGGACTGTTAGTAATACTCTTCTAATCAGCTTGATTCTGCAAGTTAATCTTCAATGTGAATGCAGTAGTCATTTCTTTCTCGTTAAATATCTTATCCTGGTCTAAGCTATCAGACATAAATGAATAGATTTGGATGATAACTGACAATAAAGGATCTTAGAAAGAGCAGGCTAATTACCTTGGCAAGCTGGTGATTTTGCTGATAAAGATCTCTGTTCCAATGATTATCCCCTGTAGAATACAGGAACAGCCCCATCCTTTGTAGTATGCTCTAAAGCCCTTCGTAGGTGAACAAAAAAATCAAACAGAAAGTTGTGAAAAGTATGTTACGGCATCTATTTGAATAAACAGCCAACATTTTTTCAGATATAAATTAACAACTTATTCTCTTTCCTTGCCTTGCGCAACACACTGTCAACAGGCCATCTCATCAAACACTCGACAATTCTTGTCAACCAATAAATGGTAATAGGAAAATTTAGATTCAGAATGAGTCTTATCATGAGTGTAAAATTCGTCGGGGTTACAATTAAATATTCGTATAAATTCATACCTTTTAAAATAAGTACTTACATAAGTACTTTCTTCAACAACTGTGGTGGAAAAAGCGTTAAATGCTAAAAATACCGGATTATCTGCTTGTAAATAGATACAGAGAAAATAATGCTCAATATCCTAGTTTGCCGACTTTTTAAATAACAGTGCTAGGGAAAAGATGCCATAAACATAATATAGATTTATTTGTGAATTTTGTAAGCTATGAAAAGCCATTCGATAGGATAATTAAGTCCCAGTTAAGAGAAATTTTGAAAATCAATGGTGTAATCTGGCGGAAACAGAGAACGATGACAACGTTGTACATGATTCAGTTTGCTTACGTAAAGTCAGGAAAAAAAAGAATCATATCAATAAACAATTGGAAAAAGAGTGCGGCGAGGATGCCCTTTTCCACCTCTTCTGTTCAAAACCGCTGCGAAGGGTATAGTCAAGGACGAATAAAAAAGGCTCAAGGACGAAACGAAAGCTAGTTACAGCATGATACTAACTGTTAGATTTGGTCGATTAAAACCTTCCTCATTCAATTTTTTTTAAAACCAAAGGGTGTATTGATTAAAATATTTTACTCGCCATTACCTGGTACCTATGAATCCTTCCCATTAGCTGGAAAATGGTAAATGGCAAGAGATGAAATCTTCTCGAACCATGATTCACCTTAAAAATAATAAACACACTGAGTAAAACATCAATTAAGTTGTAAATATTACAAATTGATTGATGAATAAGTTGATCCATCGATCTATTATCTGTCAGCCTGCCTGTCTGTCTATCTATCTATCTATCTATCTATCTATCTATCTATCTATCTATCTATCTATCTATCAATCAATCATCCATCCATCCATCGATCCATCTATCCAACTATTTATCAATCCATCCATCTACCAATTAATCATCATCTATAAATTTATCTAATAAAATACAAAGAGTTACAGTCTGGTCCTGGAAAAAGCTTGTAACCTCGTAAAACAATTTCATTTAAAATCAGAAAAAGACGACCTCTTGGCCAAGAAACCCATCCATGATTCCCGGTTGTTAGACCAAAGTTACCATCTTTAAATATGAATATAAGTATGAGTACAAAGAACAAAAACGATAGCGAGACGTGAAACGTAAAATGTTTAATAATCGTCAATAGCAGCTATTTCTTCTTCTTCTTCACTATCATCATCATTATCATCACCATCTTTATTTCATATTACAGCATATATCCCCTCTGAATTAAGCAATGCTAGCATTCTCTCTGTTGCTACGAATTCTTTGCAACATTTTTCCTTAAAAAGGAAATGTGTACCGCTACCGAGGATAGGTTGTAACATCCTGAGACTCAGTCTGTTATGTTGTTGTGCTTTAACGTTGGTGACGTATGAGATAATTAGGCCTACCAAAGCGTTGCTTGTTAGGACAGTTAGGCAAGCAAAAGCATATGAAGCAGGGCCTGAAAATGTTCGCTTCCTCATTAAGTTATCATAATTTTGAAAACCTGTCAAAAATGCCACTTCGTCTTTGAATACGCGTTCCTGTCCTCAGTTTCCAATAAATATCTTTCGACACTTGTCATCAATTTTTTTTCTAGTCTGTCTACCACCAAATGTTGCATTTGCAGCTTCCACAAAGACACTCTATTACGTTGGCTGTGCACTTTGGATGGATTTAAACAGCTTAAACCATAAAAGGTATCGCCCAGTAGATGGCGTCGTTTACATAGTTCTCGTGTAGCTTGAGGAAACATGTTGTGACACCTGTTTTTGACCACTTATCTTAGCTTGTCACATTCGTTGTTCTCTAGCAATCCCATTGCCTCAAATTCAAATTTTGCACCACCGTCTGCTCTCATAGGTGGTAATTAATCCCAACTATCTAGTATAAGCTCATTAAAGTTATCGAAGGTTTTTAATAGGTGCATCATACTTTGTGCATCAAGGTTGCTAGCTTGAAAGTAAGTCTTGACCTTCTCGAACGCAGTAACAACAGGCACCATAAAAGAAGTATAAAAGATTAATAGGATCATTTAACATGTCCGAGATTATGGTGGGCTTGGAAGCGAACATCGACATTTCATTCCATCTTTTCAATAGCCAAATATAGTCTCAATTCTTCGTAATTTACCAGCAGGTTGTAATGGATTTCCCCCCGAACCGGCCAACGTATATGGCAGAATTGCTCAAATTGGCGTGTCAAGGTTGCGCTCTCTGCGTCTTAACAGTGGTAAAATAATATAAACCTTTATCAATTTATCATAATGACCGATCTTTACATGTGGCATGGTGCGTAATTCGGTTTTAACCAATGAGACCATCAAGTACGTTACCAAATAAGGAGTCGAAAACAACAGAAAAAAGTAAAATTTTGTACTTTAGATGCTTTTGTAGCTAATAAACGTTCGCAAAAAATGTGTTCAATAGCAAATTATATTCAAAATAGTGCTGATTAGTCAAAACTAGTTTAGTGCAACTCTTGAACTGTCCAATGGACGGTTTTTTCAAACACACACAAATGCACAAATGTTTTTTCTTCGGCCCCTTCCAGTAATTAAAAAATTGGATCATAAATGGGGAAAACAAGAGTTCACCTAAGCTAAATAAAACTGAGTTACATAAAAAAAGGAACATATAACCGGCGTGAAGTAGTGTAACAATATACTCGATGATTGGTGTTTTCCTTCTGAGAACATTAAGCTCATACTAGGAATGAAATATTTTCTCATAATGCCACACTTGGTACCGTTACTGCTACTACTATAACTACTTCTACTACTACTACTACTACTACTACTACTACTACTACTACTACTACTACTACTACTACTACTACTACTACTTTTATGACTACCATTACCACTACCACTATTTCTACTACCACTTCTAGTACTACTAGAAGTTTTCCTTCTGAGAACATTAAGCTCATACTAGGAATGAAATATTTTCTCATAATGCCACACTTGGTACCGTTACTGCTACTACTATAACTACTTCTACTACAACTACTACTACTACTACTACTACTACTACTACTACTACTACTACTACTACTACTACTATCACTACTACAGGTATTACTACTATCACTACTACTACTACTACTACCACTTTTACTACTACTACTACCACTTTTACTACCACTACTACTACTAGTAGTATTAGTGGTACTTCTACTGCTATCATAACTATTACTAACAATATTACTTGTTACTACTATTAGTACTATTAAGTGTGATTTTTATTACTAAAAGTAAATCATGAAAGGCAATAAGGGAACAGTGGTGCAACATAAGTACGATTTCCAAATGACCAAAAGAGTTTTTTATTCAAAGCTGAAAATCTCTCTCTTTTCACAGGTCACACTTACTCAAAATTAATCAACTTAACGTGTGGGGTAACATTGATGTACTCAAAATAGCTACAATCAATCTCTTGCGATGCTGGTTTACTTCCCTAATTTAGACCCTGACTATTTTGTGCGATCTTGCCAATTTTAACGTGATTTTAAGGATGTAAATTGCCAGGTGTTTGAAAGTAATGTAGATGCAGTGTACATATTAATGGCTTTTAGGCAAAAGTGGGGTAGTAAACAAAACAGACCTGCTGAAAATTGCAGCTGCCAAAATTGGGTGACAATAATAAGAAAATATTATAACGATGATAAAAGGACCCTCGTCTTTTTATTTTTCAACAATTACATACAACATCCAACCTTTAAGGAAGTGGCAGGTTAACAAAGTACATAGTCTTAATAATAATATTGACTTTAAATAATGATGTTACAGCAAATATATTGTGGAAAGAAAATAACAATTGCTTAACTAAGAATGTGGAGACCAATAAGGATAAAAATATTATTATTGTTATTATTATAAATATTATTTATTATTCATCATCATTAGGTGTCATATCGCGAGGACGTGGACGATCATGGACTTCCACACCTTCCGGTCTTTAGTGGCCTTGAGTAGCTCCTGGGCTGTCTTGTTCGTCCAATTACTGATGCTTGCTATGTATGTCAATCCCTGTCTACCTCTGCTTCTTTTTCCATTGATCTTGCCTGTTATGCCGAGGTTTTCCAGCTCTTCTTTTCGCATTACGTGTCCTAAAAGCTCCAATTGTCTCTTTCTTATTGTTCTCAAAAGAGAACGCTTCATTCCTGCTCTTCGCAGCACCTCGTCATTTGTTACTCTCTCTGTCCAAGATATTTTCAAAATTCTTCTGAGAAACCACATCTCTGCTGCCTCAATTTGTTTTTCCATCCTTTTTGGGATTGTCCAGCATTCACAGCCATAAGTGAGAATGGATAGCACGTAGCAATTTAACATTCTGATTTTGGTAGAAATTGAAACTTTGTTATTTTTCAGTATGCTCCCAAGCTTTTCAAATGCAACTTTTGCCATTCCGATTCGCTTCCGGATTTCCCAATCACATTTGCCATCTATGGTTATCATGCTGCCAAGATAGTTAAAACGTTGTACTTGTTTTATGAATTCATTTCCAATTTGTAACTTGCACTGTTTTTCGACTTTCCCTTTGCTGATTACCATGCACTCTGTCTTCCTAACGTTAATTGATAGCCCTTTTCTTCTGCTTGATTCTACAACAGTATCTAGTAACTCCTGTAGCTTTTCTTCTGATTCTGCGATCAAGACGGTATCATCTGCATATCGCAAGTTGTTAATATTCTGACCTCCTAAAATTATCCCTTGTAATGATTCCAAGTCTCTGAGAATGATTTCACTGTAAAAATTGAACAGATCCGGGCTAAATACGCATCCTTGCCGAACACCTCTTTTGATGTCAGTGTATGAGCTAGTGTTTCCATCTACTCGCATACACGCTGTTTGCTCCCAGTATAGATTTCTTAGAATTCTCAGATCTTTTCCGTCAAGGTCTAATTCTTGAAGCAAGTTGAAAAGCTCTTTATGTTGTACTCTATCAAAAGCTTTTGCGTAATCTATGAAGCAAACATAAAGATCCTTTTGCATTTCAATAGCTCTCTCTGAAATCATTCGCAGCACAAAAATCGCATTCCTCGTACCGGCATCTTCAACGAATCCAAACTGCACTTTTCCTATTTCCGGTCTCATCTTGTTTCTTGCTCTTTTCATCAAAATACGTAGGAGAACTTTTATCACATGACTCATTAGGCTTATCGTTCTATGCATTTTGCATTCAATTGCGCCAGATTTCTTTGGTAGAGCTATAAATATCGATTTACTGAGATCCTCCGGGATGTCACCGCTGTCGTAAATTTCGTTCAAAACCTCTGTTAGTTTTTCTAAACCGTAGTCTTCAAGTGCTACAATCATCCCCAATACTACTCCATCTGGACCAGCAGCTTTATTTCTTTTCATCTTGCTTAATGCTGCTCTCACTTCAGATTTTAAAATTTTTGGACCTTCGATACTGTTCGTTATCTCTCGGCCTGCGGCCTCTTTCATCGGCAAAAAGATCACCTATGTATTCTGTCCCTCTCTCTAGTATTTTATCTTTTTCCATCAGGATTTCGCCATCCTTTGACTTTGTGCATCCTGTGGAAGAGCATCCCTTAAAACCTGTAATCTCTTTGATTTTTCTGTGCATTGTACTAGGTTCAGTTTTCTTGCTTCTTTCAATTTCTTCGCACTGCTCATTAAACCAAATTTCCTTTGCTTCTCAGCATTTCCTCTTGATTTCTCTTGTGATCTGCCTATATTCCTCGCTATTGCGATCGGAAATGTTTTGTCTGGAACTCATTTTATCCAAAATCTCGTTGGCCATCCACTTTTTCCGTACCCTTTTCACGAGTTTAGGTACTAGCTCTTTCACAGCCATTGTAGTAGCTTCTTTAAATGTTTCCCATTTCGTCTTTCCTTCATTTTCGAGTACCTCAAAGCGATTTTGAACAGAAACAGCATATTGGTTCCGCATTGTATGGTTGTCAAGTAGAACACTGTATTCCAACTTTGGGGCTGACTTCGTAATCTTGATGCTCTTCAACTTGAGCTTCAGCTTACATACTACTGGGTTATGGTCACTGCCACAGTCTGCTCCCGGGTGAGCTTTTGATTGTAAGATTGCGTCCCGATATCGTTTTTTGATGGTAATGAAATCGATCTGGTTTCTAGCGTTATCTCCAGGACTACGCCACGTCCATATTCTACGTGGATGTTGCTCAAACCCCGTCTTGGTGATGATCTGTCCATTTGCTTTGCACCAATCCACCCACCTTTCTCCTCTTTCATTCTGTGTACCTAAGCCGAAGTTCCCAACCGTTTCTCCATCTGGTTCACTTCCTACCTTTGCATTTAAATCACCTATTATGACGATGATATCAGTTGACTTGCAATACCTTTTAGCTTTCTCCAGCAGCTCGTAAAACTCGTCGATCTCTTCTTCGCTGCTGGTAGACGTTGGTGCATACACTTGGGTGATGGCAATATCCGTTTGTTTTCCCTTCAATCTCACCAGCATAACTCTATCTGAGAAAGGGCACCACCCTAACAGGCTCTTTGTACTTCTTTGATCTAGTATCACGGCAACTCCTTGATCGTGCTTCTCTCTGCCCGCGTGTAACACTTTGTACTCATCGCTAATGATTGCCGGTCCACCTAGTTTCACATATACCCAAAATGTTGAGCTATAATCTATTCATTTCTAGCTTTACGTTATCCGCTTTCTACTCTCATAAAGTGTTCTCACATTCCATGTTCCTATTCTCATGTGCTTCTTTGTAATGTTGTAGGCAGTCACTTGCTGACGGTCCGGCGTCACCTGCTGCTCATGACGGCCGTACCGGACGAGGAATCCACATGGACCCCATTTACGTCGTTTGTTGTATTTCTGAAGTTGTGTGTATCCATGATTTTCTGGGCAATTTAGAGCGGTGGTTTGCCATTGCCTTCCGCTCAGTGTTTTTTTCGAGGCACCATCTCTAGCCTTTGTCAAACCAATGACTCTACTGCAAGGCAGCAGGGGCGTTACCGCAGTACCATGTTGAAAATGGTTTGTTGCGCTTGGCCGTTGTCCGGGTAGATCATCCGCCCAACCGCGTTCCACTCAAGCCGTTGGCTTTCTATAGCTTCTTCCGCCTTGAAGCAGTATTCATCACTTTGCTGCCAGTGACTTCGCTGTAACCCTGGCAAGGGAGGCTAATCAGGTACTACACCTTGCCCAAGGGTGACCTGAAAACTATGCATTGTGGGGTAGGGCCATTTACTTCCCTAAGGCCTCCTGGCCCGCATACCCGATATTTATTATTATTATTATTATTATTAATAATAATAGTTACAAATACACTGATGTCTGCTAATATTTGATACTCTGATATTACTAATGTACACGTTACTAACAACTGACATCAAACAACTCACCTGGCACTGTCTGCGGATGACAAGAAAGGGGTATCCAAGAATGTCCTGTACATATAGACTGAAATAAACGTTACAAAAATTTCTCAATGCCTTTCTGTATAATATGTCACATCACTCAAAAACACGTAAAAACCTCTTGTACCTAAATAAAATATCGAAATATAAAATAATAATATAATATAAAATATCAAATATCTACCATGTACAGAAGATACTTTCAGTGGATTCAACCTTTATAAGACAAAACGTGTCACTGATAAGAATGGTTATCTTAAAAAATAATTTAATTTCGTTAGTAGACGCGAAGCTCCATAAAAACAGTCGTATGATCATAAAACATATAATATAATATAATAAAATATAATATAATATAATATAATATAATATAATATAATGTAATATAATACAATATAATATAATATAATATAATATAATATAATATAATATAATATAATATAATAATATAATATAATATGATATAATATAACATAATAAAACAATATAATAACGGTCAGGGCTACTCCATGGTTTGTTGCGACATGTTGAAAAAACCCCGAGTAAGTTCAATAAATATTAATGCCTGAGAACTCTGAGATAAGATAGTGCTAGTCTGTTTCACTGATACCCAAGGAAGCGGAAGTTTGTATTGGCGCTTACAAGTGGGACCAAATTTTGGAATGCAATTGCAGATGTAGTAAAATTCTCGGTGAACACACTACATCGGTGTCAAGGCTAAGTAACAGAATTTTTAATTACACGACAGTTATTTTTAGGCTAAGGTGAACCTCACCAAAGGTATATATGAGATCAAGTAGAGATAAAACACTGATTCGCAAAAACATATATAATATGGTCATCACGTTATTGTGTTTGTTCTCGTCAGGTGGATTTTAGAAGTCGGATGGTTTTGGATAATGTGTTCCATGTAATCATTTTTCATAAGAATGTGAAACACCGGCCAACGTAAACAAAACGTGAAAATTATTAGCGCAATAGAATGAAAAAAAATCTGTCTAAAATTTGAAGCGTAGTCAGTTTTGCTCTTCTTTTGGACAAGGGCAGTACTCCCTCCTGTTATATTCTGAGGCAAGAAAATTAAATGTTGTTGTTGTTATTATCATTATCGAGTGATTACACACAATCTAGTGTGGGATGGGTGAAAAAAACCACATTCAGCACCCAGCAACAAACCAGTTAAGTTGAATGCAGACACATGTACTGTAGCCACAAGAGTGAGATAAAATAGATACCCCCCCCCCCAAAAAAAAATATAGCAACATCACTTCAACCTTACAACTGCCGCCCCACAATAAGTGAGGAAAAGCACATTGCTCAAGTGGTTGTAGTTTTATGACAGCAACTCATTATTATCATTATTACTATTATGATGTTCACTATAACGTTTCTCAAATTCTAGGTTGTTACATTCGGTATTACTTGGAAGCAAGTCACGACAAGTTACTAAAGGTTCCAAGTGTTTATCCTCCTCCGTGTCTTACGCAGAAATTACCTTCCTTAAGATCCATGCAGTACCTGATGAAGCCGTCTTTTGTATTACCCCAAAGTTTACATTCTCGTCACATTCTTTAAGAAAACCTATAGATTTCTTACTAACTACGCCCAGAGCCCCTATGACCACAGGTACCACCTTGACTTTTTAAGTTCTCAAAGCCTGGCTATTTCGTCTTTTAGAGGCTGATATTTCTCAATTTTTCGAGTTCTTTCTCTTGTACCCTCGGGTCTTTAAGGATGGCTACATCAATTATTGTGGCTTCCTTTGCTGTTTTGTTGACTAAGACTACATCTTCTAGGTCTTCTAGCTTGTGTGTGCTGGTCGCATTGTATCATCATATCTCGAAGAATTTTGTAGTCCTCGTTTTCCATGCAGCTTTCTGGTTCATGGTTATACCACTGCTTTCCTCTTTCTAAGCTGACTTTATTGCACAGAGACCAATGGACGTATCTCGCGACATTATCATGTCTACGTTTATATTCTCTCTGCGTCAGCTTAGAGCAATCACTAGTGATATGGGTTACACTTTCTCCTTTCTGGCCCCACATCCTACATAATGGTGATTCGGCCGTTTTATCAATGTGGAACTTCAGGTAATGTGTTCGGAGTGATTGCTCTTGCGAACTACAATTTAATGCTTCGGTTGTGGCTTTTAAATCCCCTTTATCTAATCATGACCAGGTTCTATCCCAATCTGTTGCATCGTTCTCATTTAAAAACTGTCCATGTAGTCGTTTGTTCCTCCACTCTGCAAATAGCTTATTTTTTGTTCTCTTTTGAAGGACTTTGGTTCTACATTGTCGTCTGTCTTCAAATGATGATACAATTTTACCATCTGTAATATCTCCTCTGTGCTATTTTGCACATACCAAGCCAGACTGTTTTCCTCCGACCTAACGCAACCTTCAACACTGATCAGCCCTCTGCCACCATTTTCCCTTTTAACATACAATGTAGCAACATCACCTTTTGGGTTAAGTGCTCTATTCATGGTCATCAACTTTCTCGTCCTTCTATCAATTTCCTTCAGCTCGTCCTTTCTCCAGTTAATTACTCCAGCTCCGTATCTTATCAATGGTACTGCCCATGTGTCAATTGCTTTAATCTCTTTCCGTCCGTTGAGTTTGGATTGTAGTACTAGTCTAGTTCTACACAGATATTCCTTTTGGAATATTCCATTCATCTTCGTTTCTTGTACTTTATTCCATTCGACAATCCCTAAATATTTGTATCCTTCCTCTTGTACATCGACTACAGTTTCGTCTCTAAGGCGGATACCTCGTGTCTTAATGGGTTTACCTCTCTTCATAACCAACATGCCACACTTCTGTATCCCAAACTCCATTTTGATATCTTTGCTTATTGCATGTACAGTTGAAACCAAACTTTTGAGCTCACTTTCGCTTTTACAAAATAGTTTCAGGTCATCCATGAAAAGTAGATGGTTTATTTTCATGGTTCCCATGGAATATCCAGACGACATCTTTCTCATTACACTGGGAAGTGGCATCATGCAGATCACAAATAATAACAGTCACAAGCTGTCTCCTTGGAAGATGCCTCTCTTAATATCGACTTCCCCCAAAGTTTCACCGCATGCTGTTAGCTCTGTCTTCCACTTTGTCATTGATCCTTGGACAAAATTAATAACATTTTCAGAAATATTGACCAGTTTCATACTTTCGATAATCCAGGAGTAAGGAACCAAATCATAGGCCTATTATCATTATTATTATTTTTAATGTAAATCTCAGACATGTTTGTCTGGAAAGTTCTTTTGTTCTTTTATCTTTGAGAGCGGGTAACAACAAGTCACCAGGGGTCTCAAAGTTTCTTCTCCTGTTTCTCTAAAGAGACAAGACTTTTCGCAGTATCCTCCCTGTTTCAAGCAGTGCCGTTTTCTGAATAATTGCCATCTCAATCTTCACACCCATTTTCTCCATGTATCTTTCAAACTTGTTTGAAATGACTCCCAATGCTCCAATTACTACAGGTATCACCGTAACTTTATTCATTTGCCATACATGACCTATTTCTTCTCTCAACATTTGGTACTTTTCAATCTTTTCAAGTTCTTTTTCTGCTACTCTTGAATCTCCTGGCACAGCAATATCT
>RDPX01000022.1:2561238-2630324 GCA_003991215.1 Morbakka virulenta
CCATGGGATTTGGATGCCTATCTTGGGAGATGATCCAGGCCCTCCCAGAGTCCCTTTTACTGCTGTACAATGGCCTATACACCCCCCTCCACAAGATGCAAAGCCAACTGATTATGTAAATCAATTCTTTACAACTGACATTGTCGACCGCATTGTTTGTGAAACAAATAGTTACAAACAGCAGTGGATCAATGCCCATCAGGAATATCTATGGGATCACCCTCACTCCATTGTACACCAGTGAATCCGGACTGGAAAGCTCACTGCAGAGGAATTCAGGGCTTCCATGGGAATTTGCCTGAACATGGGGCTTATCAGGAAAACAAGCATTAAATCCTACTGGGATTCGTCACACCCCAGTCAGGCCACCCCATGGTTCAATGTACACTTTTTGCACAACCACTATGAGCTACTTTTGAAATTTTTACATTTCAATGATAATGCAGCTCAGCCTCCTGCTAGTGATCCTCACCACAAGCTGCACAAGATCCAGCCCCTGATTCACCACTTCAATGCCACTTTTCTGAAACTGTACCACCCAAATTTCGACATCTCCATCAATGAGAGCATGGTGGGGTTCAAGTGCAAGATGCCCCACCTGCAACAGTATATGCCACTGAAGCACCATGCCAGATTTGGAATCAAACTGTGGTGTGTGTGTGTGTGTGTGTGTGTGTGTGTGTGTGTGTGTGTGTGTGTGCGTGTGTGTGTGTGCAACAGTCAGAATGGCTACACACCACAGTTTGAAGTATTCAAAGGCAAAAACCCAAGTGAGCCAGTTGATCCTCGAGGTGCAACTCATGCACTCATCAGGAGGCTGCTGACAACCTGCGACTTCCTGGCAAGGGGCTGCCACCTGGGAGTTGATAATTACTTTAGCTCTCCTGATTTATTTTTTGAGCTGTATAGACACAGCACAACAGCCACTGGGGCAGTGAGAGTGAACAGGAGGGGGATCCCAAGAACAGCAATCAACCAGAGGCTCAGAAACCATCAGGTTGCTGAATGCAGAAAAAGGCCTCTCCTCTGTGTTGCCTACAAGGATGGTTCAAAAAAGCCTGTTCTCCTCAGCACTGCTGCTTCAGGGGGATTAGAGGAGATAAAAAACAGAAGCAGGTAGGTTGCCAACAAGCCAAAGATTGTTGTGAAGTACAACAAGTCAATGGGTGGTGTTGATTTGAGTGATGCTCGCCTGTACACCTTACCTGTCAGAATGTCGCACCATGAAATGGACCCTGAAAGTGGCATTCTCCCTCTTTGGGAGAGCTAACCTTAACAGCTACATCATCTACTCGCTCAACACCACAGATGCCCCCAAGCTCTCCAGGTACTAGTTCATGGTGCAGGCTATAGAGCCTCGCAGGAAACTACTTCCCACCAAAGGTGATTTGACACAGATGGATACAAGCTGAGATCCAGGCAGCCAGGTAAAGTCCAGTACTGCAAGATGCCCCTGCTCAGTATCTGCAACTGCAGCCAGCTCCTGTGCATGAACTCAGGAAGCTGCCTGCAGGAAAGAGGTGTAATTGTGAAGCAGTGCATGAGACCCACAAGCAAATGTTGTGGGAATGTTTTGTGTGTGATGTTGGCCTGTGTCCTGCCTGCTTTGGGAGACATCACAGCAGATAGACTGTAGTCCAGTGTGACTTTGTATATAACGTTTTAAATTTAAGTATTTTGGGTGGTGAGAGAAAGATTTTATGACTATTCCAAGCCAGTAGGAAGGACTTTTTATTGTGACACGTGTTGATGAAAAACTTCTACAACTGAAATGTGGATTATTCTTTTGAGTATTGCAGCCAGCAGAACCAAGGTAGGGTCTTTATTTTGATTTTATTGCATTCATTTCATAGTTTTAATGGTCTATGATGTATAGCAGAACTGCAGTTGTTCATTATAAGTGCTTACCCATGACATAATTTGCAGCATCTAATTTTAAGCCCATTGTTTAGTATGCACTTTCAGTTATGTCATGTCCTAAGGGGGTTAAAACAAGAGCATGGGAAGATTGTACTACCACCAACTGGTGAGGAAGACTCCATTCATGGTTGAGTGCAATGCTTTAGACATAGCAATATCTGCTTCTCTCAACCAAAACAGTCACATGGTTGCCTTCATGCTGAAAACACTATCCAAAAGTTAAAAGTGTATCCAGCTACTGAAAAGGAAGCACTGCCATCATAGAAACTATCTGTAAGTGGAATAATATGCTATCACGTCAACCATTTAGACTGATAACTGACTAACATTCTGTGACTTGCTTGTTTGACAATTAAAAGTGCACAAGAATTAAAGACAATAAGATTTAAAACTGGCATATAGAACCTGCAGAATTTTCTTACATCATTCAATATTTAGAGGGAAAAAGCAATGTTGTTGTGATTTGTTCACATGGTTATTGTCTTGTAGTTTTTAGTAACCTTGCAGATATCCACATGCCACTCTATCACCCTGGTGTAAGATGCCCTCTACATTTTGTTAAAACTAAAAATCTGCCATTCTCTACTGAAGATGTCAAGTGTACCTGTTCTAATTGAAAACATTGTGTTTACGTGAATCCCCAATTCAACAGTGGTGACATTGGAAAATTGATAAAAGGAACTCAACCAATGGAATGGTTAAACCTTGACTTTAAAGGCCCTGCCTTTAAACTCAAGGTTTAACCCCTGCTATCACCTACACATAACAAATATTTCCTGACAGTCATCAACAAGTATTCTCAATTTCTATTTGTAATCTCAACTCCTGATATATGAAGACCTACTGTCATTAAATATCTCAATTCAATTTTCTCAATGTGTGTGATGCCAGAATATGTGCATTTGGACAAAGGAAAGTCATTTATGTCAACAAAACCTGTTAAACATCTCACCAGCTGTGAAATAGCATCAAGCCATACTATACCATATCATCCCATCAGCAATGATCAAGCTGAGCTTTACAATGTCATTATTTGGAAAGATATTCAATTGGCTTTGGCATCTACTGATCTACCAGGTCCACATTGGGAGAAAGTACTTATTGATATTTTACACATGATCTGCCCTCTTCTCCCCACTGCAACAAACACTACATGTCATGAATGTTTCTTTCAGGGGTGGCAGACACAAAATTTTTCTTGCTATTACATTTATGAGACCTGGGTGGGCATCTACAGCCACCCCTATTTTTCCAGGGGTGAAAAAGTAGAGCAATAAAACAATAAGCTCTTTTGTAAAGAAACAAAACTAATAACCTCCTGAATTGTTAAAGAAATACAAGACAAGCACTCTTAGAGTTTAGATTCACTCAAAATGATCTTATATATTACAACAAATATATCAACACTTCTTATAAGAATATTTAACTCTATTATAGATCCTCTATATTCTCATTTTTTTATTTTCACTTAAAGTTTTATCTTACATTTATTCTTAAAAAACACTAAGTGTATACTGCATGAAAACTGAAGGACAAATTCATGTGTTATATCATCATAAAAACAAAACAAGAACAGAACTGTTATCTGAAAATCACAATTGAAATACAGTGAATTCAGCTTTTCTGTTTTGATAAGAACTCGAATAAGAAATATAAAAGGTTCAGCCTTGCACTATTCTTATATTCTTCCTACTAGCCAGTGACTTTGAACCTCAACATTTGACTTTTGTCTTGGTTCAAAAGCAGTTCAATTTTGGCAGCTGGAGTTTCATATTCATGACATTTTATTGCTGGGCCTTTAACCACAAGTGGCAGTTAGCCTCACTGTGTAGCCACTATTGTTATTGCTTCTTGAAATGTCATAGTAGGGCCAATCTTCAAAAAAATAATTTTGTCATCGAAAATAAAATATTCTATTTTCACCATTGTATGATCTCCCATCACAAGACATGGCCAACTAATGTGTGTTGGCCATGTTAGTAGTTAGATTAGTGTACCATGACCAGGGGAATATCAGAATAGGAAAATGTGAGAATAGGAACCAGATCAACTTCTGCTCTTTTGCTGAGAACTTTACATTTGTACAGTGTACAGTGTTTTATAACTAATTGCAAATAAAAATATCTTAGCTTTTGACTAAAATTTGCTATGACAGTCATAGCAGCCACAGCACAGACCACCACCCCTGGTTTCTTCTATTTCCAATGTAAATCTAGTCATAGAAAATTGTTCCCTTCTTGGTTAACACCATGTTAATCCAACACATGCTTATATTTACCATAATGATGAACATGAATAAACTGTTTTGCTATCTGAGCAGGCACCCTGTCTAGGGGTAAAGAAAAAGGTCCAACCAGTGAATCTGAGAACCCTGGATCTGTTCAGGATGAACACACTTTTAAGGATGCACCTCCTGACGTAACTGTGAATTAAGTCAATACAAACCCAGTAGTCAAAGCAGAAAGTGAAAATCCATCTACAGACAATTTGCATTGATCAATGCATAATAATAAAAAACCCATGATGTACAGACTCAAAGATGATTCGTGAACTCCTGACTAAGCTGGAATGTTATGAAAATTCATTAATAAAACATTTTCTTTTGCTTTATTTTTAGGTCGATATATATTATTTACTATTAAATATTTTACCATGGTTTTGTGTTAAATAACACCTTTGTTCTGGTTAACTACTTTTATTCTTACAACAATTACATACATATATAAAACAATATGTATTGGTGTAATTTTGTGTATTTGTATCAAAAAGTGCTCAATGCATATAGCAGAGCAATATACATAAGGTAAAACATGAAAAATAAGAACTATGATTGCAACTAAGTTTTATGATATGCCTGATGATTGAAATATTGTGAAACTATTAGTTGCAATCATAGTTCTTACTTTTTGTGTTTTACTTTATGTATATAACAATATTTTTTTAATGCTACTGCATCACTAGGATAAGTATGTCTATGTCTCAAGTCTGGACCAGGACCTCAGAGGCGCAGAACACGGCACAAGATTGATGCGGTGCCCAAAAGTGCTGAAATCTGAGCACTTGCAGCAATATTAGGGATCTGCAATGTTTCAAATGCTTCAAATATTCAAGGTGGTAATGTTCCCATGGCTCCAACTATCACTGGCACAATGGTCACTTTGGCTCGGTACATGCGCTCAAGCTCCTCTTGCAAAGTTGAATACCTCTCTCGCTTCTCCTCCTCTTTGATCACAGCTGGAACATCCATTGGCACTGCAACATCAATGAGCGTCTAGGTTCTTTCACACTTATCGTGTAAGGAGATGTCTGGCTTGTTATGCTTAATTTGGCAATCTGTTGACNGTGTGTTGGCCATGTTAGTAGTTAGATTAGTGTACCATGACCAGGGGAATATCAGAATAGGAAAATGTGAGAATAGGAACCAGATCAACTTCTGCTCTTTTGCTGAGAACTTTACATTTGTACAGTGTACAGTGTTTTATAACTAATTGCAAATAAAAATATCTTAGCTTTTGACTAAAATTTGCTATGACAGTCATAGCAGCCACAGCACAGACCACCACCCCTGGTTTCTTCTATTTCCAATGTAAATCTAGTCATAGAAAATTGTTCCCTTCTTGGTTAACACCATGTTAATCCAACACATGCTTATATTTACCATAATGATGAACATGAATAAACTGTTTTGCTATCTGAGCAGGCACCCTGTCTAGGGGTAAAGAAAAAGGTCCAACCAGTGAATCTGAGAACCCTGGATCTGTTCAGGATGAACACACTTTTAAGGATGCACCTCCTGACGTAACTGTGAATTAAGTCAATACAAACCCAGTAGTCAAAGCAGAAATTGAAAATCCATCTACAGACAATTTTCATTGATCAATGCATAATAATAAAAAACCCATGATGTACAGACTCAAAGATGATTCGTGAACTCCTGACTAAGCTGGAATGTTATGAAAATTCATTGATAAAACATTTTCTTTTGCTTTATTTTTAGGTCGATATATATTATTTACTATTAAATATTTTACCATGGTTTTGTGTTAAATAACACCTTTGTTCTGGTTAACTACTTTTATTCTTACAACAATTACATACATATATAAAACAATATGTATTGGTGTAATTTTGTGTATTTGTATCAAAAAGTGCTCAATGCATATAGCAGAGCAATATACATAAGGTAAAACATGAAAAATAAGAACTATGATTGCAACTAAGTTTTATGATATGCCTGATGATTGAAATATTGTGAAACTATTAGTTGCAATCATAGTTCTTACTTTTTGTGTTTTACTTTATGTATATAACAATATTTTTTTAATGCTACTGCATCACTAGGATAAGTATGTCTATGTCTCAAGTCTGGACCAGGACCTCAGAGGCGCAGAACACAGCACAAGATTGATGCGGTGCCCAAAAGTGCTGAAATCTGAGCACTTGCAGCAATATTAGGGATCTGCAATGTTTCAAATGCTTCAAATATTCAAGGTGGTAATGTTCCCATGGCTCCAACTATCACTGACACAATGGTCACTTTGGCTCGGTACATGCGCTCAAGCTCCTCTTGCAAAGTTGAATACCTCTCTCGCTTCTCCTCCTCTTTGATCACAGCTGGAACATCCATTGGCATTGCAACATCAATGAGCGTCTAGGTTCTTTCACACTTATCGTGTAAGGAGATGTCTGGCTTGTTATGCTTAATTTGGCAATCTGTTGACAAAACCGTGTTCCCGTACAACACAACATTGCCATCGCCCACTGGGATCACATTCTCTGGGGTGTGCCCAAACCAGTTCTCTCCTACCTCCACTCCAAACCTTTAGCACAACTCCCAGTGCACTCTGTGTGCAATTTGATCGTGTCTGGCAATATGCTGACCTTCAGCCAGCACTTTGCACCCAGCTGCAATGTGCACGGCATCTTCATCTTTCAATCCACATAAGCGGCATAGAGGAGAGATTTGGCTCTTACTGATCATGTTGGCAAAGCTTGTTCCTGTGCTGCAAAGTTAGAGCCTTCTGTTCCCTTCTTTAGATACCTGCTTTTTATCCAATCAATCGACTTTGAATGGGCAATCCCCAAACTCCTCTAAGGAAGTTTCTGTGGATGGGTGCATCATGGAACTGTTTGCACCTCTCCTGCTCTACTCTTCATTTGTAGTCCTCAGCCCCTTCTCCCCCTTTCACAATACCCTGCCTTTTCACTTCCTTCAGCAACCACTCATCACTTCCTTCAAGATACTCAGACAGGCTGATCCGTTCACAACTCAATATATATATATATATGCAATCACTCATTACAATGTCTAAAGACCACTAGTAGGCAATCATCTAGATCCCCTCATTACCCTACACTACTCTATAATTCAACATTCCCTATTAAAAATGTTTTTTATCCCTTTCCAAATTCCCAATGCTGTGTCATAAAACGTGCACAGATTTGTTTGTTCTTATGTCTGACAAAGTCATTTTATGCAGTACTTACAGGGATGTAGAAATCTCTAGCATGATAAGCTGACAATAATCCACTAGGAAATGAGTGTTTTAATATTCAAATTCATATACAAGAAACCAGAATACTAAAATGTTAAACAAGAATGGCTTAGGCTGTTGAAATATTGGATAATTACCTTCCCAGTCCAACAGAGAATCCTGCAAACCTTTCCCAGTTATCTACAAAATATAGTGAATAACCGATTACACTTTAAAAGATAAAATTCACTACCTAACCCAAATATATTGACAAGAATGTTATCTGTTAATTACAGAGGGGGAGATGAAAGGCACCCTTGACCTAAGTAAACACTATAGAAAATTCATAATCATTACAAGATGCTACAGGATTCTAGGTAAAAACACAAAATTAATCATATAATATGGTAATGCAATTCCTTGCTATCAGTTATGCAAATGACCTTTCAAGATTTGGAAGAATATTAATTAGTTATCCTTACCAGGTCATTTAACATGTATTATTATGGTCCCCTACATATTGATCTCAATTCATTACTTACATACTTATCCCTTTAACATCTGTTGATCCAGGTTACAGGGGCTGGATGGGCAATTCATTGTTTATTCTTTCTCTCCCCCCCCCCCAAAAAAAAGTGTTATTGCCCTGAAGTTCACAACAGTATCATTTAATTATTCTTGTACCTTCATAACTAAATCACCAGTTAATATTATTTCACATAATAAAATGCAAAAAAATAAGATTCTCTGCAATAAGCATCATGGTGTCATTCTCTTTAAAGCTTAAAAGTTATAGCTGATGCACCTAGCCCAAATGTAATGATGTTGCAGGACCATTTATTGTGAATGTTTATACAAGATAACCATTTAAAATAAGTTACAAGTCAAAGAAAGTGTGAACACAAAAAAACGTAGATGCTATTTTGATTAACAACTGAAAATATAACTTGTTATTGAAATGCCGTGACTGGCGATAATGTAAACATGATGTAACAAAGATGGTGGGAGAAGTAGCATATGCAACATCCCCCGTCCTATGAAAAAAAACCAAATAAATAACAAGATTGGTGTAACTTTATATCCTCATCTTGTCTTATGACATATCAAAGTCCTTAAATCTTGATGGGAGAGTTATTTTTCGTCTTGGACGTTCTTTGTTGTACTTGTCACAGTTTTTGGTATTTCTACAAGTGTCTGTTTCATGGGTGTGATTGATAAATCTGATTGTTCTGTGGTAGTTTGAGGCAAATCACTCGGCAGGCTGACACTCATGTTGGTTGGCAATGTTCTGCAGGTTTTGTTGGTTGATATGGAACAAGTACTGGTGTAACATGCACTCTGTTTCGTCTGATGAGTGTGTTGTGGGGTGTCTTCAGCATGTATGATTGATTGTCAGATTCTATTATCTGTCCATACACCCATGGTTTTCCCTGTTTATGTGGTGGAGGTTTTGCAGAACCAACAGCTGGTTTAGAGTGTACTGGTCCTGCATGTCGGTCATAGTTGATCTTTGCTGCAATACATTTATCAATAATCTGTTGTCTTGTGTTGGTGATGTCAATCAGTGATGGGATGAGGGCACACTTGAGATGTTTGAAGTAGAGTTCTTGTACGATGACCCATCATCCTCTGTGCTGAAGAATATGAATGTCCTTGTTGTGGTGTGTTTCTATAGTGTAGCAGAGCTGTGTGCAAGTCATTAGAGCGTTTCAACATGTTCTTGGTGACTTTTACTGCTGCCTCAGCTCTACCATTTCCTTTAGGATAGTATGGGGCTGATTGAGTGTGTCTGAAATCATATTCTTGGAGAAAATGTTTTAAATTCATTACTAATATACTGTGGGCCATTATCAGTATGGCATATCTCAGGAATTCCATGGCGAGCAAGATGTGCTTTGGTGCATTTGATTACTGTTTGGGCGAGTGTGTTTGGAAGATGGTCAACTTCAATCCAGTCTGAAAAATGACATTCAGTCACAATGTAATCATTGTTCTCGTACTCAAAAAGATCTTAGCTGACAATCTGCCAAGGGAGTGATGGTATTGGTAATGACTGCATTGGTTGTCTTGGTGCCATATTTTGGTATTTGGCACATTCTGAACATGCATTGCATATGTTGATGATATCTCTTGACATATTAGGCCAGAATAGTACTTCTTTGGCCATTCTTGTATTTGATGCTGCTCCCATGTGATTAGCATGTATCTTTTGGAGCATTTCTTGTTGAATGGATTATGGAATTAAGGTACATTGTCCTTTATAAATTAAGACGTTGTTTATTCCTCATGAAAATTCCAGAATTGTCTTAAATCCTTGTCCAAAGCTAGGATTTCTTCTGGCCATCCTTGTTGAATGGTAGTGTATAAGTGTTGAAAGAGACGATCACTTTTGGTGGCTGCAAGGATTTTCATTTCTGTTTCATTTTTGAGTTGGTACTGATGTTCTGGATACTCAGTTTCTGTCTCTAGATGAAAAATTTCAAAGGAGTTGACATTGTTGGTTGATGAGTTATTGAGTGGTGCTCTCAATAGAGTATCTGCGATGTGTCAAGATGTTCCTTTTTGATAGATAAGTTTGAATTGGTATTTCTGAAGCTGTGACAGCATACGTTGAAGTCTGGCAGGTGCACGGTTAAGGGGCTTCTTTACAATCATCTCCAATGGTTTGTGATCACTATGAACTTCAATGTCTGGGTGTCCATTTTGCCAGTGATGGAATTTGGAGAATCCATTTCATATAGCAAGGCACTCTTTTTCAATCTGTGAGTATCTTCTTTCAGTGTCACTTAAAGTACATGATGTAAAAGCAACAGGTTGCAGTTGTTTGTAAATATTCTTTTGTAGTAATGCTCCTCCAAGTCCTTTCTCATTAGCATCAACTTGAAGTACAACTGGATCAAAATATTGTAGGACAGGTGTTGAAGCTACAACAGATTTGGCTTTGTCAAATGCAGTTTGTTGTGTCTCAGACCAATTAAATATCATGTCCTTTCTGGTGAGTTGAGTTAGTTGTTCAATTATGGTACTTAGATTCTGGGAGTATGGTTAAAGGTATTTGATCATGCCAATGAATCAAAGTAGGCTTTGTTTATCATGTGGTGTTGGCATATTCATGATAGCACTGGTTTTTTCGGGGTCTGCTTTAATTCCATCTAGTGTCAATATGTGTCCAACAAATTTCAGTTGCTTTTTCTTGAATATCAATTTCAGTGGGTTGAATTTAATGTTCTTTACTTTTGCTCTCTCTATTAATGCGATAAAGTGTCTACCATGGTCAGCTTCTGCTTCCTCATAGGTATCCCCACAACTGTAAACAAGTAGATCATCCACTATTGGTGCAACACCATTGAGGTCTTCTACTGCTGCCATGATACGTACTTGAAATTTCTCAGGGCCACTGTTGATACCAAATGGAAGGCAGAGCCAGCGGTAGCACCCATATGTTGTGTGCATGGTGGTCATTTTGGATGATTTTTCATCGAGTGGTATATCAAAAAATCCATCTTTTACATCAATTACTGTAAAACATTTAGCATTTCTAAGTTTAGTTTGACTAGGGTCTATGCATACTCAAAATTTATTTGAAGTTTCTCTGCAGAGGATTTTCGAGCACCATGGTGTCGGTTCGGTTACTTTTGCTAAAATCCCTTCTTTAACATATCGGGCAATGGCAGCTTTCTCCTTTTCATGCTTGCTTAGTGGGACCTGATGTATGGGTATTTGTACAGGTATGACATTCTCTTTGACTTTAAATGATATTGGTGGTTGGAGCCAACCAACGCCAGTAAAACTGTCCTTATAATGCTCAAGGAGTGCCTCCTTGGTGAGTGGCTGTGATAAGTCAATCAATGATTTATTTCTGTCTGTTGTTTTCTGCTTGTTTTGCCTATTGTGACTGTCTGTCTGATTTGTCTGTTGAATAGAGAGTACATTGTCAATGTGAATTTTGATTATTCCCATATTTACACAATCCTTTCCAGAAAGGAGAGCTGGTTTTCCTGCCATGATATTTGATGGTAGGACTTGAAACACCAGGGTATGGTATTTCTCATGTTTCTCACATAGTAGGGTGACTTGTCCAACAGGTCTGATAGGTTGTGTATCACCATATGGATGTAGTAAAAAATGTGATTTTTGTAATTTGATATCTGGGAATTCACGTTGAATAATATCTTGAGAAATTGTGTTGCATGTCGCAGCAGAGTCAATTTGGAACTTGAGATTTTTAAAATGTGAACCAGTATGTGAGCAAGGTAGTTAGCAAAATATTTATTACCTACTGGTGTGTCCTGTTTTGTGTGATTTATAGTGTAGGTGGTGGTGTAATATAATGGTTGTTCATCTGCATAAAATATTGGCTGTTTATTATTGTTCATAAGTTGTGCTGTCTTATTGTGTTGTGGTTGAATCATTTGTGCTTGTTGGTTTTTGTGTTGAAGTTGAAGGGCATGTACTGGTCGATTGTTTGGCTTGGAATGCAGTGAAAAATTAACTCTCAGTTGGTTTGCTTTGATTGGTGATGTTTGTTCCATACATACACATGCAAAGTGGTCATTGCCACCACATTTTTAGCAGGTTCATCCATTGGCTGGGCAGTCTGTCCATTTGTGCAGGCCTCTGGTATCTCCACACCAGTGGAAAGTGCTTGGTTCTTGTTTAAGTTTCATATCTTTAAGTTTCCTTCATGTCAGCTTGGAGTTTCCTGTACCAGTCCAGTGAAAGTTTTCTTCGATTCCTTTAGATATATCACTGATGAGTTTGTTACCTATTTTGGCTGATTCCATTGATTTGGCTTCAGCAACAACGTCAGCTAAAGCTTTTGGGGTGCCGTCTGGTTTAAGATGCATTTTAAGCAATTCAGTTTGTATAGTGCTGTCACACAGACCAAATACAAATTTGTCTCAACACATAATGTCTGTAATTTGTCCATATTTGCAAAGACTTCCAGCTTGTCGGATTCGAACTTCCCAGTCTTGTATTGTCTCGTTTGTGTTTTGAGAAGTATGCCAGAATTTAAACCTATCAGTCATTAATGTTGACCCGGAAGTACCAGTATAGTGGGTGCAAAGTTTGTTCATCCATATCCATGGCTTCTTCTTATCGTTCAGTAAGATAGAAGGTTCAATACTCATCAGGTAGTGCTGATCATAAGGCTGAAATCTCCAGAAGAGGTTTTTTGTAATGTTCCTCTTTTTCTGTGTCTGGATCCTTTTCCAAATCTCTGTAATCTGATTGAAAACAGTAATCGTGAAATTGTAACTCAAAGTTTTTAAAATTTTCTGATATATTCCCAGATAGTTTAACCGTCTGGTCTCTTTTGAGAATCCATTGTAAAATAAGAGGAGTAATAACAAATAATAGTATATATAATCACTTCTGACACCAAGTTACAGTTACAAGTCAAAGGAAGTGTGAACACAGAAAAACGTAGACACCATTTTGATTAACGACTGAAAATATAACTTGTTATTGAAATGCAGTGACTGGCGATAATGTAAACATGATGTAACAAAGATAGTGGGCGAAGTAGCATATGCAACAAATATAGCTAAGTACAAAAACATCTACAATTTCTATTAAACAATTGGGTCCTGTGATCAACATAAAAACATCACTGATAGATGGATACATAATACACAAAATAACAAAAGTTAAAAAGATAAAACCTGTTGTTACTTGGAGCTTGATACTCCACATGATCTTAAAAGACCAAGTTCATCATTAATATCATAATTAATATCACCATCAACTGCATCATCATCATCATCATCATCATCATCATCATCATTATCATCAATATCACCAATGTAACCATGGTTTATAATCTAATGGTAAGTTCTCAGCATAGCAACAGGTTTCCAGGTCCATACAGTGGCTATCTTCCACCATAGATTGGTCTTTAGGAAATCTGCAGTCAATTGTTAATGTCCTAAGGTCATCAGCAGACAGAGCATCCACATTGCACCTCTCAGAAAGATCAGGACTGGAAATGAAGATCAGGTGACAGAAGCCAAGGTCAGCTACAGCTTTTTCAGCATGAAGAAGATTGCGTCCAAGACATGCTAGAGTGTAAAATGGACGTTAAACCAAATATTATGATGATGATGATGGTGATGATGATGATGAAGAAGAAGATTGTAAAGCAGGAGTGGCTTTTGCCATCAAGATGTCCAGGGATAAGGGCTGAATTAACCATTATTTCATTAATCACTACAGTGTTTAATGAAATAATTGTGTTGCTCAGATGACTCAAACCTCAATATTGGCCTAGGTGAAATAAATTTTTGCTTATTTTTCTTTCTCAAGTAACACCTTAAACCTCTTTAAAAATGTTAGCTAGTATGAGAACTACTTCCCAAAAAAATTATTTAAATTAATCATAACTTGGTCCTCAATTAGTGATGAATACTGAAACTTACTTATTCAATTTCAGATAACATGGAACACCAGTTTCATTATTATTAACATGTTCAGTTATGTGGTGCACAAAAGAGAAAACTAGCAAAAGAGAAACAATAAAGGACTTTGGGCTTAGATGCCAAGACTGCAAAGCTGACCTCTTTCTTCACACAAGGCTCAAAACATGATACACCAATTCCAGGTCAAAGCCTATCGGTCACAACAAGTGGATACAAATGTAATAAATTCCACCTTGATTACTTCAGAAACAAAATGTGACAAGGTGTCACAGTCAGCCTCATCTAGCACATGTGCTGGAATAGAAATAAACAGCACTAGTATTGAAATAACTGCAAAGGATAGTAGTGTAGCAGACCATGGTGATGGTGATGGTGATGAAAAAATCTCTCTGCAAAAGATGAAGTAAATCACAATGTAGCAAAGGATCCAGGGTTATGGCTTGATTTCTCTGCTGGTGATGTGGCTTAATGGATTGCTTGTTGACCCAGTGACTGTCAACATCATAATGGACCTTTTGACAAGTCTAACCACCATTTCGGTAGTTGAAAACCAGTAAAATATTGTTCACAGAAATTTTTTGTTGGGCCAAAAGCCAATGATGAGAAATACAAGAGAGAGTGGTTAATGTATTCACCATCAACACAATCAGTCTATTGTTTTGTTTGTAAACTGTTTGCTCCAAAAGATTTCTCCAATTTTGTTACAAGAGAAGGGTTCAGTGATGGGCAAAATACAATTGTAATTAATAATCATGAAAAAAGTACTACTCACAGAGACTCCATGCTAACATACTTAACTCACAGACAAGGTGCGGGTTGGGGACAACAATTGGAAAAGCAAATTCAAGAAGAGTGTGATTACTGGGAACATGTCTTGAGGCATGTCATAGCTGTCATTTGTACATTAGCTGAACATGGCCTGGCTTTTCGAGGAACAGATAAAAGGTCTGATCCACTGCAAAATGGGAATTTTTAGCGGTACTTGAACTTATTAGCCAGTTTGATCCATTTTTAGCAAGACATATTTCAAAATATGGAAATGCTGGAAAAGGAAATCCTTCTTACTTGTCCAAAACCACCTGTGATGAGCTCATACAAAAAATTGCACAAAAGGTCCATAAATTCATTGTTGATGAAGTAAAATTTTCTACTTATTTTAGTTTGTCAGTTGATACAACACCAGATCTATTACATACTGGTCAATTAAGTGTTGTACTTAGGTACTTAAAAGATGGACAGCCTACTGAAAGCTTTTTAACCTTTCTGGAATAGAAAAATCATACTGGATAGGATATGGCAAATCAGGTGTTCTAGTACTAGAGTGAATTTGTAAGCTAGACTTTTCAAAATGTAGAGGCCAGTTCTGACAATGCTGCTAACATGTCTGGTCATTATAAAGCGATGCAAAAAAAAAAAAAATTGGAAATAAACAAGTTTGCTATACATGAACCCTATGTAGCTCATTCACTGAATCTGGTAGGATGAAGTTCTATTGACTGTTGTCAAGAGGCAGTTCATTTCTTTTCTACAGTACAATTATGTTACAATTAGGGTCAAAAAGTCCTAAAAGTTGTATTGGAAATGAAAGTGTCTTGAAATACCTCTCTGATACCAGATGGGAGGCACATGCTGTGGCACAGCAGCAATTTTGAAATCTTTCCTTAAGCTTTTAGAAGCACTAGAATATATAGGGGAAGACCAGTCACAAAAGGGAGATGCTAGAAGAGAGGCAAATAATACTGCAGATAAAATGCAAGAGCTAGAATTTGTTTTCATGTTTTTGGAATAAAATTTTGCAAACATGTGCAGATCTGTATGCATCATTAGGTGACCAGCTGTACATTTCACAAGATGAATTTGAATACTATGAAGCAGCTGCAAAGTAAATGCTCCCAGATGTGGATTACAAGGAAGCTACAGCTTGCAAACATGTCAGACAGAATGTACCCAATGACGGAGATGCACCAGATCTATATTTGAATACCAGAAATAAATTTTGTATCACCACATTTTATGCAATTGTTGACAAACATGAAACTGAGAAGAAGAAAAGAGGAGAGATATAGAAATTGCAGAGACATTTTCTTTCCTTAGTGATGTACCACTGCCACAAAATGTTTCTTCATCTGTTAACATGGAAAGGTATTCTCTGTGTTGTCAAAAGCTTATCAATGCTTACCCCAAGATTTCAACAGAAATTTCTCAGCTGAGCTTCAGCAGTTTCATTCATATGTGCTTCATCACTTCAGTGAAACAAAAAATGTAAAAGCAAGACTCTGTTATGCTGAACTTTATAAAATTCTTGTAGATGATAGCATTGAGTGTGCCTTTCCAAGTGTAGACATTGGCTTTCGTATATTTTCAACATTAATGATCACAAATTGTTCAGCTGAATGTTCATTTTCTCAGCTGAAGCATATTAAAAATTCCACCAGAACAACTATGAAACAAAGCAGGCTGTGTGCCTCATCTCTATTAAGTAAAGAGGCAGATGTGTTACATAGGCTTAGTTTTGAGGAACTGATCAGACTTTGCAGCTAAAAAAAGCAGGTGGAAACTTTTCAAATGTAAGTGAATGTATGCAAAAATATACATTATTTTCTTTCTTAATGTTAGTTTTGTTTAATATCAATGGAAAAAATTGTATGTGGTTTATTATGTAGTATAGAGGCAGATGTGTTATGCAAGATTGGTTTTGAGAATCTGATCAGAATTTTAGTTAAACCAGGAGAAAATATTTCTGATATAAGTGAATGTATACAAAAATAAACATTGTGTTATAGTTATTTTTCAGAGGGATTTCCTTGAAGGCACGTGGCCATGTGTTTGTTACTGGTGTTAGAGGAGTTCTACTCTATGCGAGTGAGACCTGGCCTATGACTGTTGTAGATCTAAACAGACTGGTTAGAAATGATAACTATATGGTCAGGTGGATTTGTTCATCTAAACTCTCAGACAGATGTCCAATGGTACACCTTAGATTTCTCCTCGGCATTACATCTCTGGAAGAAGTTATAAGACGCAGGAGGCTAAGATGGTTTGGCCTCATCAGTCGGTTGAGTGACGATAGTTGGCAGAAATGTAAGCTGTCTTTTAAAGTGGANGTTCATTTTCTCAGCTGAAGCATATTAAAAATTCCACCAGAACAACTATGAAACAAAGCAGGCTGTGTGCCTCATCTCTATTAAGTAAAGAGGCAGATGTGTTACATAGGCTTAGTTTTGAGGAACTGATCAGACTTTGCAGCTAAAAAAAGCAGGTGGAAACTTTTCAAATGTAAGTGAATGTATGCAAAAATATACATTATTTTCTTTCTTAATGTTAGTTTTGTTTAATATCAATGGAAAAAATTGTATGTGGTTTATTATGTAGTATAGAGGCAGATGTGTTATGCAAGATTGGTTTTGAGAATCTGATCAGAATTTTAGTTAAACCAGGAGAAAATATTTCTGATATAAGTGAATGTATACAAAAATAAACATTGTGTTATAGTTATTTTTCAGAGGGATTTCCTTGAAGGCACGTGGCCATGTGTTTGTTACTGGTGTTAGAGGAGTTCTACTCTATGCGAGTGAGACCTGGCCTATGACTGTTGTAGATCTAAACAGACTGGTTAGAAATGATAACTATATGGTCAGGTGGATTTGTTCATCTAAACTCTCAGACAGATGTCCAATGGTACACCTTAGATTTCTCCTCGGCATTACATCTCTGGAAGAAGTTATAAGACGCAGGAGGCTAAGATGGTTTGGCCACATCAGTCGGTTGAGTGACGATAGTTGGCAGAAACGTAAGCTGTCTTTTAAAGTGGATGGCAAGTGCATTGGTCATCCAAAGAAATGGTGGTTGGAAAACGTGAAAGCTGATTTGAAGCTTTTAAATATAAATGAAGAATTGACTGTGGATAGTCCGGCATGGAGAGCAGCAATTCGTGGAAAACATGGCAAAGAAGTGCGTCCAACCCTAGCTGCTGGGAACAAGAGACATTAAACCGTGCAGTAAGTAAGTAAGTATTATGTCAATTGTATTAGTCTTTTATAGGTATATCATGTTTTATGAAGATTAACATCTAAAGTCAAGGCCAGACATCTCATGTTTATGTTTACTACATTGTTTTCTACCTTACTGTTAGTTTTGTTTTATTTCAATGGATAAAATTTTGTGTGGTTTATTATGTAATATACAAGCTGATGTGTTATGTAAGATTAGTTTTGAGGATTTGGGAATATTGACTTTTGAAGTGGATGGTAAATCCTGTGGCCATCCAAAAAAGCAATGGCTAGACAACATCAAGGCAGATCTAGCGTTATTGAAGATCAAAGAAGATCTAGCAGCTGATCATGTTCCCTGGAGAAGAGCCATCAACCCTGCCAGAGAGACAAAAAAGCATCCAACCCCAGATGCTGGAAAAAGAAGATGAAAAACTGTGCAGTAAGTAAGTAAGTAGATTTGGGCAAAGACTTTGCAGTTAAAAAAGTCAGGAGAAAACTTATAAATGTAAGTAAAAGTTGTTTCCTTTCTTACTGTTAGTTTTGATTCATTTTGATGGATAATATCTTGTGTGGTTTATTGTGTTTATATTTTGAATGACACATACAGGACATCAAACTCTTATGTGCTTAGGGTCTCTAAATGGCATGATCCAGCCCAGCTAGGGTGCAATAATTCTTCAAGCATTGGCACCTTATAGACTGTCATCAGAAAATGATAGTACAGGGGGATGTTTGCATGACAAAGGCTATTTGAAGGTCAAAACCAGGACAGATTATAGACTCATCCTCTTGAAGCTCAAAGGTCTCACTGAAGATCTTTAAGATCAATGCCAATGACCTGGAGACTACAGCACTACACTGCCAAGCCTGACAAAGTTTACAGAGCAGATTTGTCAAGGCTCAAAGTAAACATAAGCTGCACAAGCCTATAGCTAAGTTCTTGCCTCTAGCTCCTGAATACCACCTGTGTTTGCCTGTGTCAGAGGTTTCCATGCACACATGAAACTGACCAGCCATAGCAACACTGCACCCAGTCTTCTTTATCTCAACAATGTCCTTGGCCATGGTTGGCTATGTCTGATGAACAAAAACAACAGTTAATCAGCAGGCATAGGTTTTGTATTTTTACATCTTTCTAACATTTGTGCAACTTGGAATTTCAATTCCATGAGGAAGCAATAGAGGCCAAGTGGTAAAATCAACTGCTCCTTATGAGAGGTTCCCAGTTTAAGCCTCACCAACACCCTGGAAATACATGACCAAATTCATTTTCTAACTGGCATAATACTGAGTTTATATATGTTTTTCAAAATAGAGTTGCAGGTGAGAAAAAGCCAATATATGAAAAGATTTTAAAAAGTACAAAGAAAAATAAAAAAGTATCCCTCTACACATAAGTAGCTTCCAGCCAAAGTACCATGCCTTGTAGCTTGGGTGGTTTCACTACTCCTTATCTCGGCAACTGGAAATCACTGTCCAGCTCCAACAAATCTTTAATGTTGTAAACTGTTTCTCTCTTTGTCTCCATGTCTTTGGTGCCCTTAAATCTTCCAGTGTTTATTAATCTTTCTTGTTTCCTGCCATAACTAAATGACTGAAAAACTTACTGAATAGTATGGCTGATATGATATCAGTTAAATTACATTTGTATTAACAAGACCGGTTTTCATGGCTTCCATTCTTTCTTGCAACATTATAAAATGACTGAGAAAAATGGACGCCACAGAAAAAGTAGACAGTTCTACCTTAGTAAATAGGTCTATTGTGGGGTCTACTTATTAAATATAAACCACTCTATAATTGAACCAGTAATGCCCCTTGTCCATTGTTCAATTTTAGTTAAAACTGCAACAAGACAAAAGCAAAACTTTGTGTTATGGTTAAATACAGTGTCTATTTGAACATATCTATGTAGTTGTTGGAAAAAAGAAAAACCTCAAAAATATATTAAGGCGTAAGGACAAGTTTAATAAAATATATTATAGTAAAACTGACCAGGGGGTGAAAGCAATACATAATATAGCATAAGGCTTCAGTTTATGTTATTTCTGTCCCTTTTGAATTCTGTTTTTGCTCTGTTTCAAAACTACAAACAAACCAGCTATCAAGCTGGGTGTTATTAGTTTTGGGTCTAGGGTTATTGTTAGGACCAGGTGTTTCCCGTAATAATTAACATTAATACCAAATTAAACACGTTTGACTTACACTTGCTTCTCAGAATTCTCTGATGGCGATAACATTGCATGTTGAAATTTAACATGCAATGCCAGCGTCATCACGATTAACTCCAACAAATCTGAATGCCTAAAAAAAAGAAGTAAATCCCACAAATACACCAAACTCTAATGTTTTTTACCTTCGTCCACACGACCTTCTGCAGCTCCTGACAATGACGCTAAAAGTCTTGCTTCAGCATCCTCAAGTGATTTTCTTCGTTTCATCGCTATCTCATTAATACGTCGACTTGAAATGGGAGTTTCATCCTGACCTGATCCTCCAGAATCTCCCGCCTGCTTAGTCGTTTTCACCCTTTGAAAACCCTCCACGCGACTATAAGCCATGATGTTTTATTTATCTTGTATCTAAATGCAATTGTTACTTTGCAATAATTAATTTCAAGAGTACAAACCAGGATCAACTATAAACTGGCATAACGTGTAGGTAAAATTTAACCTGCGAGATTCTTGGCTTCTCCTCTGGACAGACTCAATCTGTTTACTGCCAGCAACAAAATTTAATAAGAGCATAATCCTTTAATTTATTTTTTCATTAGTACGATATACATTAGTAGCAAGAATTATCTAGGATGGTTGTGTTATTTTATTCTTCAAACGTTTCTCACACTCCCATTAATCTATTATTTTTTATGAACTGCAAAACGATGAATTTCGACAAGTTAATTGAAACCCAGCCTCATTCTGAAACTCCTTCAATTGGGACAATTCTCACCACAAAGGACACCCAGGGAATATCAGGACCAAAGAAATTCTTATCAAATATGAAAATAATTTAAGAATTAAGTCTCCTCTCTACTATTTCCTTCAACAAAAGTTATTTGATTTGAAAATAAAATCATTGGAGCGTGGTACTTTCTCTTATTATTATTCCGGCTTATCCACTCTGGTCTGTTGCCATTTCTTGTATCCTGTTGGGAGCACCATGCCTCATTGCCAGGGAGCGAACTTAGGAATTTGGAGGCACTGGGCTATAAATTTAGGTTTGAATTAGACATTGTCTTAATCTCAATCTCTTAACCAGACAATGTCTTAATCTTAATCTCAAAAATTTACGATTTAGATAAATTTCATTAGCACGAATTTGATTCCCTCAAGTGAACTTTCCGCTACCTTCCACTACCATTTTCAACACACAATATAATATCATCATCACCATCATCACCATAATCACCATAATCATCACCATCATCACCATCATCATCATCATCATCATCATCATCATCCTCCTCCTCATCATCATTGCATACTCATAAACTTCGTCGATAGTATGCTGTCGATGATATCACCCCAATCCTTACTATCGGAACACTTGTGTGCCAGGGTTTCGAGGTTCCATAAGATGTTTTGTCGTTGATGATCTTTGCTTCTTCCAGTTCTTTTAGAATGTTTTTCACCCAAGTGGTTTTCCTTCCTGCACGTCTTTTCACAGCTTTAGTGCACTTCCCCAGAGCTTGTCTAGCTGGCATCTCGTCTTGGAGGCGTAGTAAATGTCCAAACCGTAAGAAGCGACGTTTCATAAATTTTATACTCCAACGTGTTTTACCAATGCGGAGGAACAGATCTTTATTTGTGAAATTGTTTCGCCATTCTCTGTAGATCATGAAGCATCTATGATATTTTCAGTGGACTTCGTTACTGTCCATAGTTCAGAGTTGTATAAGAATACGCTTTCTTGATATGTACGAAAAACTTTAAGTTTTACAAGTTCACTGTCTTGGCAACTATCGAAGATTGACTGTAGTTTCGTATAGCAGTCCATTGTTAGGATTTTTCTTCTTTTAATGTCCTCTTCAGTATCTAGGAGTAAGCCTAGATATTTGCACTTTCTCGCAAATATTTCTTGAGCTATTCCGTTTTGTCTTTCTTTACAACGAGGTCTTCTTCAGTAAAGATTTGAGGTATCACTCTTTTGACCTGATTAATTTTCGAGCTGCAGGATCTGATGGAATATTATGTCGTTTTCGTATTTTGGGTCTATTTCAACTTTGTGTATGTCTCTGCCAATTATCCTGTCTAAGTCGGACGAAAGTTTCTTATCATAGTAGGTTCTTTCGATTTGTTTAGGGAGAGATTTAATGGGATGTCCCAAGTAGAGCATTAATAGGAGGGCAGATAAACAGTGTCCCTGACATCTGCCTATATTTGTTTTTATTTCTGGGCCAGTGTCATTTCCAATTCTAACGTTTAGCTTTACATGATTAATTAGCAGATATAGTAAACATAATTCACAGTCCTTTAGCATTTCTTTAAGTATGTTCATGAGCTTTTCTCGATTTGCTGTATCGAAAGCCTTTGACATATCCAGCAGTAGCTCTCATATGTCGTAGTTTTCAGATGTTATAGCCTTTTCCCCAGGATTTGGACAGTGAATACTTGTTCGGCTGTTGACCTTCCGCTCTGGTAGGCTGCTTGACCACGTGGGATGTGTTTTTCAGTCTTTCCCAACAACGTTTTATCAGTAGGATAGTTAAGATTTTTCTGAGGGTGGATAGCAAAACAATAGGTCTAACATTGATTTTTTCTTTGGCGTTTTTGCTACTGGATTTAATATGCCTGCTCGTAGGGCTTCCGATTATTTTTCTGCTTTGCTCGTTTGGTTCAGGATCTCTGATATTTCTTTCAGTACTGTGTCTGGACCATACTCAACCAGCTCTGCGTGTAATCCATCGACACCTGTTGCTTTGTAGTTAATAAAATATACATGTATTTAACACTTTAACAAAATCATAGCAACTGTTTCTAAACGAGAACAAAAGAACAATCCTCATGGGACACTTAAATATTAATCACCTCCAGAAAGATGTAAACACTACACTTGAGTCGATAACATCATCGCATGGTTTGAAACAACTCGTTAAAAACACAACCAGAACCACAATGAAAAGCAGTCCTTGATACTAATTATCTTAACAACAAACTCAAAAAATATTTCATCATCAACAACAAATGTTACCAGATCTAATAAGGGTGATCATGACATAATTTGATGCTTGCGTGTGTGTGTGTGTGTAAGCTGCTGGAGACCAAGTGAGTAGGCTGCACTGGGAATATCTCTCCCAACTACAGGGGCGTCGAAGACGCACATTTCCTGGTTGGATTTTTAAAGAAATTTCTCCAAATCGACGACGAACCAGATTCAAAATCACATGAACGACGAGATCGATTTCTTCAATGGTACGGAAGAACAGCTTGAATCGAAGGCNAAATGCAAGTGTTACTTCTGTGTGTGCGTGTGTGTGTGTGTGTAAGCTGCTGGAGACCAAGTGAGTAGGCTGCACTGGGAATATCTCTCCCAACTACAGGGGCGTCGAAGACGCACATTTCCTGGTTGGATTTTTAAAGAAATTTCTCCAAATCGACGACGAACCAGATTCAAAATCACATGAACGACGAGATCGATTTCTTCAATGGTACGGAAGAACAGCTTGAATCGAAGGCTCTTCGTTACTAACTAGTCAGAAAAACCTGGCTAATCAGCATCCAGGCATCACCACGTGGAGGTTGCCTTCATGGACGCCCTGATGCTTGCGTAAAATGTAATACCATTAATTACAATTAGATGCTGTGATTACAATATGACAACTAAAATTCTCCATTAATGATATTAAAGCTGTCTTAATGTTTCTTAAAAGCATTTAACAATAGGTTAACAAACAAGAACCAAGAAAAGATAAGAAAATAAAAGTTAGGAAAAGACGGTGTATTACAGATGGCATAAAATTGGAGCTAAACCTCCAAGATAAATTTTTTAAGTATGGCTGGGGAACCTGAAGAAACTACTGACCGTTCGTAATTATAAAGTCCCATCAAATCATAAGTGGATAGGTAAAGAATCTCAGGAAGCAGTAAGGACGTCACATCGGAGTGTGTATTTAGGAAGTAGTAGTGCTGATTTTACATTGACTAAAAAAACTTTTTTCTTCAACAAATGGTCTCTCCTTGAAGGGTGGAAACATGAGGAAATATCTCCATTTCATAAATCAAAGGATAAAATCAACCCAGACAATTATTGACTGATTCCTGTGCTGGCGCATTTGTTGCATTGGTTGGCCCTGATTTGGCAAACTTTCAGCAAAATAATTTCTCTCCTTAACCAAATTGAGTCAATCTATGACTTCCCAAATGTTGACGATGAAAATCCAAGGGTTGTGACGTCTACATCGCTCAATTTCTGTCATCTTGTTTCAGCATCGTTTATTTTTCAAGGACTACGTGGATTATAACTTTAGATTTATCTGGATTTTGGATTAACTTGACAAGTGCAAAGTTTTAAAAACATTAAGATGGTTAACAAAAGTTGATTTAATTTACATGGATGGCATACATATTTACTGACAAATCAAAAACTGAAAAAGAAGTTAACAGCCGATCTTCTGACCTTATTTATAATTTTGTGAGGACCATAGGTACTTGATGTTAATTAAGGAGCTTTGATTGGGTTTTACCCAGTTGCTGGCGAGATATCTATTATGTAAATGCTGATGGTAAAGCATTGGCATTTTGGAGAACGATCATTGAATTACAAAGATATTTAATCATACAGCTGAGAAACACATAGGTTTCTACTGTGAAATTCCGCTGATATTTCTGGTCAGTAAATTCCATCGAGCTGCACCCTTAAGGGTAACTAGAGTCATTTGTGATCTCCACAAGGCAAGGAGCTTTGGGGTGACGTGAGCGTTCCGTACCCTGCAAATATAGTATGTGGCTTGTGTCGCCACTGTTACCACATAGGAAATATAAATAACATCCCTAGCACGGGATTTTAGCAATGTACAAAGCGAATTGCTGTTCTTGTTGCTTCTAACTAGTTTAAAGAATAGAATACATTTAACTAATTTTGATTGAGTTAAACTTGAATAGGGCGTTCATATCAGGCCATGCATGACTTTGAACTGTAGCTTATATTTTCTTACCTGGGTTGAATTCTGCTAATTGGGTTCAATTCAAAGATTTTAGCTTATGGTTTTACTTTTCAGGAAGCGATATACAGAGATATAGGAGTATAGCGCAGATGAGAAAGAGGTTGAAAGAGCAGAGGAGGATACTGTAACTGGTGTTAAAGCAAACAACAGACGCAATGAAATGGGTTCTGCGATTATATCTAACTCCAGAAAACATTATTTTCTATATTTCGAAGGGTTGCGATAACTGCAACCATTTCGATAGAGCGGTCAAAAATTCAAAGAGCTCGTATGCGTAACATTATTGTTGGTTTAGCGACTCAAACTGACCAAAATAAAGTACTGGAGATGCACCCTGGAAAGACTAGTTGTTTTTCTCTGAACATTAGCAGAGAGGGGTCTAACTTTCTTCTGTTCTGTTGAGTAACTTGGACCTTTCTCACAATGAAAGTTGTCTTGAGTTGCTTGACCTGCTTGCAAAATTTGATTACTTTCCTCACACACACACACACACACACACACACATACAGAAATATGCATAGAGAGACAAGACTCAACTTTTTATCCGTCTGTAATAGTTTGTAAAGAGAGGGTGAGAGAAGGGGTGTTTCGGGTTGACAATGGTTATACAGGTGGTCTAAAATTTGGACAGGGTTTAAGACTAGGCTGTCTCATCGCACCAGTGCCATTCAACCTCTGCAGAAAGGCAATAATGCACACAGTAGCACTAAGGATAGGAAAAAGGTGAGGGAATTTAACATATGGAACATAAAAAATAAAGATAACGCAATTCTCCTGGGAGCGTCTTAGACGGAGTTAGTAATGCAAGTTTAAGAACTACAATATGAAAGCATGAGACTTTGCCTAAAAGTCATAATGATCAGGCCAAAGCAATAATAACAAACAGAAACAAAAATCAACCTGCCATTCTTAGTAGTAGAGGAAGAGAGGTAGTTATAAATTTATGTATCTAGGATCGATATTAAAGGAAGATGGTGACAGCTCTTACGAGATTAAGTCAATAAAAACTATTGCTTCAAATTCAAATATGCAACTAAGGGCAATGTGGAAGTCAGTAGCGATGAGTAGAGAGCCCCACATTGTGGTTGTCAAGAATTTGATAAGGAGCACTTTGCTTTATTACACAGAAAGCTTGAACTTAGAAAAGAGTATTACAAACCCCTGGAAATGCGGGTGTGGAAAAGGGTTTGAAGGAGAGGAAAACAGATAAATGATTCCAAGAAACGATTGGAAAAAAACCCAAAACTGCGTTGTCGAAAAAGTCAAAGGAGGAAGATGCGAAAGTATATTCGTTGGAAACAGGGAGTGGAAAGTATAGTCATACAGTCAATAGAAGACAAACGAATAGGGAAAAATAGAAGAGGAAGAAGAGGAACAGTCAGGGTGGAAACATGGAGAACGGTCTGGAGAAATGTCGGTAGTTTGCGATAATGCATGGAAACACAAGCTTGTTTCAGCTTCAACTGTGCCTACGGCCCCAATAAGATTTTGTGTTAAAGGGAAAGAAGATAACATTAATGGCAGAAAATGTTAAGTAGTCAACACTGAAGGACGTTAAAAAGTCCGTTTACTTCACTGCATTTTTATAGATTTAACAGCCAGCATATTTCATGTATATTATCTCACGGCAATAATGAGATTGGTGTTGCCAGATGTAAGCCGACCTGTTGAGCGGTTTTTAATCGTCCTTGATATCCTTGGCCCCTCAGGCGGCAACCTCTAACAATTACTAAAGATTTCTGATGAATTCAAGGTAGATTTTGGAAAGTAGAGAGAACAATCTTATGATGATACTGCAAATATAAACGAAAAATGTAAGGGATTGCAACAAAGTACTGTAGGAAAAAACGAACATGCTTTTATATCCAATTTTCAGAGAACTCATAAAATATGGTCGGCCCTGCTGCAATAGACTGCTGTTTGGATGTAATGAATTTATTTGCATATCCTCAAGAAATATGTGCATTTTCCTTATCTTTAGCAAATAGGTGTATGGGAGGAATGTACTAACTCCTTTATTTCTACTTGTTCCTCTGTGACGGTAATACAGTGCCAAAATTCATAAGTGAGACCAGGCAGAAACCACCTTCAAAAACAACAGATTCCATTGGTTAGAATTATGATGTATTTTGGGCTCTATGGAAAAAATCCACGCCAACAAAAAATAGAAAGTTGAAGCCAGACTATAGGCTCAATACATTTTTAAAAAATGGAACAGCTGGAGCTAGAATTTAGGGTAGTTTTGTAAAACAGGATTTTGAGTGAATTACTACAACGAGAGGCGCGTTCCAGTATCTGGAAATGACAATTGTTACTTGGAGTAATTTATACTCATCATTTTCTGACTTAGTGGGACAGCTGCGCAATAAATGTGGTCCAATTCAAAAGAAACCACAAAAATATCGAGCTGGAAAAAATACTTGGAAAAGAATGAAAATAAACATGTGGGATAAATGTTTTTCTTTCTGTAATTGCACTGATGACAAAACTTCGACATAAAGCTGCAACGTACAACAAAATTATTAGTAAATGTTATTTGCTGATCACTCCAGATTGACCCAAAGACATTGTGGATTAGGCGGCGTAGGACCGGGTCATATAAACCCCAAATGGAGATACATGTCATATATTTTTACAAAGGAATAATAGCTAATCAAATGAACACAAGGTGTAACTTTAACTATTAACTTATTAAAATCATGACACCCATAGGTTTGTGTCATCTGAGACTTTAAGCTATACATGTAGATATTTTTGTTATCACGGTACTATATGTTTACTGCCAATTCTCAGGTCATCTAACCTTGCTTTATGACCACTTGGAGTTAAGCAAAGTTCACATACCTTTCATTTTCAAAATGTATATAAATGTTAGGTAAAAATATCAGGTTTTGTAGGGAAATATTGTTATAAAGGAACGGAAGATTCATGGTTAGATGATGTTTTGGTATTGGGAAGAATTGGTAGACTGCTGCCTGCTTTTCACTAGTGGAAAAGACAAGATTCGTACTTCGTAGAAAGGTCTCTATGAAAGTTCTTCGGCCTAGACCACAAGGGCTTCTAACTGGTGTAAGAAGTGTGGAGAGAGATATTTCTCCGTGGAAAATAGAAGGACAAGGTAAAAGCTACTGGAAAGCGACATGGAACAAGGCGAATTGACACTCCTTTCTAAAGGCTGCCATATGCATATGAGCCGGAAAAGGCAGATTGCCGTTGTAGTTCCTCGTACGGATCGTCTTTAAGAAGATTCGATGGCCAAGAACGAGTTGATTCATTGATTCAACAGTTGACCAATGGATTAAAATTGCCCAGAGGGTGATCAGTACCCTTGGATTGGAAGGTTACGAAGAAACAGATTTTCTAATGGTCCACCTTAAGGGAATTACAAAAGACGAAGTAAAATATCGATCTTGCCACTCCATCCGCTGCCCTCAGGACCTATATTAAATTTTGATGAATTTTTTTGGGTCCAAGACAATCTGAGTTCTAAAAACTAAAAACATTTTATAACCGAACACAAAAGGAAAGAGTCGCTTGTGACTTTTTTTATGTATTGGTTATTATAAGATGTTACAAGACAGAACAATAACTTGATAGCTGATATGGATACACCCCTAAAAGAGCAATTTATAGATAACTTATATTACCCACAGCTTAGACGTGAGCTGAAGACGAGGAGCCAGCAACACCCAGAAGCCACATTTCGGGAATCAAGAGAAGAAGGAATAGACGAAGAGTTTGGATTGGATAGCAGAGGGTAAGTGGAGAAAAGGTCCGTGGAAGATGTCTGAGTATCAGATACTTTTGAAATCAAGCTTGACCAGAGTAAACTGATGCAGCACTTAACAGAGAGGCAAAAACTTTGAGAAGTGGACTTAATTCACAACAAGAAGCCATTACCAAGCAAATGAAAAAGAAGAGCCAATTGATGGCGAGTCAATTAGAAATGTAACAAACGTTTATGAAAGGACACCCCAGCCAATCTACTGGAGAAAATTCTATTGCTGTGATGGATACAGGCATTTTAGAAAGGACTGTTCTAGCCAAAGCATTGCTTAGGGACCAACAAAACCACAGAGGAGGAAGTAAAAAAAGGAATTTAAATCTACACCCCTGCAGCTACATGCCTGGCTGCAGAGGGGACAGAGACTGGCCGAAATGGACACCAGAAACTGTGGATACAATCCCAAAATAATAGGGAAGAAGCCAGTCAAAGCAGCAAAACGTTGAGGAGTACATGCAACCTCTTTGTTAATATAGGCTCCATGGTGGCAATGGTGACAGGGCAGTTCATTAAGGAAAAATGTCAGAGGGGTACTCTACATCGAGCAAAATACTTGTCTCTAAAGGATATCAATGAAATGGATGATCCCTAGATTGGGTACATTTGGCTGGAGGTGGAAATTGACCAGACCTTAGTGAGAGACTGTCGCATTTTCGTTTTGAGAGAACAATCCACCAATGGGGTCTCCAAGGTAATATAACCTTTGGAATAATAGGAAAAAATGTCCTGGAAAATATCCCACACTTCAAGGAGCTGCTGCACCTGGAAGATGACTACACAGAGCTGCAAGCCAGCCATGGTATATATGGTTTAATGTGGATTGCCAGCAAAACGCATATCCTTGTGCCCACAGGAACAGTCAAACTGGTAACAATTACAGGACTACTCTATTCAGAAAATGCCATTGACTAAGATTAAGACCTCGATCAATCAAGGTACCAAGGTATTTGTAGGCTTTAGTAAAGATTAGTTGTTTGTTATCATAGAATAGTTTAGTTTCTTCTGGGCCATTTATGAGGCATTTACTTGTTTTCATCAGCATATATTCTGTATTGCCATTCTTGGGATTTCTTGTCAATTTGTTTTATTAAAAGTAGAAGTGATATTTTTCAATTCTGTATTCAAATTTATTTTACCTACTTTAGCTGTTGTTGTAGAGATATAAGACGGTGTCATATAAAATTGGATTACACCACAGCTTTCCAAACAATATTCAAAGTCATTGAAGGATATCAGAAATAGAATTAGTCCTAATACTGATCCTTGTTGAACACCCCAAAATAATGCTGCTGGGTTTGATAATTTATTGTTGGACATTACCTACTTCTGTAATACAAATATATAACCCATGAACCATTATAGGCAGAGTTCCTTTTCTCCGATGTTCTCCAATTTTTGTAATAGATTATCATGAGCAAGAGTTTCAAAAGCTTTGGAAAATCGACAAATAAGGCACCTGACACAAGTCCTGTATCACATGCTTTACAAATATTGTAGATAAATAAAGTGGCTGAGATTGTGTAGATAGTGTCCTTTGATAGCCAAACTGCTTGTCGGATAGAAAGCTGTTTGTACCTAGGTAGTCCATAAGTTGTTGTTGGACAGCTTTCTCCAATATTTTTATCAAGACTGGTAGAATTGACATCCGGCTGTAATTATTTGCGTCACTTTTATGTTAACATTTGTGAGATGGGGTAATTCAAGACAACTTTCCATGCTGTTGGTAGCGTTTCAGTTTAAAGGGAAAGATTTATGATGTGTGATATTAGCTTTGCTATCTCGGGTCAACAGAATTTTCATGGTACAAATGGTAAGCCATTGATGCCAGTTGCCTTTATCCGTTTCATATTTTCAGCTGTTTTTTAACAAATAACATTGTCAAGTATCTGAAAGTGAAGACACCTGAAGTGTAGTTCCTTTTTAGCCGTGGTGGTGTCAATCTAAATTCCTTTAGCTGTGAAGTAATTTTTTTAAGAGGTGTTGCCAAATGGAATACGAGAAAAACCAAACAGAACCTAAGTGAGACGTAGACAGAGCAAGGAAAGAAGCATATAGGAACCTGTAGCAAATTCTGGAGGCAAAGTGTGAATATATATATATATATATATATATGAAAAGGGCAGAGGTGCAACAGACACACAACATATCAAGGTTCTCGAAGTTGAAAGAAAGTTGTTAGTGATAAAAGGAAAGGAATTACTGCAAAGGTGGAAACAACACTTTGAGCGGTTCATGAACGTAGAAAACACAAAAGGCTAATGAACAATGAAGCATAGGTGTTAGGTAGTGTAGTACGGAGGATGGAGAAGAAAGGAAATTTAAGTCTTTGCAAAAAAAAAGAATTGAAAAAGTCGTGGGCCTTGACAATAATTTTGTTGAAAAAATGAAATGCCTTGGTTTAGAAGGTTTGTCACGATACTTGTTTTTGTGAGAGAACTAGAAGAGTGGAGAAAAAGAGTCCTGATCCCTGTGTACAAAAACAAGGGTAATGCTCAGGATTGTGGTAATTTCATTGGATGTGGGAATCAACAGTACTATTTCATGTCAGGCAGAAACACGAAGGATGCCTTTTAGGATTATATGTTGGTTGACGTCGAGAATCTATAGAATTGGGTTCGGAAAATTAAATTGTGGCATTATACGAGAAAGTCTTGAACAGAGTATGCAGTATTATTACATTATAATATAAAATTGTGCATACTACTGTAATAATATAATTATAATAATTATAATTATATTATTACAGTAGTATGCACAATTAGTGTAAGACATGTAAAAAGGCAGCATGACCGTCGTGAGAAGTGTCACAGGAATGATTTGAAGTTAAGGTCGGCCTACTCCAGTGCTCGGCATTAAATTATTTCCACTTCACCTGAAAGGAGCAAGATGGAACACAGTGTTCGTCCATGACATAGTCTTATGCAGCGAGTCCAGAAAAAAACGGAGCACGAAATAGTAAAAAAGGAGGCACTCTGGAGAAAAGAATAAAAGTAAGCAGAAGAAAAGCAGAGCTTTTCTTGGTTTTAACGTCATTTATCCCAGGTAACTGGGGCTCAGAAGGTTCCCTTCACACGAACGTTTGTTTTGGCAGTGAGGAATTTCTTGGCCGGATGCCCTTTTTGACGCCAACCAATGGCTTTCTCTTTTGTAATTTCCAAATTATTTCTTTTTTCACCGACCAGGATTATATTTTTAAGTTAGACCTATTTCTATTTTAGAGTTACATATTTAGAATTATTGTTTCATTACTTAGTGGAGGTTGAATTGAGCTTTCATTTATTTATTCGGTAACTATCTTAAAATTTGTCGGTTGTACATTTTGATGAGATAAATTCTTTTAGCTTAGGCCGCCATGCTTGGGATGTAGCAATCGTGTCCCGACTGAATTGGAATTGACAACAAAAAAAAGTCAAAAGAAGTTTTTTCATTACCCAAAGTAAAATTCAATGGAGCATTGCTATTGGTTATTTTAAACCTGTTTTCTCCAACTTTCACCGCATTGGTCTCGCGTCTGTTAACACAAAAGTAAAACAGATATTAATATTCCACTGTAACTAAGTTAAAAATTATCATGGATGATTCATAATGTAATCAGCAGTAATTTTTCGAAAATTCATGAAAAAGGTCAAATATTTAAAAGGGAACTAAAATCATTAAAATCAGCAAGTGATTCTGTTGATAAGATAAAAACTGTGTCTCACCTGATACGGAATAACTGTCTGAGAGACCAGCTTCGCAGATAACAACTAACGACACACACTTACCCACAATTACCTCTTAACAAAAATTTTAGGGCTACATCAAGGCTATCCTAAAAATTGACACATCCTTTCTTCCTACTTTCATCAAAGATCAGTGCTTCCAATACTGCCTAAAATCATTTTGAGCTGTCACTTCCTCCACAGCTTTTCTATTCAGAAAGGAATAACTTCTATAAAAGAACCAAACTTTTTTATTTAATTGAACCACTCCGTCCTATCAACAAAGGATGAAGTCTTCTCGTTCACCTTTCCCCCACGGGCAGAAATCAATTTTGTGTTATGCGTTGTCTTTACTTACAACCTTTCCTTAATTGAAATTTTTCATGTTATTTTGGTTTCCAATTCTATCCTCCCAGAATGGAACTGGGTTGGTTGTACTCTTCTTATCCCAAAAAGGTGCGTACCCTGGTAACATCAGGCCGATCTCTCGTCAATGTATTCCCTTTCAAATATTTAAGTCTTATCTACGTGATCCTATGACTGACGTCCTTTCGAAAAATGGTTACATTGAATAGAGTATCCAGAAGGGCTTTACTCCTCAAATTTCAGGGCAGCTGTCTCAGCCAACTCTTTTCTAATGTGATTTAATACATTCATCAAGGGCATTTGAATAGTATATAGAATAGCAATAGTAGTCTGAATAGTAAAGGACGTTTAGCTTTTATTTCCATGTTGTACGTGACTGGATGTATAATCTTCATAGCTCTTAAATTCTCTAGGATGCTATTACTGGAGGAAGAAGAGAGAACCAGCTCCCTTTAAAATGTTTTACCAGGTGGTGCCAGTGGGTGGAGATGATCACTGGAGTAAATAAATGTATTAGCTTTGGAATTAAGAAATTTTCGACGTCTTCACTTTAGTTTGAACTTAAGTTATTTATTAATTGTACGTACATTTCGTCAGTCAAACTCAAGTAGTTTTTTTAAATATCTTGGTCGTTATTTAGACTTTAGTATGAGTAACCAAAGGTACACGTACGATTTATTACCTCTGATATCATATTTGATATTAAAAGTAGATGTACCACCATTTCTTACATAAAAGAGCTCTATCGCCGTCATATACTACCTCTCTTTCATGGTATTTGACTGTAGTTAGTCCGTCAAGAACATGGGGTACAGACAAGTGGAAATGGCTTGAAATTCCCGTAAGTGCAACTTCAAGTGGTGTTTTCTTTCCAAAAGCCAGTAAGGGATAGGTCTATCTCAAATTTCAGTCAAATTTGCTCTGTGTCAAACTCAGTGTCACTCAAAGTTCTTTAAAATCTCCAAAAATGAAAATATAAGCTCTTTATGGATAATTGCCCGCTCTAGGTGAAAATTCCAAATGAGACATAGCAAAACACTAAACAGATTCTATAAGCTAATAGAGGCTTTCTTGAAAAAAAAGCCTTTTTTGATAACTAATGTACATCTCGTGGTGCTATTCTTCCATATATTTTTGATCATTCTCTGCCAATGTCTAAACCTACAAGGTCTTAAGTACAAACCAAATGCCCAATAGCATTTTCAACTTTATTATGAGATATCTTAAACAATTCTCTTCTTAATTGAGAAGTTATCTACAAATGAAGCTCTTAGTCAATCCCTTAACTATTCGTTTTGTTTCTCCAGGAAAACTCTGCTTCATATAGCACCTGATAGGAAATCGTATCTTGACGAGAGCCGATGCACCTGGCGCCATAGCTCATCTCTGCAGTGCTTTTTGTCATTACTAGTGACTCCTTTCGCTAAGATTTACTGCTCATCACCAAGTATTTATCTCTGTGTTTATCCTTCAGTAATCATTTCATTGCTAACGTACAAAATACCCAGATTCTTAGCTTGACTGGTTCTTACTGCCTGCAATAACGACCAAAATCTTTGCACCAAACGAATGTCACAAGCTAATAACTTGGGAATTATTCTGTGAAAATTCACCTTTGTGATAAAATAATAAAAGTAAATAAAAACCCATTTTTATTATATATAGATTTGTTGCAGTGTTCAATGGAAAAAGAACACCCTTGTAAAAATCAAATAAAAAACTCTAGAGAGTGCATGGTGATTTACTAGTACTTTAAGATGTAAAAGAAATAAAACGTATTATGATATAATCTGCAGGATTCAGCGGAGTAGAGTATTTCAGTGTGCGTACGTTAGGTTAAGAGGTAAGAAAGGGGTTTTTCGGTAAAACGGTCTTGATCGCTGTAGCCATAAAGTCCCTTTGGAAATTCAATAAGTTGCCATAAGTCCTGGGACTGAGAGAAGTTAAATGTTTGTTGTCCAGCAGCAATAGTGACATAGGAATAAACACACCTGTTCTGATGCTGCTAGTTGAAATCCACACAAACAAAGATGTTAGTAAATAAATGCTGCATGAGAGCTCTATCAATTTTTATCAGATATAGAATTGGGCACAGAAAAGTCCTGTGAAAATGAAAACTGGTGCATTGATCAAAAAATGATATTACTCTTCCAAATCAGCTTGTAGTACTAATAATAAAGAAGATTTAACATACACTAAAAATCCATGCATATTGATAAGGAAGTCCTTGCCGATCCGATGTGAATGAGCCATCAAAACAGAAGTCATGAAAAATATATATCACTTTTTGAACATCTAGTGAAAATAGCAATAATCAGAATAAGGACAAGCAGATATCGGATTAGGGGAACATCTGGCTAGCAGACTCCTCGAAAATCAAGGTAAAAGCTGTGTAATACGCCAAAATTACCACACTCTGAAACATTACTTAAGGATAAGTATTAGATGTCACCTCGGAAGTAGCCAACCAGAAATTCATTAAGTAACACTCAACCATGGGCAACATTCCAGTGCATGAAAACCATTATTATGCAATTGTTGATAGAACAACCTCTCTGAGTGTTAACCCAGAGCTCGATATCCTTTTCTACTAAGTAGCATCTAAAAAACTGTTAATTCGATACCATCAAGATATTATCAACTAAAGAAATCGCAGTTACAATAATACAATAAAGCAAAAATCCAGATTTAAGATGGAATCCTAATAGTGGGCAATTAGCAATAAATGGGCTGTACAGGGAACAAGGATATGGTTAGACCAAAAAAGCTGAATTCGCTATTATCACTACGCCAGTTCAACTGCCAAGGAAGGAGTACTAGACTGGGCGATAGGGCAGTTTATCTACTTCTAAAGGTCTTTAAACCTAAACACTCTTTCAAGTTGGATATAAAATCAGAGCTATTTTTTTCCAGAAGGGCGACTTAATTAGCCTGACGACCCAAATGTACTCAAAATAACTTATTTTTAGGCTCCAGTGTTCTGTCTGCAAACTGCAAGGACCCAGAAATCAGAATGCTCATGAAGACAACAGTAACTGAAGGAATGAAGTCGCACTATCCAGTCCAGAATCAAAACAACATAAGATCAGAAGAAGACTTTGTCAAAATGAATGACGTAGTTATGAATACAGCAAACGAAATTCTGCAAAAATTCGAAAAGAAACCACACAAAAGCAGGGTGAATCAAGAAATATTAGATCTGATGGAAGAAAGGAGAAAGGACAAACAGGACTCCAGGAAATACGATACCTTGAATAAGGACGTGAAGAGGCTCTGTAATGTAGCACACAAGAAATACCTGAATATAATCTGCCAGGAAGCAGAAACGTTCTATAAGATTTCACCAAATGAGGTACATGAACAATTAAAAGCCATCACTGGAAAATTCAAAACCGGAAACCGAACGGGCTGCTTAAAAGATAAAAACGGAGATATTTTGATAGAAAAACAAGAAATCTTAAAACGATGCCATGACTACATTGAAGAGCTGTACGACAACCCCGAGCGACCAGAAAAACTTTTCACGTTCTCGAAACCAATGTGAAGACCGGGAATACTGAAAAGCGAAATAGAAAATGCCATCAAATGTATGAAAGCAAACAAAGCAGTTGGTCCTGACAACACTCCTGTCGAAATTCGGATGGCACTTGAAGAAGTGGGTCTAGACTACCTACAACAACTTTTCAATAAGATTTACGACACTGGAATCATTCCTGGAGATATGATGAAATCTATATTCATCGCAACGCCAAAGAAACCAGGCACAATGGAATGTCAAAACCACAGGACAGTAAGTCTATTGAGTCACTGCATCAAGCCTTTACTAAAAGTAATCATGCAAAGAAACAAGAGGAGAATACATGACCAAATATTAAAAGAACAGTGCGGATTCATGCCAGAAAAGGAGCGAGGAATGCAGTTTTTGTTTGAAAAACATTGCAGAAAGATCTATAGAAGTACAAAAAGATCTATACCTGGCTTTTGTTGATTACAAGAAAACGTTTGACCGAGTTCGACACGACGAAATTCTCCACCTGCTTAATGAGATCAATATAGATGATAAAGATTTAAGAATCATCCAAAACCTGTATTACGACCAATCTGCTGTAATTCGAGTCGGTGACAATGTCACTGAAGAATGTGTAATCAAGAAAGGCGTGCGACAAGGATGTGTACTATCACCAGACCTCTTCTCGTTATGTAGTGAAATGATATTGAGAGATCTGATTGGAGAACCAGGAGTCAATGTAGGAGGAACAAATATCAACAACCTTTGTTTCACTGATGATACTGTCGTAATTGAAAGGCTACGAAATCTTGTGGATGTCACAAACATCAGCAGTCTAAAAAAGGTATGGAATTGAATGTCAAAAAGACAGAATGCATGGTTATTACTAATAAAAAAGAAGACAAAATTCCAAGTTGTAATATTTTGGTGAATGGAGAGCAACTTAAGCAGGTAAACACGTTCAAATACCTTGGAATAAGGATATCGTGGAACGTTAAAGACCATCAAGAAATAAAAATACGAACAGCACAAGCTAAAGCGACATTTGACAAACTAAGATAAGTTCTGACCAACAAGAATATTAGCTTCGAAACCCGCTTCAGAGTACTGAAACCTTACGTCTACTCAATATTCATCTACAACTGTGAAGCATGGACGATAAGTGCAACAATGGCAAAAAAGATCAATGCGTTTGAAATGTGGGCATTCAGAAGAATGCAGCGAATATCATGGAGCAGGAAAGAAATCTCTCGAAGAACATCAGAGATAGACAGGCTATATTCCTGGGGCATGTAATGCGGAAAGAAAAACTCGAACACCTGTCTTTAACCGGTAAAATTGATGGTAAATAAAAGAGCAAAAGGGAGACAAAGAAGGAAATAGCTGCAGCGACTAACCAAAAATCCTAATGCATTAATACAGGCCATATACAATCTATCAAAATGGAAATAATTCATAAAAGAGGCCGCCGATGGCTGGAGCAGCTAAGGCAATAAATCAAGAAGAGGCGTTCAGTTTGGGCTCTCCTTCTTATACGTAGAAGTAGTTTCCTTCCTATTAAAGACTAAGTGACTCGTAAAGGCAAGGGACTGGGCCTGGTTGTCAAAAACTATTGGAGACGCATATTATTGGGATCACGTATATATAGTGGGAGTTTATATGCACGACCACCAGTGGCTTGACAATCCCAGCTGTGAAAACCTCTGAACCAAAAGTGCCGTAATTTCTAGTATCTTTTCTTAAGAATAAGTAAAAATAAACTTTGTACAGAGGTAATGTACCTTCGGGAAGAAAGCATGTTTTTAAAAAAATGACATGTTCAATTCACCTAAACTATTTTGAAAGGAAAGCAAAAACATCATAAGGTACTACGTATAGTTGCTACGCTTTTCAATATTGTCAAATATTTCTTAAAATCCGGTATTTTGTGGTTTGAGTACCCCCAAAATACTTTTGTCTAAACTAATTTCCGTGCTCTTGATATTAAAGTAAGCAAAATTTCCAATAATAACTTCAAGTATCTAAATAAGATCAGTTACAGGAAAGCCAATTTTGGTTAAGGATTTCCATTTTCCTTCTAATTCTTGCTAATGCTAGGCATCGTTTAAACTAGAAATTGTTTAAGCATGGAAACGATATATATTGAAATTTGAGAAAATTCCCTTTCCAAGCTTGTTTTTATTGACAAAGCTGAGAAAGAAATGGTAGGGCGTTCTCCTGATGTGCTTCTTTTTGTGATTTTAAAGGACAACTTGACGGTTGTCCTTAACATTTCACTCAATTTTTCTTTTAGGATTATGTGTTTGTAATAGTAATAACATGGTTTTGAGGGTGGTTTGGAATTAAAACCCGAGTTTCATTTCTACAATTTCATAATCACCCAAACGAAGTGAGTGGTATTGGAAATTTTAGAAATGAAATGAGGGATTATAAAACACCAGAAAAAAACATGTTATTCCTAATTAATTATATGCCAAAATTATCTGGGTGGACCAATAAACCTTCATCTGACAGTAACTGAAACCTTGCCATCTTTGTTTTTGTTGTTCTACTTTATTTTTGTCAGATTTATTGGAACTAATGATATGAATTGTTTAAAAAATCTTGCATTTGGATTGGCCAGATTTTTATCGTACGATTTATTAAGAAATGAATTGCTACTAATTTACATTGTATAATTGATAGAGTGATTTAAAAAAAATAGGGCAATTTTTATTGTAAATTATTCACCGTCACAAACGCTTTCCAACTCAAGCAATATGTAATCAGTCAAATAATTATGAAGAGAATTCGAAGTTTTGACTCTTCTCAGCACAGGTCTCTTATGAGAAAATCACTCACAGAATTTTTGTATTGACAGAAGACAAGCTAAAAAAGTAGCTTGTTAATGGGTTTCAAAATAAAAACCAACCAATGGAAATACAGCCAAGTCAGAATAATTTGCAATGTTTACTATTGTTCGTTCTGCTCCTGTTTGTTATATTTGTTGGTTTATTGATAGTTTGTCGTTGGTGTAGAGCTGGTAGAATGGGTTGTAATGAAGGTGCTTGGTCAACTTCCCTCATTTCACTCATTTCAGGTGTTGTCAAGACCAGTGACAATGACTAAGCTCTCTTAAACGTCTCTTAAAAAACACAATTTAGCATTGAAATCTATTACAAAGTACTATCAAGACGCTCACCATCTGAGGACTAGCACAAGCTGAATCATAGAATTTCAATATAATCGTAACTTGAACATCTTTTCGTTCTTTCTTTAACAGATGTTTTTTTTCATGATACTGAATGTTTTTGTGCGCTAATGTATGCTACATTCGATATTTGATATATAAATAGAAGCTCGAGCAGTGAAAATATCTTGTCTGTAGTAAAATTAACGGCAAAGAACTACCCATTGCTACTCAAAATAAAAATTAACTGAAAGTTTCTGAATTGCTGGCAAAACAATTCAAGCAAAGGTTCTCCTGTCTGAAAAAAGATACATTACAGTAACTAGTCTTTACTTTAACCACCTTTTTTCCTTTGAACTATACAAATTTTTAGGTCCTACATAGCCTATTGAAGTATAACCACCTTCAAACATTTATTGAGTAGTAACTGCATGTATTGCAGCAAAATTTACTCGCGGTTTTTCAGGAACTTAGAAGGAATGCAATTTTTTCGAGGGCTTTTTCTTATTAATACCCAGTCCTTTGCCTTATCCTTTCCCCTGTGGTAGGGATTGCAACAAGTTTAAGCGTACTAGAAGTGGCGTCCAGGTTAAATGAAGGACAAGATGGATTCTACTTTCTCTAGCTATTGAAATTTAGCCGTGATTTCAGATTTACACTTTAAAAGAAGAATTTTCCTGATTATTGCAGATACAGCTTTTTTTAGTTGTACATTTCTTTGATATAAATCTCCGCAACAAGGAGACTCCTCTGAAGGTTTTTAAATAGAGTTTCAGCTGACAGAATGTCAGAAATACAGATTTTGACAATTTATAGCTATTTCATTTTTAAGGATTTCTGTTGCAGGTAAGTAAGCTCCAAGGGTTCCTTCCATAGGAAACACAAATAAATTGAATTAATTGAGTTTCTATGGTTATCAATTATTTTCCTGCAGTCCTTTTGCTCTCCCAGCAACTTTTACTGTAGCATTATAATTAACAGGCCTGAGGTTATGCCAAAGTTTTGTTGAGTTACTTACTTACTTATCCTCTTCGAGCCATGGGTGGCTCATAAGGCTTGACAGCACCCTCCGCCATCTTTCTCTCTCTTTGGCTATTCCTAGCCTCGTTCCATGTTTGCCATTCAAGGTAATTTCTTTCTGCTTCCCCACTCCTCCGCCATGTTGTTTGGGCGTCCTCTCTTTCTTTTTCCATCTGGTGTCCATGTGAAGGCTACTCTACAACTATCATTTTGTGGATTTCTCAGAGTATGTCCAATCCATCTCCATCTCCNCTGCAGTCCTTTTGCTCTCCCAGCAACTTTTACTGTAGCATTATAATTAACAGGCCTGAGATTATGCCAAAGTTTTGTTGAGTTACTTACTTACTTATCCTCTTCGAGCCATGGGTGGCTCATAAGGCTTGACAGCACCCTCCGCCATCTTTCTCTCTCTTTGGCTATTCCTAGCCTCGTTCCATGTTTGCCATTCAAGGTAATTTCTTTCTGCTTCCCCACTCCTCCGCCATGTTGTTTGGGCGTCCTCTCTTTCTTTTTCCATCTGGTGTCCATGTGAAGGCTACTCTACAACTATCATTTTGTGGATTTCTCTGAGTATGTCCAATCCATCTCCATCTCCTGCACCTTATGATCTTTTCTACTGGACTGGTCTTCGTCCTAAGGTAGAGCTCGTTGTTTGTGATTTTTGTAGGTCAGAAGATACGAAGAATCCTTTTCAGACATTTTCTTTGAAATATTTCCAATCTGGTGATATCATTTTCATTTAATTTCCACATCTCTCCTCCATAGAGTAGCACGGACATTACGTTGCTGTTATACACTCGAATCTTGGTCCTACTACTGTATTGGTTTGACTTCCAGAGTAGGTTAAGCATGGCAAACGCATTTCTTGTTAGACTCAGCCTATGTGGGATATCTTCAGTGGATCCTCCTGTTTTGTTTATTATGGCACCGAGGTCTGTGAAGGTGTCCACGTCTTCAACACTTCTGCCCTTGATCTCGATTGGGCGGTTTTCCTTGTGGTTAAGTCTCAACACCTTGGTCTTGTCTGTGTTGATTTTGAGACCGATGTTTTTAGCATCTTTACATAGCTTTTCAGTTTTTTCCTGCATATGTTGATGATCCAATCTATAGCAATAATGAAGAGAAAGCCTGACATCACACAGGCTTGTCAAACTCCAGTGTTTACAGGGAACCACTCTGACGTCTGCCAGTTGTTAATGACGCAACTACTACTTCCTCTGTAAATTTCCTTTATGATCTCTATGAAGACAGAGTTTCTCCTTGTCGATGCTATCAAAAGCTTTACTGAAGTCAATAAAGTTAATGTACAGTGATGGTTGCCACTCAATGCACTGTTCGACAGTACTTTGAAGTATGAAAATCTGCTCAGCTGTCCCGTGTCCTTTTTTCTATATGCTGACTGGTCATTTCCCAGTTTTTCTTCTGCTCCTTTCCTGATTCTTTCTAAAACAACTCTGGAGATGACTTTTCCAGGTATGGAGAACGGGGATATTTCTCTACTAAGGTTGCATTTAGTAAAGTCACCTTTCTTTGGTACTTTAGCTATAAATGATTTCTTCCAGTCACTTAGCATATTGATGTTCTCTCTCACTTTCTCTAACATCTGCAGTAATCTCTTGTATGTGATCTTGCTTCCAGCTTTTAACATTTCTCCGCTGATATTATCTACTCCTGCTGCTTTATTGCTCTTAAACTTTTTTACTGCTATTTTCACTTCCTTTACCGTGAAAGGGCCTGTGTTGATTTCGTCATTGGTTTCAACATTACCGATCTCAAATTCATCTTCCTCCACATTTTTGTCACATTCATTCATTCTCAACGATTAATACTTCTTCGAAGTGTTTTTTCCATCTTTGAAGTATCTGACCATCTTCAATGAGTAGCTTACCAGTTTTGTCTCTCACACCAGTTGCTGATTGCTTTCTCTTGTTGCACAGTAGCTTGGTAACCCTGTACAGAGTTCCCATGTCATTGTTTTTGCTGCATGCTCCGCGTCTTCAGCGAGCCCATTTATCATCTTACGTTTTTCTTCTCTGACCTTTTTCTTTACACTCTTGCCCATCTTACTATACTTCTGTTTTTTGATAGCACGCATTCTCTCTGATCTTGCACAGTTTATCTCATTTTTCACTTTCTTCCTTTCGTCTATAGCTTTCCAAGTTTCACTGCTTATCCACTCTTTATGCTCCTTCCTTTTCCTACCCAGGATGTTTTCAGCTGTATCCGTGTAGATTGTGGTAAAATCTTCCCATTGTTCCCAATCTTCCAAGCTCTCTTCCAGTGCTTCAAACCTGTTTTTCAACTCTACAGTGAATTGCTTCTGGATGTCTTTTTGTTTCAAAAGTGCAGTGTTGAATGTTGCCCTTCTGCTGGTGTTCTTGAGTTTGTGTCTTGAAAGCCTAAGCTTCACGCTGTCGACCACAAGGTTATAGTCAGTTCCAGCATCTGCACCCCTCATGGCTCGTACATCAGCAAGAGACCTCTTGTATCTGCCTTTGATGATGAAGTGATCAATTTGTTTTTTGTCTTTGTTGTTTGGTGAGGTCCATGTGTATTTGTGAATGTTTTTGTGTTTGAAGTATGTGCCTCCAATCACTAGATCGTTTTCTTCACACAACTAAATAAGTCTTTCACCATTCTCATTCATGATGCCTAAGCCTTCTTTCCCTAAAACTTTCTCATGGTTTTTGTTGTTACAACCCACTTTGACATTTGCGTCTCCCATAATGATCAGCATGTCACGTTTCGGTGTTGACTCAATCTCTTTCTGTAGTTGTTCGTAGAAATCATCCTTCTCCTCTTCATCTGCATCATTTGTAGGGTTGTAGATCTGAATAATGGTAGCTTTTACATATTTTGAATTGAATCTAGCACTAATGATCCTTTCATTCACTGGATTCTACTTGATTAGGCATTTCCTAATCTCAGGGCTAAACATGATTCCTACACCTCTATGATGTTGTTTATCTGACTCAGAATACAGTACAGACTCTCCAGTGCTGACCTTAACTTCTCTGAAACCAGTCCGTCTAGCTTCACTTATGCCTAGTAGCTGTAGATGGTAGTTTCTCATTTTCCTTGCTATTATTGCAGTTTTCCCGGTGGCGTACATGGTTCTTACATTACAACATCCTACATAGATGTATCTTTTTGGTGTTAAAAGTGATCTCATGCATGTCGTTCTCAGGTTGGAGACTTTCTGTAGGTTTTCACCTCCAGCCGTCATATGCCTGTCTTCCCGTCTGAGGTTATTATTTTCAGGAATTTCACACGACATGATTCTGTGATCATAGATAGTTTTGTTTGCTGTCCAAGTTTCCGTAATCGGTGGTTGTTTTACGGAAAGGGGTGATTGACCTCTTGCCCAATCCTCCTTCCTTCTCATCTGGGCTTGGGACCGGCCATTGCGGAGTTTTTGTTGACTTAAATGTTCTACAATTGTTCTTAAGGGCGAATGAGGGAAATGTTGAAATTAAAAGACTTTTGAAGGTTTGTAGTTATGATAAGGTTTATAGGTGCCATTTCTTCTGGCTTCTCTTAATGAAGTGGTTTTGCTGTCGATAAGTCTGAACTGTCAAAGTATAAAGCAGCCGTACCTGGTCACTTCAGATTCAAAGAAGAATACATAATTACATTTATTTTACCCTCATCAAATGGTATCTACTTCATTTAAGAAATATAATTTCTCTTTCTATTTAAACGAGACAATAGGTGAAAATTAAGACGAGAGAGTTACTATTAGAGACATAGTGCTTGATGATGATAAAACTTGGCTTTAAGTCTGTGAAAAGCTGACAGTACCTTAAGGACATGTTTTTAACCCCTTTGTTTCCTTAGCAAGTTTCAAAAAGATTAATATATCCACCGAGGAGGAGATTAGCATTAGAGGGTGGTACACCAGTACAAGCTTCTTAGCTCCAGTGCTGAAGGATGACCAGAAAGGATTCTTTAAAAACACCTCTATAGTTTTTAAGGCTTATGAATACCATCAGCCATCTTTCGAACAGAATTTAAAAAAAGTTATAAATCCATTAATTCAGGATGAAATGAATGGAAGTGATAGCCTGCTGACAGTAATAAAATTTTCATGGTCATGCAGAGACATATGAAATAAACTTCTTTTGCTTTATTCTGTCTTATATTCTTTGTAGATTACTGCAATAAATTAACAATAAGTAAATTATACAGTAGTTATTACTACAAAGAACAGTTATCAGGTCACCTCTTTAGGAAACCTTTAGTCAGAGTAACGAAGCCATTTTTAGGATAAGTACTGTCAATAAATACTGTTTTGTTTGCTTTTAATAGAGCTTTTCTACCTCGCAGAACTAAAATCCTTTTAAGAGTGGTCATCTATTATAATATTGTATTATTATGTAATTAAATACTTTCACTTCAGTAATATATCTTTATTTAATAACTTCAATTTTCAATGTCAAGCTAAAAGGATACCCCCAAAGGAGAAGATCGCTGCAAAGCACCAAGACACCATTTTGACCGATGAATAGCAGAAAAGAATATTCCGATTGGCTTGGGAGCAGCTAAAGCGAAGACGACATTCCAAGCTTTTCACGTAAACAACAAGAACTAAATGATGCCAACAATTTTGTTTTCACGTTGCATAAATCACCGGTAATTAAACATACAAACTCAGCTAATCTTCAACGTACACAGAGTAGAACAAGATATTGAAGAAAATTTACTTAGCTTCGACAGGAAGTCATAAGAACTCTTCAGACCTTAAACGTATTTTCAAAGTATTTCGAAACAGAAAAAATTGACTGATGTGGAACCATTACATCTCAAAGCAGACAGCTACTATTTACAATTTTCTTAGAGAAAACCAATCACCAAGTTTTTAAAATTTGTATTTTCTCAAGTACTTCCTGTTCTACCATAAAATTTACTTGAAAATACCAACAATTACGTGACACATAACATGGCATCTTTCAATTTTAAGTCAAGGCATGAATCTACTTATAGAAAAAACATTTTTCTTCAAAAGAAGCGACCATTGGAGCTATCTATAAGTAGGCAAGAAACTGTTATGAAGCATCTTGGCGACACAATTAAAATAGACTAATCTAGTCAATAACCAGAAACAGATTACGCTGTAACTTCTCAAATGGTACAGAAATAACATACACCCAACTGCTACTTCCATCTTTTATATTGTTCTGGAAAGCATCCAAGTTACCTTCCTTAGGCTTGAAGTAAACAATTAAGAGCTCAAGGAAAATCAGTAAGATGATGATGATGATAGTGATGATGAGATGTAGAAATTAGGGAAATATTACAAAGTTCGGGTGGCAATATTGCCATGAGACCAAAAACAACAACAGAACTGGCTATGTGGGGAGAATTTTTCTGTGGTATCCAAGACTTAGTGGTGACCAGGAGGCTAAGTATCAAAGTATACAATCCCATCATTAATTAGACTTGCCTCTTAAAATGGCCTGAAGAGCTGGGTCACTTGGAAAAGGTAGAAAGGTTCCTGGAAACTTCAAAGGTGGGTAACATGAGAAGAACAGGTAAAGTGGATATGAAGAGAAAGGTGAGAACATTGAAGGAGTTGGAAATGAATACAACTGATTAAAGATTGAGGAAGATAAAATATCAGGGTCGATTCTTTCTCGTTCAGCAGCCTATCTTTTTAATTTTTTTTTGCATCTAAGATATTGTTCATTCGTCTAGGCAATTATCAAAAAACATCAAATTTCTATTTCTATTGCTACTTCTTTTTTGTGTTACTTTTCAGCTCTCCATACCAAAAATAGAAGCTCTGAAGTTGTACTGTTGACAACTATCACTTATGTCTTAAATGAGATGAAGGTGCCCTTTAGACTATTGGGGAAGGCTTAAAAGTATAATAGTCTTTTCTTAACCAAGCAATCGCGTCCTTTTTTGCTGTTGCTGTCTTCCGCTATATTGCTCGCAAGATACGAAGATACATTATTGAGAATCATCGAGAGTCTGATAGGCAAGCTATTTTTCAGATAGCTTGACTTAGTTCACGTCTGTCTTCAGATCACCCTTTTTTGCAGTTTAGACTAGACGTCCCAATTCTTGTTACATATAAATAATTCTTGCTTGCTTGCAGAGAAATTTCGTCAACAAAATCCAAGTCTTCTATGATTGACATGAGTGGACATTGGATTCCTTCCTTCTGTCTTGTCACTTCCTTCATAATTCAGTATAGAGATATGATAAAAATAGCAGTAACGTATGAACTTTTCTAAAGACCGTTTTTACTTTAATCTTTTGGTGCACTCAAATCAGATATACAGTTCTCGGATGATGTTCACTATATTCTCAAAGTTTCTTCCACAACATTTCATAATGAAGACTGACAAAAGCTTTCTTTAATTGTATTCAGTATCACATTGCACTTATTTTACTTAACGAGATGTGGCAAAACAAATTCCTGGTCATAGGCAGGGTGAGGTTTTAAAGATAATCAATAAAGGAAACATGGCACTGAAAAGCAACCTATGTCCATTTTTAGCTTTTTGTCTAAATCTGTGATGATTTTTTCAGGATGATTCTGCAGTAGATTTTGCTTGCAGGCGCTAAACGTGACGCTCCATCTGTTTCTTACAAACCTCTTGGTTTCCCTTTTCATGCAGATTCAATATGAAGTCATTCTTTCATTCAATCTGGGGCTCTCTGTGTATCATATATCCTTTGAAAGATTTTTCTTGGCTCTTGAGGTGTATTTTTTAAATTCCCATCCCTCTCCACTCATCAGCCTTCCTTTAAATTCATTCACGTTTCATACCCTGATATTACCAATATTCATGCCTACTTTCCTATCTTTGGTCTTTATGCTCTAAAATCCTCTTTGTTGTCGCTTGTTCAACACTTCCTCGACATTTATCTTCTATCTCTTCCGCTTCTTTCTTTTGCTTGAAAGAACCTTTTCTTTAGCATTGTGTGCTGCCCAGTCTGGACTTTAGCTGTAGCCACTCTTCATCAAAAACGTAGGGATCCTATACATGGCCTTCATATTCATTTTTTGCTCACTCCTTCTGTTTCCGCTGTAAGACTCTCCACCCAGCCACACGTCCCCCCGTCAGCATCTCTTCACTTCCCTGTCTGTTGCTTGGTATTCTGCAGAAAAGAAATCTTTTAAACTCGCATAAGTCTTTCTTTGGAACTTGGTATTCTTTTTCTTTCAAAACCTCTACTCCAGTATCTTTGATAAAATTTTTTTCTTCGCCTGTATTCAAACACTTTCTTTGAAGCTTTTCTAATAACACTGTTAATTATAGCAACTGATATCCATGTTCCTCTGCAAAGAACATAAATATTGTTTCTCAAAGCTAGTGAAAACTCATACTTGGTCCTCTTCGTGCTGAGCCACGCTACATCTTTTTTCTTGTACGAAGTCTCCTTTAAACTTTCTGCTTATCTTTTATTGGGGTTTGGATACCATTAGAGGATGGTCTCTACTAATATTTGAGGAAGGAAAACTTCGAATGTCTCACATGGGATATTATCTCTTTTTAGACATAAGAGATAGTTCATATGTGTTTTTGCATTGCAATACTGAACTTTCCTTTTAAGCTTGTAAATTCTATGTTGAGAACACTCTCAGTAACGCTTACATGGTTTTTCTTTTGGCCTTTACTCTGTTTTCTTATCACCTCATTGCGTCCTGCATCTTCTCCTTTGACCTTGGCATTTTTGTTGCTCAGAACAACAGGTCATTTACCGTGGTAGCACTTGAATGACTCCTTCCAGTACTTCATACATTTCATCCTATTTATCTGCAACACTATCTTTATATTGAGCATATACCGTAAGACCTGCAGCTTCATAAACCTTGAATTCAAGCAAGAATATTGCATTCTCTGTTGTACAGACTTCTATCCCGCTAATAACTTTGCGACATCTTTATTCAAGACAAAAGCCACAGCCCTTCCCCCTAGTGTATGTCGCCTGTCCTTCAAGACTATCAAATGTCATTGTATACCACTTTTAAGGACTTTTTCCAGCTGATTTTGGAGCAGGCATTCCTTGTAGCTTTGGTATGGGCTCATATTAGTCTGTCGGCAGAGAATCCTTTACATCGGTGGGCCTGTATTCTTCTAATCCTTCCTCTTTACTAGGGCTTTTGGTTGGGAGGACATCAGAAGGGGCCCTGCAAAGTTTTATTTGAAATAATTTTCAGAAGTGAATTTAATGTGTCTGAGGCTGTACAAAAAGAATTCATGAGAAAATATTTGCATTTGTATTTATAAGTCCCTCCAAATTGGAATATGACACTTTTGCTCCCATTTTTTTACTGTTTCTTCTATTACTATCTATGATTACATTTCTAATTTTGTTTGACTTGAACAATAAAAATCACATCCTGATTTCTTTAAAAACTGAAATTATCAGAGTATGTTGGGATGATTCTCCAACATTGTGCAAACAATCTTCAAATTGGCAAACAAAGGGTGCATATTTTAGTCTTAACATTTCATTCGACGTTGTTGGTAAACATTGTCAAATTACTTTGTTCTGTGTTGTGGTGAAAAAAAAATTATTATTCTTGTACACATAAGAATATAAATATATAAAACATAATTTGTGGAGACCATTTAGCCTAACCCCAATAATCTAACATGAAACAGAAAAGAGTTTCATCCATTTAATGAAACACAGGCTTCATAAAAAATTACTAATACCAGCAGGAGTGACAAAAAAGGCTTTTTTACCTAAAATAGACCAGAAGTCATCACAATAACTTATAATGCTCCACCCTGTAGTCCTCATTTAAAAAAGTAAAGCTTGCATTTTTGGCAATTCTGTAATCACCACTAAACGTCAAGTAGTTGCTGTCTAATTCTCATGCAAAATATAAGTAGACGAGTGCATCAATTCTCCTATTTCTGCAAATTGAGCTTATTGCAAAAATTGGTCTGGTGATATTCAGTTCAAGTAAATTTATTTTGTTTACAGCTTAAGTAATGACAAGGAGAATTGAACTTATTGTTCGTGCTAGCGAGAATACTTTACTGCAGGACATAAAGGCGAGAAAAATCAGAGCCCTAAAGGTGAGTTTTCTTGGAAATGACTAAAGATATAAAAAAATTGATGAACCAAAATTTGTTCAGAGTGGCCAACCTTTAGAGAAAATAGAAAAAAAAGAAAACTAAAGAGTTTATAACCCGTCAAGCTGTTATGATTTGTAGATGGCAATGTTGTTTGTTTTATTTGCCAGCACGATAGTCCAAAGCCCTTCTTCTTCTTCTTCTTCTTCTTCTTCTTCTTGTTTCCTCCAATGCCAGAAGGCACTGGTGAATAATTCCGAAGCCCAGAGCTCTCGATCAGCCATTGCAGTTATCAGTTCAGATTTTGTCAAACCGGTTTCCTCTTTGATGATTGACTTCAGTGTGACGTAAGGGAGGCCAACTATTCTTTTTGCACCTGGAGACCAAAGTAGAAGTTTTTCTGTTGTTTAATCATGGTGAATAACATGTCCTTCAAGTAAAATTCCTCTTCGCCTCACAGTCTCTGATACACGAGGTAAGGAACCATACAACACGTTCTTTGTGGGATGATTTTACCAGTAGATATTGTACGCAAGTCGAAGCATTTAAGTCTATGTACAATCGAGGCGTTATCGACACGCCATATTTAGTGTCCATGATTCCAAGCCGCACAAGAGAATCGTCTCTATGCATGCCTTGAAGACTTTAGTCCTTTTCCTCATGTTCTCTAAAGAATGAAGAGCACTCCAAGCCACCCAAATCCTGACATTCCTGTCATGTTTGGTTTCACCGTAGCTTCCCAAGCATTTTAAGTCATCAACGCACTCAATTTCAAAGTCGCCTGGTGAAAGCAATCTTGTGTCAATTGTTGGATTCAGATGCATTTATTTTGTTTTTGGTGCATTGAGATATAACCCGACATCTTGAGACGGGATTTTAACATATTTGAGGAGATCGTGAGCAGATTCTACACAGTATTCAAGTAGTGCAATGTCGTCTGTATAGTTCAAGGCGGCTGCGACGATGTTTGGGTGTAAGGCCGTCATTACTCGTAATTGAGGTACAAAGGGCATAGTCAAGTACGATGATAAATGGGAAAGGGGCAAGTGAGTCTCCATAAAGAACGCGAGCCTATCTTGAATGCATTTGTCTCTCCTTCTGGTGTAATCACCACAGTGGATGTGTCTTTGTAAATCACACGAATTGCATTTACAACATTTGTAGGAATTCCGTTGGCTACGAGGATTTCAATTATTCGGTCGCGATTGATGGAATCAAAAGCTTCCCGAAAATCCATGAAATTTGTGACAGCCTTTTTTTTGTAGCTTTCAGTTCCTCGACAATCCGCCGAAGAGCTAGAATATGGGAGGTGGTTGATTGACCATTACGAAATCCATTTTGATTTGGTCGCAAAACTTTCTCGATGACAGGTCTGATCCTGTTGAGTAGAGGGTGATTGTAGATCATTGCTGCTACTTGGGAAAGTGAAATTCTTCTGTAATTTTCTAATTTTTTAATATCACCTTTCTTGGGAATCGGTATTAATCCGGAAATGCTCCATTCCTTGGGACGATTTCCATGAAATATCTGGATGTAGAATGACAAGAGACTCTTTCTCACTTCTGGCATTTTCCAAGACTCTGGAGGCAATCTGTCAAGTCCCGGTGCTTTTCCATTTCTCAACTGGCAAACAGCAGTATCAATTTCTTCTTGAATCAGATCGTCACTTTCAAATTCAGTGAAGAGATCAATATTTTCTCAGCAGGTTGAAGATCAGATTGAGCAGCTGCAGGTGCATTCTGCAGATTTTTGAAGTGATTTTCCCAGGTTTTAAGTTGAACTTCACCTTGAATGAATATGGTATTCTGTGACTTTTTTCCGGATAATGTTTTCACCAGATTCAAAGCATTCCTTATAACAGAAGGAGATGCTGGAGTTTTGAACGAGCTCAAAATGCTATTGATACGCATATCTTTATAACGATTAAAAGTTTTTTGGAGGTAGTTCTGAGAAGATTAAATGTTCTGTGTTGAAGCGCGGAGAGTTGCTTTTCGAGCAGCTGTGACTAGTCCGATATCCACTGTTTTTCAAAGCCCACCCTAATATTAATGCACAATTCATAACATAAACTTTCCATTTTATGTACATTGACATTGGTGATAAGTGAAATGAAACATTTTTTTTTGTTAAAGCATATTTTACACAAGGGCTTGTTCGAACACGTTCCACATGATAGTCTGGACGTCTATTTACTGGTTATTTATTCTATTTCGATGCATCTCCTGAATACACAAGAAACTCTAATCGTACCAGCCCTACCGTACTTCAGAACTTTAAAAATAGACAACTTCTTCTTTAATTTTAGTCATCTGCATCAGACAGCGACCCTTAGCCTTCTTGAAGGGATTTTTAATATCCTATTTTGAGGCAATATATAGACTTGACTTATTGGTGCTAAAGTGACCTCCAAAAACAGTAACATTAAATTTGACTTGTTTCCAGCTAAAATGCATAGGAAAAGAAAGCCCATATGGTACACAAGGAACAAAGTCTCAGAACGTAAGGGGTTAGTTCTGTTTATTGTTCTCTTTTTCCTAAAATTCCGTTTACATTAAAAAATGACTACTGCATAGGGGAGGTGGTTTTTTTTTCTCCCAACCCCTAGTTATCAAGATCGAAGTGAAATCTTCAAAGGTAACTGAGTTCAAATGTTGGTAAGTATAGCAATGGTTGTAAAGGACAAAGAATATAGCAAATATAAAATTACTGAAATGAATATGTCGAAGAACATTCGATGGCAATTTTTGGGAAAAAGACTATATAAATGTTCGTATAAACTTACAAGACATGGTTTCAACAACGTATTTGCATAACGGCATGCTTTAAATAATCTTCCACGGTTCAAATGTTCCCCCTTAGACGGAAGTTGTTACAAGTTGGAAAGTGAACAAGAGTCTATACATTGCCACAAACATGTTGCTTGGATTTTGCAAGGCTAATTCCTTTCATGAAAGTTCCATTTTGTCCATAACCAAAAGGCAGTTGGTTCAGTAGCACTCACTGATCACCCTTGATGTTACAGCCAAGAGGATTAGTTGTCGGTGTTTCAATATATTGACAAAAATACTGATGTCGTCTAGCTTTCATTCCATTTTAAATGTGCTCACTCGTCAGGTGACTCTACATATCTGTTGCTATTTGCAATTTTTTCTATTCGTTTGGACAGTAGTGTTTTAAGTTTTATCTTTTCACAGGTGAAAATTTCCTTGAAAATTCTGTGATGGAGCAGACTTGTGTGAGTTCTTTTGAGCGTCTGCAAAGAGTCAGTATTTGTTTGTTACTTCGGAGGCTTCGTGATGCTCCTTATCTGAGAATAGGAAGTATCTCTGTGGGTGTTTGTTTCCTGAATCCTCTGGTGAAAAAAACAGATAGTAAAAGTCGGTTGTTATAAAAGACTTCTAAGAAAGTCTGCCTAATTTTTAAAACAAAGCAGAAATGGGAGCAAGATCCTAGGAAAGATTGCCATAAAATGATTGCCACTAGCTGGAAAGAAACAAAATATTAGACAGTATGAAACATAGTAAAATTACAGGTAACAGAGGAAAAGCAGTAAGCATAGCCAAGAGTAAAGGAACGTCTACAAAAATGAGTCTTAAAGGGTCGAAAGGTTGATTTGGATGGTTAAAAAGATTGAGTGAAAAAAACTTCACTTGATTGCATTTACGGAAAAAATGTAAGTGGAGAATTGTGCCAATTTCATTGCATATTAGCAAAAGATAGAGGTTGAAGTCCGTTTTATTTATTATTATTATTTTAAGTTTTTGTTTACAGTTTAAAAAGCTATTATGATAATCCGTTTGTGTCTTTAAAGAAAAATTGATACAAATGTCCGACTAATTTCGTCAACGGTGCCAGGTACATAGTTTTACTAGTGATAGGACAAGAGTTTAACAACTTAATTCTGGATTTTTGGACAGGTTTAAAAATTACTTATTACATTTGAAATCATATTTCGGATTCTAACATTTAAAAGAAATTTTAATCTTTACAAAAATTAACAATTATTATGAAGTGAAAAATACTTGCGCACTTAAATGTGTTAAAACTATTAACCATTGCCTATGGGTTTGATTCACCCATGCTCAATAGACAGAACTATTATATACATATACATACCTGATAACGGATACTTTAGTCTTTGTGTAATTAGAAATAAGTCCTACATTTTTTGCTATGTTTGTAATATGAGTTAAATATTCTGCTGCATTAGTTTAGCTTCCATCTAATAGGACGATGTCGTCGGCAAAGTCGAGGTCCGGCAAAAGAAATGGATCTTCAGTATGTGTAATAATGCCTTGATCTGGCTTCGTCTCGCTTAGAACATAGTCCAAAACAATTAGAAAGAGAAATATCGCAAGAGTATCTCCTTGTAGAACGCCTGTGGTAACATGAAATTCTTTACTCAATTCTCCATTCAATCTTACCATTGAATAGCTTCTATCATATAAAGCTTTAATTGCATTAACAATAGTTATAGAAATGCCATAATTACGGTGAATTGCTGCTCTGTTAATTGAATCGAATGCCTTTTTGAAGTCTATAAACGTTAATACCAAAGGCAAATTCTTTTGGTGATATTCTTCAAGTAGGCGTCTGATAACCTGTATCTGTTCAGAGCAGCTCCTTCCACGTCTAAATCCTTCCTGGAATGGCCGTAGTTTTTCATTTACTTTATCAAAAATGCGATTCAAGATAGCGCGATTAAATACTTTGGCTGCTATTGACATAAGTGAGATTCCTCTGAAATTATTCATGTCTTTGGATACATTTTTAGGGATAGGTATAATTTTTGCTTTTATTCCAATGTGTAAGGACAGGTTCTCCTTTTAATACAAGATTGAAGATATGTTTCAGGCTGATTAATACTTCTTCACCCCCCAGTTTTAATGTTTCTGCTGTTACATTGTGATCTAATCCTGGAGATTTTCAGAGATTGTGCTAGACTTGCCACTTAACTGTGGTACGATTTTGTATAATCCGTTTGAGTCATTGTCCACATGGCATTTATTTGCCTCTTGACATATTTGCTTTATAAAGTTACATTTATCTGAGCTCATGGATTGGTCAGTACGATTAGCTAATGTCCTCCATGTACTGTAGTTTTCCTCGTTACAATGATTGTCAATTTTTTCTAGCAATCTTTCTCTCTTCAGCTAACTGCATACTTTTATTTGAGATCCATTCTTTTGATTTTGCTTTCTTTTTTCGCGGTATTGAGGATGCTGCTGCTTCATCCATCAGCTGTGAGAAGTTTTGAAACAAAGTTTCAAATTCTTCATTATCAGAAAATTGAAGTGCTGCAAAGCGATTCCGTATTTCAAGCTGAAACTTCGCCTTGATTTGGGAATTCATTAAAAGCATATTATGGTCATAAATGACCGGTCTACTTGATGAAGATTTTGATACTCGAAATCTTACTTTAATCTGTGCTGTAACGATGCGATGATCAGAATCGATTTCCACTGTGTCATACGAACGACAATTTCGAAGTGAATTAACCCATTTCCCTCGAATAAGAGTGTGATCAAGCTGAGATTTATATCCCTGGAGGTGTTTCCATGTCCATCGATGACGTTGTGGGTGAGGTTGCCTCGTCATTGCAAGATTCGTGTTAGTTGATTCACAAAAATCTATAAGTCTGTTACCATTATCGTTTGTCTGTTGATGATAGGTATATTTTCCTATGACTTTGGAGGGATAATCTATAGCATCTTTAATGACTCTAGCATTAAAGTCTCCCATTAATAAAACTAAGTTGTGAGATGGTAAGAATCAACAACAAAAAAACATCGAGTGGTTGTTAGGGATTTCCATCTGAAAGGGAAACATCAGAATGCCAAGAAATGTAAACCGCGGATCAGATGGTGGAAATTAAGGGGGATGGAAAGCCAGGAGGAGTTTAGCAGAACGATGATAAACGGATTACCACCAGAGATTGGTTTGGCATCGTGGGAGGACTTTTCTGGAACCATGAGAGAGGCTGCAAGGAGTGTTCTGGGTATGTCATCGGGCCGTCGAAAGGAAGACCTAGATAGTTGGTGGTGGAATGAAGTGGTCCAGAGTACGATTGCCAGGAAAAAGCAAGCACTAAAGGAGTGGTATGACACAAAGGATGAAGGTAGTAAACAAAGATATGATGAAGCAAAAAGACTAGCAAAGATCAAAGTAGCTAAGTTTAAGAGTGAAGCGTACTGACCTCCAGGAGAAAGGTGCGGGGAAGCAGGTCTATAGACTAGCAAAGCAGAGAGACAGGGCAAGCAGGGACGTCCAACATGTGACAATGATCAAAGGAGAGGACAGTCAAGTTTTGACAAGCAGGGATGACATTTTGAAAAGATGGAAGCTCTACCTCGAAGGACTGATGAATGTGGAGAACCCCAGGGAGAGAAGGTCAGGTGAGGAGGAGGTGAATGGAGCCGAGGTACCAGACATTGACAAGGAGGAAGTGAGGACGTCCATGAAGAGAATGAAAAAGGGAAAGTCGGTCGGCCCAGACAATATACCACTGGAGCCGTGGCTAGCCTTGGGTGACACTGGGGTTGAGTTCCTCACCCAGTTGTTTAACAAGATCATACAGGGGCAACCAATGCTAGCTGAGTGGAGGAAAAGTACCCTGATCCCCATCTACAAAGGAAAGGGGGATGCACAGTGCTGTAGAAATTATCGTGGTATCAAGCTCATGAGTCATGCCATGAAACTGTGTGATAGAGTTATTGAGGCCAGACTGAGGCGGATTGTCAGTATCAGTGAGGAACAGTTTGGCTTTATGCCATTTTCACCCTGAGTTTGCTGATGGAGAAGTTTAGAGAGGGACAACAACAGCTAGTATGTGCGTTCGTAGACCTAGAAAAGGCCTATGATAGGGTTACCCGGGAAGAAGTGTGGTACTGTATGCGATCCTCAGGAGTGCCAGAAAAGTACATCAAAGCAGTTTAAGACATGTATTCAGAGTGCGAGACTGTGGTTAGGTGTCCAATGGGAACAACGGCGGGTTTCAGGGTTGAAGTGGGATTACATCAGGGCTCCACACTCAGTCCTTTCCTCTTCACTATGATAATGGACAACCTTACTGTGGAAGTACGGAGGGAACCACCATGGAGCACGATGTTTGCCGACGATATTGTACTATGCTGCCGTACAAAACAGGAGGCAGAACAGGAACTGGAAAGATGACGATATGCACTGGAGAGGAGAGGACTGAGAGTAAGCAGGCCAAAGACGGAGTTTTTGTGTCTGAATGATCGAGAGAGTAAAACACAGATAGTCATGGACGGAAGCAAGATCAATCAAGTGGAGGAGTTTAAGTACCTGGGATCGACGCTGGAGAGTAGCGGGGACTGCAAACGAGAGGTACAGAGGAGAGTGCAGGCAGGCTAGTGCGGTTGGTGTAAGGTGACAGGTGTCCTGTGCGATAAGAACATGCCAAATAAAGCTAAGGGAGCGATACATAAGACAGTGGTAAGACCATGTTTGATGTATGGCATTGAAACAGTTTCAGTGACGAAAAGGCAGGAAAAGAGGATGGAAATGAACGAAATGAAGATGTTGGGGTTCTCCCTTGAGAAAATAAGGATGGATAGAGCCCGAAATGAGACAGTGTGGGACACACTGGGGGTGTCTAGACTTGGGAAGAAGTTGAGGTTGAGTCCAGGCTGAAGTGGTTTGGGCATGTAATGCGACGGAACGAGGAGTACGTGGGAAAACGGGTAATGGAAATGACACCACCGGGGAAATGGAAGCGTGGGAGACCGAAGAGACGGTTCTCTGACTCGGTGAATGATGACATGAGGGTGGTTGGAGCCTCCTCAGATGACACCATCGACAGACAGAGGTGGAGAGCGTTGGTCCGCTGTGGCGACCCCTGAGGGAAAAGCCGAAACAAGAAGAAGACACTGTTTTACGTAACATGTTATGTTTTTAACTTTAATCGGATCCCACTGGTTAACTTCTTTGCCCACTATTCCTTATACTCTTGATAAAGCTACAAAATAGTCAGATTAAGGATAGCATTTCTTCGGACCAATGATGGCAAAATGGTCGATTAGTGTTTTGGTACTTATGCCACAGAGTGAGGTGTAACATGTGCAGAAGTTAATTTCTATGGACTATTTGAAAATATCGATATGTGAAAAGCTTTGTTCATAGGCTGGGGTCACAAGTGGGAAGGTAAATGAGATACATGAGACATAGACCTAATTTCATATAATCTTTTCATGAGTGTACGATTTTTATGTTCTGGAACTTTAATTTTGTCTAATTTTGGAAACTGATGAGTGCTGCTAGGCAGCCATTTCGCGGAACTCATTTCGATTTGAAATGCCCGAAAAGGTTCACATGGTCACTGAGTGATGATCAATGATTTCTGCAATTACCACCAGACCATTACTCATTCCTCTTTTTTAATCCATCACATCTTATTCTTCTTCTTTTATTCTTCTTGCCATATATACCTTTTCATAAGGATCATTCTTACTTTTTTTGTCANTGTTCTGGAACTTTAATTTTGTCTAATTTTGGAAACTGATGAGTGCTGCTAGGCAGCCATTTCGCGGAACTCATTTCGATTTGAAATGCCCGAAAAGGTTCACATGGTCACTGAGTGATGATCAATGATTTCTGCAATTACCACCAGACCATTACTCATTCCTCTTTTTTAATCCATCACATCTTATTCTTCTTCTTTTATTCTTCTTGCCATATATACCTTTTCATAAGGATCATTCTTACTTTTTTTGTCAATTATCTGTGAACTTTGTGTGTGTGTGTATTTGTATGTATGTGTTACTCGTTATGTTGTCTTTCGTATTGCACTGATGCTTATATATATATATATATATAGTACATAAGGTAAAACACAAAAAATAAGAACTGTAATTCCAACTAATAGTTTCACGATATTTCGATTATCAGGCATCGAAATATGATCGAAATATAGGAAAACTGTTAGTTGCAATCATTGTTCTTATTTTTCGTGTTTTACCTTATGTATATTGCTCTGCGTATGCATTGTGCACTTTTTGATACGATTACACAAAATTACTCAAATATATAGATGTATATGAAATAGATGTCGAGGATTCAGTCGAACCCAATAATGGCAAAATGGTCATTTAAGGTACTTTCTCGACAAGGAGATGTTCAACATGTGCAGAAGCTGATTTGTAAATATCGATGTGTGAAAAAGCTTTGATCTTTGGTTGGGATCACAATTCACTGGGCTGGTTTCCGAGATTCATGAGCCATGGATCTATTTTTTCAGTTTGTCCTGTGGCGACACAATATGAAAAGAATTTTTGTTGATTACTGATATTTTCACTCATGCAATTAAAAATTTTAAGACAGAAGCAATGTCACGTTTCCATGAACAAGATTTTCCGTTAACTATCCATAAATGTAACACCTCGAATTTAAATGTTTACTGTAAAAGTAAGAAAGCATCAGAGGTTATCATACACTACAAGATCTAATACATGGTTTTAACTTTTCACAAACGCAATGTTGTATGTATTGTCTGTTCCTCTACTTCTCTAGGGATGAGTTGGCAAAGACCAACTTTGCCAAATCACTCCTGAAGAGGAAAAATTGCCTTCATAAGTTACTAATTACATTTTCTAGCCTTGCCACAATTGATCACAAACAGATAGGCTATCAAGGGTTTTAAAACTTATAGAAACCTACAGGTTAACCTACTAAAAGAGTTTTGATATTACAAGAACAGGAAGGTAAGAAGCATGAAACCGCATTGACTGGAAATTGAGAAATATTAAAAGATATAATTGTTTTCAGATATAAACTCAATTATTTTAAGAGTATTATGATAAGCTTCAGATTTGTATTTAACACACCTATGTAGTAGTTAATTTTCTCCCGTTGTTTTGCGGCACAAATAAAAACCTTGGGAGTTTAATTGGAATTTACCAAATGATTTGTTACTTGATAAGTTAGGCATTTGGCCAAAACATTGACACAAGAACGAAAAAATGCTTTCACGTCTAAATATAGAGGAATGAAAAGATGTTAAAGCAAAAAAAGAAAGAAAACAAACAACAACAACGACAAAAAACCAACAACAAAAGAGAAAGAAAGGAATAAAACAAGTATACTATAGGGCCATTTGAAATATTTATGTAAATACAGTTTGTACTCCAAGTCATAAAGTAAACATGATTTGGATAGAATGATTTTTGATTATACATAAAACATACAATAGATGTTGAGAGTATCTGGAGAAAAGAATAGCCAATTTGAGCCTGTAAGTCGAATTATTTTCCCATATTAAAGGTTAAATGTGAAATTGTTGATTTGATAACCTTAATGTGCTTGAGTGCTTTATAACTTAATCTTTGGTTTTTTAATGATCATATCGGACCTGTTACTGTTGATGTACTTTTAGATCGAGAGTTGCTAACCATAGTTTATAGAGAAGATTTTCAGGGCTTCAGAGTTACATAAAATTAGCAATGAAGATATGCTAAACTGAGCTGTGAAGACCAGAGAACTTGATTGCAAGATTAGAGCCAACAGAAGGGGGGCCCTGGGACACGTGATGTGAAATATAGGTAGAAAAACGTGACCTGAGTGCAGATATAGCGACAGAGAAGCAAAAGAGAAAGAGTATATCAGTAGGACAGTTAATCGCCCTCCCATTTGTTGTTGTATTAGACCGATGTTTATTCTGAGCCCCATTTTGTGGAAATACTCACGTGATAGTTACCTTAATTCCCACTCGGGTAAAGTAACATCACAACACTTTGGATAACTGGTAATGATCCTTTAGTAACTAAAATCAACAACTCCTTTGAATATGGTACATCAACAGGTATATAAATATAAATATAAATATAAATATAAATATAAATATAAATATAAATATAAATATAAATATAAATATAAATATAAATATAAATATAAATATAAATATAAATATAAATATAAATATAAATATAAATATAAATATAAATATAAATATAAATATAAATATAAATATAAATATAAATATAAATATAAATATAAATATAAATATAAATATAAATATAAATATAAATATAAATATAAATATAAATATAAATATAAATATAAATATAAATATAAATATAAATATAAATATAAATATAAATATAAATATAAATATAAATATAAATATAAATATAAATATAAATATAAATATAAATATAAATATAAATATAAATATTTGTTAAATTGGCCACAATTTATATTTATATTTATTTATATTTTATATTTATTTATATTTATATTTATTTAGCCAGCATGCCAATGCTGGCTACCCTCATAAGCGTTCTAGTTTTAGTATTGGTGGACGGGTCTTTGGTATCGTTTATTTATTCCTCTCAGATCGTAAACTGTCACACTGGATGGAATTAGATCCGACAAATATTTCATTAATGCTCGCGTTTCTTTGGGTTTTTATTTTTGGTCCAATTTGCTTCCGTTTTATATTAATGATCTTTTAAGTACCTTGCTTCTTAGAATGCATCTGTTTTTAAGGCTATTTATGTAGGTTGGCTCTATGCCTCGCACTTCAGATTACCGTACGCCTGCGGGAACAAATGTTTCCATAAAGATTCATTTTCCCCTAGAGATTTTCAGTTGGCAAGTGCATTTTTTTATAACTACTGTCCAAGTTTTTTTAGGTAAATTTAGTGGTTCAGAGCTTTCCAATAGGTAAATGTCATTTAATGCCATCAGTGGTATCTTCACACGACAACAGTAAACACTACTTTGGGGTACCAATGCTGTAAAAATGTTCTTTAGGGAAAATATGTTTTTCTATAGGTCTTTCCATCTACACCTGTCTCTCCCCCCTCCCCCCCCCTCTTTCTCTCTCTGTCTCTGTCTCTCTCTTTCTCTCTCTCTCTCTCTCTCTCTCTCTCTCTCTCTCTCTCTCTCTCTCCAGAACTGTACAAAATCAAGAAAGTTTGCAAAACCTTTTAAAGTAACATTTTTGGCTGAAGAGCTTGAATGGAGAGTCTTGTGGTACAAGTAGTTTTCAATCTTCTTGCTTCAATATCATCTATGTAATTAATGTAAAAGTGGTTATTTTATTTTTTAATTGTAATAAACGATCGTTCATGAATTACTAGTCTATGGGAGCTCATAAATTACTTTTTCATGAGAGTATGTGCAATTGAACCAAGGTTATCAAATTGATGCAACAGCACACTTTATAACTTAGAGAATGTTGTGTTGATACTTAAAACATTTGTCAGGTTGAGTCTAAAATGGACTCAGTGAAGGAGTTGTACTATGCTTTATAAACAATATTAATTGAGATCTCATCGTATGTCACCTTTCTATAGCTTGGCCCTTCCAAAGATAAACCGTCAATTTTTTATCATGCCCACCTGCTGAAAGGCTCTACCAGAATTTGCACCCAAATACCCCATTGGTTTCTCAGGAAAATTGCTGTTAATTTTTCCATACCATTATTTGTCTCATAAACCCAGCTGCTACTGAATACTTTGGAATTCTATATCCGAACTAGGTAGATAAGGTTTCTTCAGGGGACTAAGTTTACGACCACTGTTATTCCTAAATAGAAAACGATTATTAATTAAAAATTAGAAAATTGGGTACAGGTGAAAACACCTTATCTTTTTGTAGCATATCTAAATAAAAGTACCTATAAGTACTTTGATAGTCGAATATCATAACAGGTTAGTATATAAAAAGACGTGAAGGCTGCAAAAGTACCTATCAGGCACATACACAAAACTAAAACAGTCTGAAACTATTATACAGTCAGACCAGTGTACATTTTAAAAAAAAGAACTTAGCTCAAAATGATTTCACCGCTTATCTTTTGATCCTTGTTACAATAAGCGATCTCATGTGTACTCCGTACGTTATTATAACAAGGACTGCACACTATCAAATAAGATATTTCTTTCCTTTTTCTTTCTTTAGTGCAATTTAAGAATCATAAGGCTATAGTTTATTTCTTTTTCGCTACAAATTAAGGACCATAAAGAAAACTAACAAATCAAAATGCACAACAAAAATAATAAGTAGAAACAATTAATTATTGCAATTTCTACAATACTACCTTTTAACATCTGTCAGAGTAACAAAGAACTATGAAACTTTCCAAGCACAGCGATCAAAGAATATCCAAAAAGTAGCTAGGAAGAAAGAATATCCAAGGAGTACCTAGGGAAAAAGAATATCCAAGGAGTAGCTAGGAAAGAAGAATATCCAAGGAGTAGCTAGGAAACATGAATATCCAAGGAGTAGCTAGGAAAGAAGAATCTCCAAGAATTAGCTAGGAAAGAAGAATATTCAAGGAGTAGCTAGGAAAGAAGATTATCCAAGGAGTAGCTAGGAAAGAAGAATATCCAAGGAGTAGCTAGGAAACATGAATATCCAAGGAGTAGCTAGGAAAGAAGAATATCCAAGAATTAGCTAGGAAAGAAGAATATTCAAGGAGTAGCTAGGAAAGAAGAATATCCAAGGAGTAGCTAGGAAAGAAGAATATCCAAGGAGTAGCTAGGAAAGAAGAATATCCAAGGAGTAGCTAGGAAAGAAGAATATTCAAGGAGTAGCTAGGAAAGAAGAATATCCAAGGAGTAGCTAGGAAAGAAGGAATGTATTCAAACACAGAAAAGCTTAAAGCTACATCATTGTAAACATGGAGACTAAAATACACCTTTATAATAATGTTTGGATAAATGTCAATAGGCTTTTTTTAAATACTACTTATTATCTTTTACAACTGAAGATTTTTTACAATCTTACTGGAAGGATTGGATGCAATAAGGGAAGGAAGTTATAGTGTACAAATATTTTCATAGTTACTGTTAGTCTCATTATTGTTTTCAGCAAAATTTCTTTTAAAGCAATGTTCAAAAACTCTTAAAGGTAAAAGCATTTTCAGTACGACAGCTTTTCTGGTCTTGTGAGGTTTAGTAATTGTGTCTTCACTAGGGTATACTTCCTACCCTTTTTATACGTAGATGTTTATTTCTTCTTCTTTTCTTTCCCTTCTCTTTTTTTCACTTTTTCTGTTTTCTTGTAACTTATTGCTTCTAACTTACCTCCGTAATCTTACTTGTTGATTCCAATATTTCAGATAATCTTAACACAGTGGTTTTTACAGAAGACTAAGGTCCTAATGGTAAGACATATTGTACGGGAATTTCAAATGACAGGATGTTACACAAAACAGGTTCGACCATACCCCCAGAAATGCAAAAGAAGAAAGAATAGCTTTGGCTAGGTCACGTACGGTACGGTGAATAAGAAGCCATCACAACGATTGCTTTACAAGGATGCCTTAAGGATACTGGAAATGGATAATCCTGAGGTTACGTGATAACGGCCTTGAAAAAAGAACCCGAGTAATAGGAATCTTTCGTGGAAGTCAGCCTGGCCAAAGGTAACCAATTGGATACTTTGGAAGAAGGTGATCACTATCACAAGCTCTTGTAGTAGAATAGACACGAATTACGTTTTTCCTTTCACATTGTTGTTTATATTATTTCCAAAGCTTATCGTTTTCCTTCGTACTAATATGCTTATACTAGTTTTATTTCTCTCACCTTCTGATTAGTCTTATTTATTTTCAACTCATTTCTGGTGTCCTCAACGCTTTTTAACGTTGACAGGTCACTCTTCTTATTTTTCTCCAGATCCTAATGTTTGAAGTCTCCAAAATAACTTTTGTCTTTTCTTAAATTACCCAGCACTCAAGATCGAATTATGCTGCCAGTCTTCCTATAGTCCTTTATATCTTGAATTTTTTTCTCCTGGGCGCCATTCTATGATAACACCAGACTTGACCTATTTATCTCCTTTGATTACTCTTATCACTTAAAAGCCTCCTGTGTAATATTTTGTAGCCTCCATGGATTTAAACCGGGGTACTTGCTTTAGACTGTGGGTTGTTTGATCTTTGATATCGACTCCAATTTTGACCTTGCAACCTACGTTTAGATTGTATTTGTCATGTTTACCTTTGATTTATTTTCTTACATTCTACTCTGCCAGTTCATTCACTTCCTTTGCAACTCTTTTATCTTGACAGGTATTAATCTCAAAGCATCTGTAAACAATATATCCCTGGGTAAGTCTTCTCCTTCTACCTCAGTGATCATATCACTTAAAAGTAGGCTTAGACTATGAATTTTGTTGTAGCTCGACGCCTTTGGTAAACGCGTTTGTCTTTCTTTGTCGCTGATTGCTGTGATTACTTTGATAAGTTTTTAAAATACAATCCTCTTCAACAAGTACTAGTATGTAAGGTTCCCAGTAGACTTTCCCCTGTGCATTTTTATTGTCGACAAATACGCAATACCGATATTTAGTTCGCTCTTAATAACATGACAACAATAAGTCCATTATAAATGAGTGTATCGAGTAATTTTAATTAAAATGATATGTTGTATCCCATAAAGACCAAACAAAAATATAACATCTAAAGAACCTGAAGGTAAATGAAAGGAGTTAGCAGAGCAGAGCCTCGAGTTAGCTGTGCCACGTCACTTGCATTTTCAGAAATACAAGTATCGTGGCTTTAACATTAGAATCAACAAAGGTCTTACATTACCTTGAGACATAGACAAGAAGGCTTGAAAGTGGCTTTAGAATGAATGCAACGGAATAAGACTATGGTGTTAAGATGTGACTCGTTTTAAATTCTGTATTCCCATTCGGGTATCTACGTAATACATGTGCCCATTTGATAACACAAGTGATTTTTCAGTTATTCAAGAGGACAGACATCATTGTGTTTTAGAACATAAACAAGAAGAAAGTTAGTTTCTGAATATAACTGTGCTTTTCTCTTTTCGTTTCCTTGTTATGGCTAGAGATGTAAGTTTAACATATGATTGTAAGGAGGGAGGTTTTAGAGTAGAAATAGGTCATAGTATGCCAACTTTAAAGATACCAAAAAGAGGTTCTGTCTTGCTATATCCAGTAGAAGTGCCAAATAAAACACCCCCAAAATTTCATTTGGACGAAATTGGTGAGAAGAATTCATGGTATTGTAAAAAACATAGTACAGTTATACGTAAGTTACCAGATCCTGATTCAATTCAAGTTTTCTTTCCTTCCTTTTTCTTTTTTCCCCTCCCTTTCCCATTCCAGGACTCTAAGACTCATGTTTCTAAAAAAGTTCCTATCCTTGTTAGCCTTCAATACAGCTTGCTCTGATCCCAACCGAACTCTGTATGCCTCAATTGTCCTAAACTAGATTTTGCCTGCTATGAAAACACTATCAAACGTTATACAATTATCCTAAAAATTGTGCAATTTTTTTACGGTAATTTTAGTTTAGCTTTTACGCTGGTAAAGAAATCGTGGCTTTTCTCCTTGATGGTCCATGAAACCAGTTGTACAGGTCGATAAAACCAAAATTCAACCACTTTTTCTTAGTCGATGAGATGATACGACAGTTACCAAATCATGAACATAATTCATTCAGTTCATCCTTTCAACACACTATTCTAAAGTCACATCCGAAGACAAAATAACAAAGTTATAACAGTTTTTTCTACAAAAGCCCAATATATATAAAAGAAAAGTCTTATACAAACCACAAAAAGGTCTGTAACAAACAGCTACCTAATAATGTGTCAGTTGAGAAGAAATATTAAAAACCCTTCTCAATTAAAAAACATGAAATCATCTTTTACGTTTGTTGACTTTTTTCTGAAAGCCTTTGGTAGTGATAAAGATAACCAATCCTTAATAAGATAACCAATGACGAAGGACAACCTGGTTTTATGGTCGCGTAGTTTGCTTTTTACTGCTGAAGTATTCCATAACAATTAATTATTTTAGTTTGAGATGGAGAGAGCGAGAGAGCGAGAGAGAGAAGATGAAGGGGAGAGCGAGCGAACGGGAGTGATTTATATGAAAATTGTTACTGCCTCTTACCCCTCGTTTCAAGAGGTATTAGCAATTTTCATCTATTCTGAACGAGAATGAGGCTGAGAAACCTCCCTTAATCTGCATATTAAGATTTTATTAATAAAGGTACTTCTTAGTTTTCTCTTCTCAACAAACCAATCTAAATGTAATAATTTAATGAAAGTTTCCTATTTTAGTGTGAACTTGCTGTTTTAAGCTGTTTCAACAAGACTGTTCCTTTATCTCTCTATCAAATCTTTTCTCATTCTTAGCATTTACTTTGAGAAAAACAGACGCTGAGAAACCAAAATATACATCGTTTATCGACTTCGCTACCTATGCCTATTAATTTAGACGCTTGATCTGTCAGAGAAGTAACCAACTTATTCTGATTGCCCATCATCGAGTTCTAATACATGCAAAGTTTGTAATTTGGGTTTGATAGTGTTTTCTCTCAGACCAATCATTTCTTTCTAATTTACGAAAAGTTGACCAGATTTTACACCTCAAAACAAAAGTTCGTTAGAAGGGCTGAGACATCAACATAGTTTAGTCAGATCATTTGTTTATTCTACCATAACGAATCTGAAATCTGTAACTAATTTTAGGATCCAGTTTTACCTATTTTGCTTGCATTTTATTATTTCCAAATGCAATCAAATGACACCTCAGTTATCAAATCTATTCATAGCTCTTTATGACATGTAGATAACTCAGGGGATATGAAATTTTACAATACATTTTTCATAACGTAACTTTGGTGATCGTAGAGATTCCCATTGGAAGAATTTTCTGATTGCAGAAACAATTCTGAATATGACAATGCTTTGTTCTATTCTTGTTTGATCAAATGATTGTAAAAAGACCAAGATAAGAGATTTGTGGTAAGAGGTGTGTATATCCACGTAGGAATCGCTTTCCTGGAAAGCTATGTGAACTGGAGCAATTGCTCAATGCTCAGAAGAAAGTCCTCTGTGCTTTTATGCACCACTTGTACCTTAAGAAATATATTATGATTGAATATCTATGCGAATGGTGGTACTCTAATGAATTAGATAAGCCTGTTTTACATCTTTCATGGTAACTTGTATGGAATCAATGAGGGGAATAAGGTTATGGGTGAAATTATCCAGACATGTTTTTTAATATAAGGCACTTTAATGGTATCTTTGCATGGTACCATGAGAAAAGGTATCAGTTTCTGTTTAAGAATTTAAAAAGTAGCTGGCTTTTAGTATGTTCCAAAGAAGTATCTTCGACATTCTTCATATTGCATCTCTGAGGTAAATTACCAATGATGATATTTTGACTAAATTATGAGTATAACACTATTCGTGCTCTACGGCTGTGGTAGATCTAGAATTAGCATTAGTATTAACATTAGGAACGTCTTAGTGTTTGTTTTTGGTTTTAACGTCATTTCCCCCCCAGCAATTGAGACTAAGACGGTGCGCTTCAGAGGGACTTTGTTTTGGCAGTAAGGAATTTCTTGGCGGATGCCCTTCCTGACGCCAACCAATGGCTTTTCCTTTTGTAGCATTCCTAATTCTCCCGCTAGGGGAATCGAACCCGTAACCCCTTGGTTACTGCGCAACTGCATTTACCATTAAGCCACTGCTCTTTTCTAGGAAAGTCTTAGTGTATACTAATAAAAAGATAAATAACATCATGACAACAACCTATGCCCAGGTATTTATAAAGAAGCATTGCCTTAGGTATATTGTTCAAATTTGCTAATTAGACAATTCCTTATTCACATGAAGAACAATTTACCTATGAAGAATCTCTAGGTATGGACATAATTTACGGTATACTAAAATGGTGCACTGGAGAAGAAAGTTTTTTGAGCCTAAACCAGTGGGTTGAGGGTTCATTAGGCTAGCTAAACCCTAGTTTGATACCAAAAGGACCAAGATATATAGACAATCTATCTATCTACCTCTCTATCTATCTATCTATCTATCTATCTATCTATCTGTTCATCGATCTATCTATCTGTCTATCGATCTATCTATCTATCTATCTATCTATCTATCCATCTATCTATCCACCCATCTATCTACCTATATCTTGCCATTCATTCTCATAGCTATAATTTTCCCTATCTAAAAATATCGATATGTATGTTTTTATTTTATACAAGAATACAAGATGAAAAAATGGTCAGTTATTTAAAGCTAGTAGCAATCCGTATCACTATGCCGCAGCCTTAGCTGAAGATATTCAAAACAAAATTTAAACTCAGTCTTTATTTTACGTTCTATCTGATAAAAATCACATTGCCAATCAACTTTTCAATTAAAAAACTTCTTACGTTTTATTAGGAGTATGTTTGGCGCTGTGTATTAAGTATTAGTTTCTAAAAGATTAAACTTGATTGCTTTTATATCAACTACAAGAGTAGACAGCGAGTAACGGAAATGTCCTATTCTTATATTTTAAGTGTCAAGTTCATGCTTTCCAATCCTCAATTTTTCTTTTGACTCCAATTCTACCTTATTTATTTGATGAAGTCTAGTTTTATAAGAGAAGAAGATTAGAAAGTCAAGCTTTTTTTCATCTGTAATTACATTTCTTTCTCCTCATTAATCGAGTCCCTTAACATCATATCCTAGTTGAACTCCGATCATGCTGGGTGAACTTAACTCAAGCCACTGCACC
>RDPX01000022.1:2630453-2646565 GCA_003991215.1 Morbakka virulenta
ATCTATCTATCTATCTATCTGTTCATCGATCTATCTATCTGTCTATCGATCTATCTATCTATCTATCTATCTATCTATCTATCTATCTATCTATCTATCTATCTATCTATCCATCTATCTATCCACCCATCTATCTACCTATATCTTGCCATTCATTCTCATAGCTATAATTTTCCCTATCTAAAAATATCGATATGTATGTTTTTATTTTATACAAGAATACAAGATGAAAAAATGGTCAGTTATTTAAAGCTAGTAGCAATCCGTATCACTATGCCGCAGCCTTAGCTGAAGATATTCAAAACAAAATTTAAACTCAGTCTTTATTTTCCGTTCTATCTGATAAAAATCACATTGCCAATCAACTTTTCAATTAAAAAACTTCTTACGTTTTATTAGGAGTATGTTTGGCGCTGTGTATTAAGTATTAGTTTCTAAAAGATTAAACTTGATTGCTTTTATATCAACTACAAGAGTAGACAGCGAGTAACGGAAATGTCCTATTCTTATATTTTAAGTGTCAAGTTCATGCTTTCCAATCCTCAATTTTTCTTTTGACTCCAATTCTACCTTATTTATTTGATGAAGTCTAGTTTTATAAGAGAAGAAGATTAGAAAGTCAAGCTTTTTTTCATCTGTAATTACATTTCTTTCTCCTCATTAATCGAGTCCCTTAACATCATATCCTAGTTGAACTCCGATCATGCTGGGTGAACTTAACTCAAGCCACTGCACCATTTAAAGCCTACTTAATATTTTCACCAGGGAGCCAATTAATTTTAATCGTTCTTCAGTACATTTAGAATCTTTAAGAACACAAAAGGCTTGGAGAGGAAGCCTTGGATTTTTTTATCGCGTTACGCTTAACTCATTTAAAATGGATTAGCAGCCTCAAATAATGAGATATCTTCTAGATAATCTTTTCAATTGAAAAGGAGCACAGAGCTCACAAAACTATGTAACATAATAATAAGAAAAATTAATGAAATTTAGTTTCATTGATAAGAAATTTACGTTCAATTAGGAGAGGTGTATTGATACCAAAAAAGTGTTAAAACAGGTAAGCAATCTGAAGTTTCAAAGATCAGTGAAGTCTTTTGTGTCTGTTTTCATTCAACGTGTTTTGGAGCGGTCAATCAGCTTTGAGAGATCTTGTCTTTTTGAACAATGGGCTAATATTGATCTTGTTCCCCCCACGATGTACACTAAACCATATTCACAAATCTTAAAAAACCTTAATGAGTAAAACATTAGATGGTTAATCTCGGAAATCAAAAGAGTTAATTCAAATGTTTTCTCTAGATACGATTTAAAGTAAGAATGTGCTACTAAGTCTGTTAGCAGTTGTACTTAGAAACAAATCTCCGCCTTAATTTTTGACAACTCGAGCTTATTCTTTTTATAATCCTTTGCAAGTACAAATCTATATATTTCACTGATTGACTGGCTCTTTTTAGAAGCTATCAAAAGATCAACGAGGACTGAGAGCAATAAATTAAAAGACGTTGAATCAATTTGATTAAACGAAGTACAGTGTAGATATTTAGAATCAATATTTTTTTCGTAAACCCTTTCTACCGTTAAAAAATGAAAGTGGTTAAAATAGGTTTAAAAGAAAAACAGAAATCGTAAAGTTCGAACTCGTCCCAAGTAAATTTCGAATTCAAGCTCATAAAGAAGGCAGGATTTTTATTCAAAGACTACATTATTGAAGCTGTCTTTAAAGACAAGGAAAGACATCGTTACTGCAGTTCAGCAGTACCAATAACAATTAGTCTATAACGTCAATGTGATCAAGTGACACAGGACTCCAAATTCATGACGGTCTATTTGTTTGGTTTATAACTATTTTTCTAAGATTTTATATACATAACATTGACAAACAAAATAAAATTAAATAAGATAAAGTTTGTTAGGCCAAGTGATGAGTTGACCTTAGGTTGAAAACTTAAAAATACGAAAGGCATATTTAAGAGGAAAGAACTCAAAGACGAAAGAGTTCCAAAATGTAGTTGTTTCAGGAAAGAGACTAAATTCATAGAAAGATTTAATACAACGAGGACCAACAACTAGACATGCTTGAAGACGTTGAGAGGCAGGTGTCACTAGACTGAACTGTTACCAGCAAGGAAGTCTCATTAAGACAATTCTTATATTAATAACGGGAAAGGACTACGACAAGCAATATTTTATCGATCAGTTACAAACACGTTTCTAAACTGGATCAAGAACACCAAAATAAGATAGAAGAGCATCTTCCCAGATGTGACAACAGAATTTTATGCACGGACGGATGGTAGATATATAGAGATACAAAACGAGGTATTTCTCCTTTTCGTTAAATAAAATGAAAAAATCGAAAGTATTAAATGTGGGACAGATTCTGTAACCCTACTTGTACTTGGGTTCACTTTGTGAATTTTCTTGCGTACTTTGTGTTATGGGAGAAAATCCATCACTCATAAAATGTGACCTGATATATTTATTTTGACCGGATCAGTAACCAGTTTATCAATCATCCCTAACGTTATACATGGAGCTGGAAAGGGTGTTATATAAAGATTATGATTAGCACAAGTTTGCTGTCTTTGCCATAAAGTAAGTAAAATATATCTTAAGATGTTCTTCTAGATAATATACACTAACAGCAACAAGATTTTAAAACGATTCCGAAGAAATTGTTCAAGAGAAATATTACAGATTTTTCTTTCAACTTCTAGGAATATATGAAATCGGCCACTACATAAGAGCTATCACGACCTTGCACTTAAGTACGGTTCTAGTTTCACTATAAGCTCCTGTTTTAACTTTAGAGTAAATACCATGTGCTAAAGACCCAAAATTACTTTTATCCAAACACAAAGTACCTCAGATCCCACACCAAGCCTCATCTGGATTTGTTGGCCAGCAAGAAAATAAAATCCACAAAATAATGGTTTATCTAAAATATTTTACCATCTCTTCTTTTGAAACTTCCAACTTTCTACAACATAGGATAAACGAGCTTTTGCATAGCAATAGAATAAGCTGTTGAATTTATACAAAACAAAGATCATACTTGAATATCTTTATACTAGAAGCTTTTATAATAACCCAAGCATTGATACCAACTTCACAACTAAGTAAACTATAATACCCAAAGATGAATGAAACTTTATAAGAACTATCTTGAAGAACTTTTAACTATGTTTCAGAATCGTCTGATATAGCCTCTCTTAACTCCGCTGTTGAACTCTCATAATCATCTGTAACTATATCATAAGCTATAAATGATTTTTTTTGGACAAGTGACAGCAACATCCAATGTTTTATTTTCTGTATGACAATTATCTGGGGAGTTGCATGTCTTCTTAAAATTTGTGCTAAAGCCTTTGCTTCCAGAAGGATATAATTTGCAAATGCTGCTCTGTTAAGCTTTTCTGCTCTGATGCCAACTATACTAAGGCATTATAGATAGCTGCTTGAGCATTTTCTTTACCTAAACCTAAGAACAAGCGATCTTGAAATAACATTCTTATTTAATTATCGCGTTTGACTTTTTAAAAAAAATCTTCATCATTCAAAAATACATTCAACCTATCTTCAATCTTCAGCTTTTCTTTGTCAATGTCTCTAATTATTTCATTTGAGTTATCTGATTATGAACTAGTCATTTTATTAATATAAATACTTGTGTTTTTTGTTACTTCTCCCTTACATCGTGATTTTATTCTTGAGGCACATAGTTTCTGGTGTAGTTCTTTGTTGAGATTGTTTGTTAGTTCCTCAGTTTCTCTTGTTTTCATTCTAATTTCTTCACTTCTATTTAAAAGCTCACAACTTTAATCATTATTCATTTCTTCTTGTTGATTCTCTATCTTTTTATACTTGGTGCGTACTCTATTAACTCTTCCATAAATATTCTTTATATTAAGGTAACTCATCGTAGGTGTAGCTTTCCTTAACTCTAGTTTCTTGACATTCATTGCTTCAAGAAACTGATAAAATTCTTGCTTAAGATAGTTTCCTATTCAGCCTTTTCTTTTCCTACCCCTCAATATACAATTTCTCTATTAAATATTTCCTTCTTTATACAAATTCATCCTATTTGTTAAGTAAGCTCTCAATGACCTTTGCTTTCAAACTCTTATCAAGATCTTCTGAATGTACCAGTCTAGTAGGATTAACAGCTGTTTGTCTAACAAGTCTAGGTATTGGGATAAGAAAAACACAATAAAAATTGCATTCAATTCCGTTACCCTCCTATTTTTTAAGTTAAACTTAATGCCTTTTTCTCCACAGAAGGAACAACTGTTTTTAACATCTCTTCATAAACAAATAGCTTACAGTTTTCAGATGAGTTCAGAGTTCAGATAACACACAGACCAAGACTATAAAATTCACCAAAGTTATATCAAGTTCATTCTTAGCATCAAGCAAAGCTAACATATTTTTGTTGGATAATGGAGATTGGTAAAAAGTTCAGACAAAACAGGCGCTTTCTCTGAAGATGATTATAACAAGAATGAAGTTATACCACGTTTCAGCACAGAATTTTTAAGGTTCCTCTGGTTTGCAACAGTAGAGAGCTTGAAAATTCTGAACTTTATGGACTCAGAGGAAGCCATAGATGTAAGAGCTTTATCATGTCTTGAGTCGTAATCTCTTTTCTGAGCTACTTTTCGAGAGATACTTCTCCCATCGTCAGGCAGCCTGACGATGGGAGAAGTATCTCTCGAAAAGTAGCTCAGTAGAGAGCTCATTAAGTGAATCAAAAAGATCCATACCATTAGAACTATCTTTAGCAATGGTATAAAAAGCAGGCTTTAAGTTGTATTGTTTCTTTAAAGCACCAGGAACCCTGGATACATCTAAAAAGAATGGCATAAATTTTACAACAGCTTGAGGCTGATCATTGGGCTCTAAAGACATAATTGTTTGATTTAAATGACCAAACGTTATTTCAGAGGATCATTAATCCCACTCTACTGAAACTTTCACATAAGGAACAAAATGTCTAATACATTCTCTACTTATCTCTACATATTTGTGTTGTTTCATCTTCCTGTTTGCCATTATTGATCTGTGTAATACTGCCAAGCAAAAGATACGTTGTTCGAAAATTTATCTTTGCTTAGAAAGATAAGGTATAATTGCAATTTTAGGCATGAGTAACAAAATAAACAGATATGAAAATAGTTTAATGCAAGAGAAAATGGTTGTAGTTTTCAAACTTTCTTTTCTTAGACTAATCACTAAAAAGGACATGCCACTCTATATCTCTTCTTTAAAACAAAGCCAAAACCACTCTAATTGAGCTGGAGGATTGTAGCTGGAAATTGCAAGGAAAACGACCATTATTCGGTGCCACANCCTGTTGCCATTATTGATCTGTGTAATACTGCCAAGCAAAAGATACGTTGTTCGAAAATTTATCTTTGCTTAGAAAGATAAGGTATAATTGCAATTTTAGGCATGAGTAACAAAATAAACAGATATGAAAATAGTTTAATGCAAGAGAAAATGGTTGTAGTTTTCAAACTTTCTTTTCTTAGACTAATCACTAAAAAGGACATGCCACTCTATATCTCTTCTTTAAAACAAAGCCAAAACCACTCTAATTGAGCTGGAGGATTGTAGCTGGAAATTGCAAGGAAAACGACCATTATTCGGTGCCACAAGCTGTTTAGACAATCAAAAAATGCTGAAAGAAAAGCTAACAAAACTTAGTTAATATTAATAAAAAATTGAGACCGTTTTGGCCAAAGTAGATAAAGCTTTTCACTACTCATTTATCATTTTTAGTCATTAAAATAAAGAATAACTGGGGTTAAAACCACAAATTTATATTGCTTATGCATTGCCCATTAGTCGCATTATTTGCAATCCAAAGTGCTAAGCTGACTGACCTTTCTATTAGTATATTTCTAGGGGTATACCAAAAGATTTTTCTCAGCAGGAAGAATTTTATTATAATTGATAAATTATAGTGCAAAATTGTACATACTTAAAATTAATTTGTTTTTTACTTGAAAAGATTTTATCAATTTTATTCATTTGATTATTATTATTAAGAAAATGATGAAAATGACTTACAAAATATTGCTTTATTTATAGAGAACAGAATAGCATACACGGACAGGAAGAAAATGAAAAAAATGTCGAGTTAAAACTGTTGTCTTTACAAAGCTTCTCTTGTATTTATATTTGCCATTTAGCTGGAAGGTATTAAAAGTCTTTAGGGAGCTGTAAAAAATTCCCGGAAAGTTTTAACGACCAACGTACTGTCGCCTTTTATAGCTCATTAAAGGAAATTGTCCACTTCTGACCCCTGATGGAGTGAAAAGAACCAGAATGTAAAAGAGTCGAGAAGAATAAGGATAGCTTTCATAGAGGTTGTGCATTGTGTTCATAAGACCGAGATAATCATTAGAGGTAAATTAATCAAAGAATACAAACTTCACAACTATTAGGAAAAGACCTCCATAACTTTATTCTAAAAAGATAGTGAATCAGACAATACTAATTGGCGCACGATCATTATTTACAGAACAAAATAGAAGAGTAAATTGCGAATTGGCAATATTTTATCATGTAAATAGAGAGAAAAGTAAATAGTGAGGGTAGTGTACTAGAGTGATGAGTTGCATTGCTTGGGTCCCAATTCAATAAAGCAAGGTATGAATACGCTAATAGTTATAGTACTATGAAAGCGATCTCGGTGAAACGTTATCACCCCTGGCCACTACTCGTTATTCTTCCTTACCAGAGGTCTGAAGGATCCTTTCCTCCATGTTTCTCACGGCTTGAATCTCCTAGCCGTTTCTTCTGGTGCTCATTCCAGGCTTACCTACCAGTGTATGGCATAGGTTTCTTCCTTAACGTAGCCTCCATGTACACTTAGAGTCTTTCTTTTACCTAAGACTGTAACAATAAGGAAGAAATGATTAGCTTACTAATGTACTTCACATGCTGAATGAAAACCAGACTAATGGCTTAGCTGTTACTAGTTTGCTAAGGGTGATGCTACTCCTCCCTCAGTTCTACTTTTCTTATAACTTGGAATGACTGAAACTTTTCTGGATGATAATCTGCAAAACAACCACTCAGAAAAGATGCAGGAAGAAGGCCTTTTCATTTTGCATCGAACAAAATCTGACCTCTTGTTGTCAATGTTTTTAGTGTAATCAGGTTCATGTAGATTAACAGCTACTACGACTTGGTATAGAAGCAAACCATAAATTCTTCCATCACTACGTATTCACTATTTATATATATATACATACATATATGCATAAATTGTCAGATCAATGCATCTACCAAGGTAATGTGTGATGGACTGATAGGAGTGATATTAGAAGATGATGAGGAACAATTAACTTTAATGTTGTATCTCTCAACACAAATGTGGTAGTCCTGGAAGCTTTAGAAGCATATACCAACAAGCTGTACGCCTTGGCAGCAGATCAACGACCAGACATTAGAGATTTCCGTAATACTAGCCAAGATTGCGTTTTTTGATGTGGTAATTTAAACTCATGACGATTCTACAAACAGATTGACTGTCTTGAAAAGGTTCCCCAGCTCCTTACCTAGATGTTGTGTGCTAAATCAGTTCGAAAGTAACATCGGAGGAGAAGTGACACTGCACGTTTAACTCATCAAAGGTATCTTGAAAAATAGAAAAATTCAGGATGATTTATAAACTTCAAAAAATTGTGAAACACACCTTAGAGCAAGAGAACGATCAGATGCTCCCAGTTCTGGATGTGAAAGTACTCCTTGATCATAAAACAGGCCAGCTCTTTCGATTTGGTATAACAAGCCGACTGATACGGGCCTGAATGCGAATTAAAATGCCCTTGCCTCCACATTTATTAGGTTTTGTGTACCGTATCTACAGTGCTTGCAGTAAATGGGGAAACTTTCATGAAAGCCTGCAGAAAGCTAAAGGGATACTGGAAAAGAACCAATACCCTCCAATTTTCTACAAATCCATCATAAAACAAACTGTGAATAATATCATGGGAGAACAGGAGCTAAGTCACCGTCGCAAGAAACCAACAGGGTTGAAAGTAAACTGCTCATTATCTAGTACCGCAGCAAGTGGGCAGGGGATTATGCACACACGGTTTGCAAGATCAAGACACCGTGTGTGTTAGCAACGACATTGAGAAAATTGTAAACAGTACTTCCCTCTCTAAAACCCTCCATTGAGAAACTAATCAAAGGCGGGGCTGTCTATCAACTCACTTGTTCTCGCTGTTCAGCGTGATATGTCTGCCAGACTGGTAAGCAAATACAAATCTGCTTCAAAGAACACCTACAGATAGAACAAGCCCCATGAAATGTCACCTTGCTCAGTGTAACACGACTCTCACTGAAGAACATGTTGAAATTCTCCAATCATTCTACTAATATACTAATCCTCGAAGTACTGCACATTTGTGAGTGCAAGCGTCCATTATCACCAAAGATAAGTGCAGAAGTAGAGAATTAGCCATTACGTTGTGGTAACTTTGATGCTTAAACTTTTAAGCATTTCTATAAAGCAGTTCTAGTTTATAGTTGCTTTATTGGTCTTGGTATATTACCTCATTACATTAGCAAAACGTTAAGTAGATTTTTTATTGTTTTCAGATGTACTGCCTGGTGATGTATATTTAACACGAAATATATTGCAAACAGTTGTGGGCTCTATTAATCCACATAAATACATAGATATATAAAGGCTTGAAAAGTGTATCACATTAAAATTTTGACTTTGTCATTTATAGCATGAGTCCGAAATTAGTAATGTACAGTACATTAAGAAAAGTCTATAAACATGCAAAAGAAAGAAAAAAAAATTGAACGATCATCAGCCTAGCTAAACTCCACAAAAACCATGTAACATATCTTTCACAGTCTCTTAGCTACGCGAAATATACTTCAGCATAATATTATTAATACTTGGACTAAAATGTTATCACAGCCTTTTCAAACTCTTTCCCCAGACTGTTTGTGATACTAGCAAAAAAGACAAGGCCATCTATATCAGATATGTTTACCCAGTCGTCATTAGGACTAAGCTGCTCAATGGTAGTGGGGCTGTATATTATGGTTGAGAAACATATAAAGTATAAAGTCATCAAATATGTGAAACTTTAAAGGAATGCTAAAAAAAGTAGTGATTCTAAGGGATAATAATTTATGATAGACCTAAATATATGCAAGAAATATATTAGAGAAATTATAGTTTCATCTAAAATTATTATCTGAGGGTAGTTCAGTTATTCTCAGTATGGGATGCTAATAAATGAGAATTGGCTATCTTTATCACGTCATTAAAAATCCGAAAAGAATCTACGAAATGTACATAAGGAATGAATTTAGAGCTAAAGACGTAATTTTCTTTGACGAATTTTAAAAAAAGATTGTAGAATATAATTTTTATAATATAATAAAGCGAGGTTTAAGTTAAGTAAAAACACAAATCCGACAAAAAAGGAAAAAATACTACTCAACTTTTACATCAAAACCAACTGATCAAAAAGTAAAATCCATCAGTTTTCCAAATATGCTTTTTACGGAAAGAAAAGAAGGCTGAGAAATTTTATGATTTTACTCTCATTATACATCTCCTGGCAACATTGGCATTTGGGCATTTCATATCAGTTTTCTTTACCGATGCTAGAATTGACAGTTGTTAAACAAAAGAAGAAGAAATACTTCCTTTCATAGAAACGTTTGAACAGATAATGCTAAGGATCTAGAAAAAACTGTGATAGAGAGAACACTAAAATTTAGCGACAAACAGTAGTTGAAATTCATTAAAGAATTTTTCCATTATCAGTATGTACCAAAATATCAAAGAAAATTTTATTTAATACCTCTGTCATTATATTCAATAGGGCATAAAATAAGGTTTCATTAACCTCCATCTGCTGGTAGAGTCGGCATATCATCTCTATAACTATGATTACATTGGTGATACAAATACAGGAATGAAGATAAAATACAAAAAAAACACAAACTTGTTATAATCAATTTTTAAACAAAAATTAATTTTCGTTTTCAGCTGGTATGAAAATGTGCTTGACTCGTATTCCTGTTGAGAGTAGCAATAACAAGGCACAAAACTTATATAAAAAAGCATGATTTTGTTTTTATGCTTAACAAATGAGCCACTTTTTGTTGTTTTCTTCTTGTTCTTTTTCTTTCAGTCTTTATTCCTAAGGTCGAGATAAGCTACTCGAGTAATCTTCTTTCACTTTCTTCTGTTTCTTATGTACTCCTCTTCTAGGTGTAGCTTCTTCATGTCTTCCTTAATCCTCTCTTTTCGTACGAGTCGTGGCTTTTCCCTCGGTTTTTTTCTTTGCATCTCTTTCATATACAGGTCATTTGCTGTAGCTCATCCTTCTCCAATCCCCACATAGCTAAATCATCTTATATGAGCTTTCCTGTTGTTCTTTGATATGTTTCTTACTCCTAGCTATTCCTTGGTATCTGCACTTCTCTTCCTGTCTCTGAAAATTACTTACTTAAACAATTTTAACATTTTCATTTCTGTTCTTTGTAGCAGGTTCACTTCCTTCTTGTAGACTGCCCAGCATTCTATTCCTAACCACAGTTGTGTATACTTTAGTGTTCAGGTATATTGAAGATTTTTTTGTCCTAGGGTACTTCGAGTAGGTCTTTCTTTTTTCTCCAGGCTTGGGCTACTCTTTATTTAATAGGTAGTTCAATTATACTTACGTAAAGAAATAGGAACCCCAAGTAGTTGAAGGAGTTTACTGTCCAGTTGAAGGAGTTTACTTGAAAGAGTTTACTTGCAGTCTTGTCCTCTTATATCTAAGATGTTAATCACCTCTCTGAATTCCTATACTGTTGCAAATGATGCAAAGGAATAAAGGGTACAAAAAACTTTTTTGTCTGTTGTTTTAATATTAAAAAACATTCCGCTTAATTAATATCTTGCAGCTAGACAGTTATTCGGTCAAGAAACAACATAAACCATTTTATACTTCTGTAAGGTCATCGTTTTTTGTTTTTAATGACGACAGGAAAGGATTGCTAGCAGACAAGTTGTTGTAGAGAGCAGACCTGAAGAATTAGAAGAAAGTGTACTTGCATGATGACAATGCTCAAGGAAATGAAGTTGTAGAAGAAATGAAAAAAGAATTGTTGGATCTGGAATACAGGGAGTATGCAAAAACTCATCTTAATTACCCTGACAAAGAAGTTTAAACCAAATTGATGTTTTGTTTTAATAAGATATGTATATGGATTAAAATTCGGTTACCTTATACCTTGCTTCTGTGAAATAAAAATGTATAAAAAGAATTGACCACCCAGTCATACCCAGCCACACAGTAGGAGCAAAACCTCTAAAGCTTTGTGTTTGGAATAAAGTACTTTTAAAATCTGAATGATCCAGAAACGAAAAAATATTATTTTAAGATTTCAGGGGTTTTATTTTTAAGCACCAAAATCTTTTGGAAAAGAATACAGCAATCCTTATCTTAAGGTATTATAAGGGATTTCCCAAATGCACATACCTATAAGGAAGTCAGAAGTCGAGAAAACAAGATTACTAATCCAACAAAAATGATTTCTATTTAATATAGGCAGATCAATAGGTAGCAGATTTGTATTTCTTAAATGTATTTCTTAAACAAGAATGCTGATGCTTTTTTTTCTTAAGTTTCTTAAAATGTTGAAAGAATAAATTTAAAACCAAAATTTTGGTTACTCAATATATCTTAACATATTATAAATTTTTTCTTGTTTCCTGACATCCAGTCATTTATCCATCAAAAATATAGATGTTTATCTTATTGGATTATCCGAAGCTGACTAACTGATTAAAAATGCAAAAGAATGCTCATTAAAAAAATGTGAACTATTTTAAAGCAAAAATAAATAAAAGAAAACAGATAAATAATAGTTCCCATTTCAATAAGAGATCGAGATAAGAAGAGCTTATGGCAAGAAAAGATTTTGTCTTTGTTGATCTGGTTTCATGCAGATGACAATGTTCTCAATTTTTTTTTATCAAATCAAGCAAGTATGCATTGAATTGAACAAAATTATTCACGCTGTTTTCCTAATAGGTCTTTCCTGAAATTTTCTCTGTTCACTCCACATTTAATGTCTTTAATATCGATAGTGCCTTGTCTTTAGTGAGCTATTAATTGTTTTTCACAGTAGCAGAAACCAACTCAACTATAACTATGTTCCTTTTAAGTGGAAAGGAGAGATAGGTCACAAGTTTCCTAAAGAATAAAGATTTTCTATTTGCTTAGAAAGCATGATTCGTTTTACTTCTAGAAAATTGATGGCCCGAATTTCTTTTTATGAATACAACAGTAAACGATTTAATACTATTTTTCGCTTTCCAAGTAAAAGAGGTGGATTATTCTGGAGGTTAAACATACATATATATATATATATATATATATAACAACAGCAATAGTAATTATTAGCAGGCAGTCTCAATGATTAGGGCGTGATTCTTAACCTAAAGATCTTGAGAACAACCCCCATGGTAGAGGGTGATATTTAGTTACCAATGTAGTGCAGCTGGAGCCTACATGCTTTTACTGGCAGGGTTATGTGTCTTCCATGCTCTTGGGGTTATTTAAAGGTGCTGCAATAGAACATTCCTTTTCAATACCTAGTGTTTGACCTTGAATAATTGAGCGTTCTTCTTAATGAGGCAGATACACCACTTATCTCTGCTTTTGAATAGGAGCAATGGGGAAGCACTATGGTGCCTCGTGAGAAGCTCTGCATACGGTGTAAAGTATAAAAGTGGTTGCAGTGCATCTATCTTGTATGCCTTGATCGAGCTAGATAGTAAAATGGATATGTGGGGTTTTGAAAGACAGTTTTAATATAATTAGACAGAGATTATGTGACCAGGGTTGAATGATGCGTAATAATAAATGGCAAACAATGCTAGAACCTGAAAAGACAAGAATAAAAATGTAAATTTTGAAGAGGATGAAGACTAGGTTTAGGGTGTTGATGAGGCTGTAGAGAAAGAGAATAATAAGGAGAATGACAATTTTTGCTTTGTTTGTGTGAATACCCGAGAAATGAATGACTCGAGCAGAGAACTCAGATGAAAACTAAATATTACAATTGAACACCATCTTGACCTGACGTTACAAGGGTTTAAGAAGGTGAATAGCATTTTACACAGGGGTTATGTTAATAAGGTGAAAGGAGTTTTTAAAGCAATTGGATTCTGCTGTAGAAATAATCTCAAATGATGTAGAAATGGAATTTGGGATAAGAAAGTGTGGCACACTTACACTGAAAAGAGAAAACGTGGTGAAGTCTCAAGTTTTAGAGTTACCCAGTGGTGACAAGATTAAGCACGTTGAAGGTGGATATCTATAATCTTGAAATCACAGTTTGCGAAAATCAAGGATAGTACAATGAAAGAAAGGAAAGAATACCTGCGCAGCACAAAAGGGATCATGAAAAGTAGATTACATAGAAGAAATAAAATCATGGCAATGAATACATGACAGTGTCCTCAATGAGATACGGGACATGTATCATTAAACGCATAGCCGAGCTTGATGAGATGGACAGGGAAACCTGTAAAGTTACGACAATGAATGAGGACTTTCATCCAAAAAGTAATGTTGACCCACTATACCCTATGCAAAGTAGAGGTGATAGAAGGCTGATAGATTGAACTGTGTTATTACAGAGGAATATAGTTTTGGCTGGCACGTGAAAAGCTATGTTGAAACATCGATATTTGTAGTTATAAGGAGTAATAACGTACCTTCATTATAAAACCAAAGGAGTTTGAAAAGCTCAACAAAGGATCAAGGCCTGAAAGAACGAGAAGGTGAAATGGATGACAAAGACAAAGGTACCCAATACCCAAAGATGGTTACAGAAAAGAGCTTTGAAAGACTGAGTTGAAGTGCATAGGAACAACTTCTACGAACAAATAACATCAAATTTAATATTGATAAAAATATTGATTCTCCCTTTTGTAAGATTTTAGGAAGAATGAAACGATTTACCATATCTTAAGTGAATGCAGTATGCTAGAGAAAAGAGAATACAAATGGAGACATGAAAATGTCCCAAGGTATATGCATTGGCACCACTTTGAAAAATACGAGCTTAATAGAGCCAACAGATGGAACAATCGCAAGCCGAGGGGTGGAACATTGAAAATGTGGATTATAAGAGCTTGTAGGATGTCATTATGAGGCCTGCCAACCGGACATCGTTGTAGTATACAAGCTAAAAAAGGGAGTTTAAATTCGTTGGTGTTACTATATCTGGTGATGTCAGAGTATGTAAGAAAGAGCTAGAAAAGATTAATAAGTACAGAATACTGAAGTATGAGATGGAACGTTTGTAAGCAATGCAAAACCTAACAAATTCCGATTGTCATTGCAACACTTGAAGCAATAACCACTCGGTTGTAGAATTTTATCAAGGAAGAGGAGATACAAATGTGTACAGAACTTGCGAGTAAAACAGCTCTACTGGGACAGCGCGGGTTTTAAGATGGGTACTTTGTCCTTAACTATACTGGTTCACAGACTTGTGAGTTCTTTGGCAGCTTGTTGGTCCCCGCAATCATATGGATTGTTCCTTGTTGATATAAAATAAACATAATAAAATAACTACTAATAATAAGAATAAGAATAGAAATAAATAATAATAAGAATAATACTTATTATTATTGTTGATGTAACTATACGTTTGATGTGAAAATAAGAAACAGGGATCAGGAAAAATCATAAAGTACCAAAATCTCGCCAGAGAAAGAACAAAGGTATGAAATTTATCAACCAAGGTCATCTTAATACTCATTAGTGCCTTTGGCGCTGTAACAGGCAGACTTAAACAGTTTCTGAAGAAAATAGGAGTAACAATAAGGAGTGAGTTAATCCAAAAATCAACTCTATCAGGCACTGCGAGAATAATGCGACACGACTCTTAATATTGAACTAGATGTAACCGGATTTCTTGGACATTAATTCTAAAGAGTAATTCATTTGTGTGAAAAATTCATAATTATAATAATAATAATAATAATAATAAAAATAATAATAATAATAATAATCACCAAAGTTTGTTGAAGAACTTGAAATAGTCCTTCAACACACAGCTGAAGAGAATGGAGATGAAGAACACGTTGGTGATAATGCACGCAAACTGAAAACATTTGCGAAAGTAGTAAAAGGGAAAAAAGCAATTGACGAAACTTGGAAAATGAAACAGCTTCATGAATAGTATGCAGCACGCCGAAACTACGAAGCAAATGTTTTACGTAATGGTGCCGATCCGAAATGTAGATTTTGTGGTAAATGTGGCGAGACGATTGACCATTTGGTGTCAGGTTGTCAAATCCTACCGCCATACGAGTATACTAATAGGCACAACCGTGTAAGTCAGTAAATTCATTGGAAAGTGTTTAGCTATTGTGGGATGGAAATTGTTGAAAAATGTTACGAACACCATCCCTTACCAGTAATAGACATCCCATAAGTAACCATATAATGGAATTTCCCAATAAGAGCGGACCGAACGATTGAGACTAACAGACCGGACATCGTCATGAAGGATAAATTGACCAAGCGGTGCCAGATGATTGATATCATTGCCAAGGAGTTTGAAAAACTTGGTAAATATAAAGGCTTGGAAATCGAGATCAGTCGGATGTGGAACATGAGAACGAAGATAGTACAGGTTATTGTAGGAGTCCTGGGTATTGTGAAGCGAGGAACGCGAAAATACCTCAATTTAATCCCGGGAAATATTCAATTACCAGAAATCCAGAAAATAGTTTTAAACTGAACGGCACACATTCTCTGAAGAGCACTTTCTCCATAAAGAAAATTTAAAAACTATAAAACTATAAAGCATACATGAGCGACATAATACCTCAGGTAATGACCAATAACCCGGTGTTACGTAGTTCCCAAACTTTACTCTAAATATAATTTGAAAAGGCATAATAATAATTATAATGATAATAATGATAATAATAATAATAATAATAATAATAATAATAATAATAATAATAATGGGCATACAGGAAGTGTCCAGACCAGCAGGTCGCCTGGCAATTCCTTAGGGAGCAGTGCCCCTTCCCTAGTCGACCT